>JAINUG010000149.1:2247500-2277500 GCA_029706075.1 Aldrovandia affinis
CAAAATGTGTTGAAATTCAATAAATTAATTGAAAAAAGCCCATATTGTTCTATGGGTATGTGAATGAATGAATTCCTGAATTTACAGAATTGAAACGGAACCCTGCCTGTTATGAAACATATCAAATGAGAAATTTAGCTTGGATTACACCAAGGGTTGAAAACTACATTTGTCCATGGGCCAAAAAAGGTTTTGAGCATATGTTTGGCGGGCCAAATCACAACTTTCTATAAAAATAAAAAACATATTTTTGTGCCATCAAACCTGTCAAGAACTCACAAAAGAAACGTATAACAGACATTCATGAGATTTGTTAGTAAAACCTGTTAAAAGGAATTTCTTGTTCAATTCTTCTTGAATGCGCACCTGTACATAATTGCCACGAGGGGGCGCTAAATCATTTGGTAAAGAGTGGATTGACACTGGACTTAAAATTGTGCAATATCCGTGCAATGGAAAAATAAAAAAGTGCACACAGAAGCCCGTCCACACACCGTGCCTGAAGAAGCTCGTCCTGACTACTGTGGTCAGCGGTCTGCAGCGTTCTCACGTACTGACCCAAACCAACTCAAACCAGCCCAAATTGGCTGATTAAACACTTTACACTCCCTACATGATAAATGGGTCCAACCAGAATAATCAAAGAGTTGTCCAAACGTAACCGATCAAGTCATTACTACAGCAATCAATGCTATGGCATACTATTGTCTTTGTGAAAGGGTTGTATATATGAATATTGTATGATTGTCTATTGATTTATTATTGTAATTGGTATCAGTTTGATTACACTGATTTGCTTTTGACATTACTTTATTATTTTTGTATGAATTTAGTCTTTAAAGAACATTTGTATCCTCTTCATTTATATCGTAATTTGTACTACGTTTGATGTTATTTTCTGTGTTGTAAAATGTTTTGAATATTTACAATAAATATATGACAACTGAATTATTTTACACTCTCCGTGTCTGATTGTGCTGCTGCTCTTCTTGTGCACACGGTAACATTGTTCATATTGGGAGGGGGTCCACTCTTCCCAGAACCTCAAGCAGATAAGAACACATTAATGCACACTAACACACTTCACACTAACTGCATATTAACACACTGCATACCAACACATTAACACACTATACATTAACACACTATACACTAACACAGCACACTAGCACACTGCACATTGCACACTACAAATTAATGCATTATACATTAACACACTGTCACACTAAAACACTGCACATTAACGAATTGCACATTAACACACTGCACATTAACACACTGCACACTAAAACTATACATTAACACACTGCACATTAACACACTGCACACTAAAACTATACATTAACACACTGCACATTAACACACTGCACACTAAAACTATACATTAACACACTGCACATTAACACATGAACACACTGCACATTAACAGACTACACATTAACACACTGCACATTAGCACTATACACTAACACAGCACACTAGCACACTGCACATTAACACACTGCACACTAAAACTATACATTAACACACTGCACATTAACACACTGCACACTAAAACTATACATTAACACACTGCACATTAACACACTACACATTAACACACTGCACATTAACACACTACACATGAACACACTGCACATTAACAGACTACACATTAACACACTGCACATTAGCACACTGCACACTAAAACTATACATTAACACACTGCACATTAACACACTGCACACTAACACACTGCACATTAACACACTGCACACTAACACACTGCACATTAACACACTGCACACTAACACACTGCACATTAACGCACTGCACACTAACACACTGCACATTAACTCACTGCACACTAATAATACTGTATATGCCATTTAGCAGACGCTTTTATCCAAAGCGACTTACAGTAATGAATGCATACATTTTTCAGTGTATGTGGTCCCAGTGGGAATCGAACCCACAACCTAAGCATTGTCAATGCCATGCTCTACCTACTGAGCCACACAGAACCACACTGCACATTAACACACTGCACGTTAACACACTGCACATTAACACACTGCACACTAACACTCTGCACATTAACACACTGCACACTAACACACTGCACACGAATTAACACTACACATTAACACACTGCACACTAACAGACTGCACATGAACACACTGCACATTAACACACTACACATTAACACACTACACATTAACACACTACACATTAACACACTGCACACTAATACACTGCACATTAACACACTGCACATTAACACACTGCACATTAACACACTACACATTAACACACTACACATTAACACACTGCACATTAACACACTGCACACTAACACACTGCACATTAACACACATTAACACACTGCACATTAACACACTGCACTTTAACACACTATATATTAACACACTGCACATTAACACACTGCACATTAATGCAGTATACATTAACACATTGCACATTACTTCTTCTTTCAGTAAGGCACTGCACATTAAATATAGGAACCATCTAACCTCCTAAGCCTGACATGTGAATGTGTCTCCACCAGGGAGCAGTCCTGGCACATTCTAGATATCTCTCTATAGTCATCCACAGACACCCCTGGAGGCAGGAGGGGGAGGACTGTAATCTCATTATCTCTGTCCTCTTAATTCAGAAGGAGCTGTGCTGTATCTCACACCTGCTGCTGACATCGCACAGCACACAGACACACTGAGCCTATTACGGACAGACAGACAGAGCGTATCACAGACAGACGGACAAACCTTATCACAGCGCCATGGACCAGACACTGATGCTCGGAGTGGAGGGAGTGCAGAAGACTATTCTTCATGGCGGCTCCTCTGAAATGCCCCGATTCATCACTGGAACCAAGGTCTGTCCCCTCACCTCTCCTCTCCTCTCCTCTCCTCTCCTCTCCACCCCCCAACCCCCTCAATCCCCACCTCCTCAACTCCAGCCGGATCTCATAGTTAGTAGGAGTGCTGAGTTTCCTTCACATTACAGTGCGTGTATGGAACAGCTTGTGATGTGTGTGGAGACAGTGACCCTTGGGCATGTTCAACAACAGGCTTGGCATAATGCTAACTCACAGTGCTGGGCTTTTCTTCTTTTTGACCTAAATACATCCACCCGCCTCACATTCAGATAAGATCCAAATATCCACAGACAGACAGAGAGCTTGTTTCTCACTAAGAGGGGTGGGGCAGGAGCTTTGTGTTGTGTGTGTGTGTGCAGTTTAAATCAGCTGACCTGTGATGTCACTGGGAGAAGAGCTTGACCCTCCCCCCCTCACTGCGGCAGGTGACCTTCCACTTCCGGACGCAGCTGTGCGATGACGAGCGCACGGTATTGGACGACAGTAAGACAGTGGGTGTGCCAATGGAGGTGGTGATTGGGAACATGTTCAAGTTGGAAGTGTGGGAGACGCTCCTCACCTCCATGAGGCCTGGGGAGGTGGCCCAGTTCTGGTGTGATGTCACGGTGAAGTTCTGCTCCTCCCGCTCCTCCTCATGTTCCCTCCTGCTCCTTCTCATGTTCCTCCGGCTCCTCCTGATCCTCCTCATGTTCCCTCTGTTCTCCCTGCTCCACTGCTCCTCCTGTTCCTCTCTGGTGTGTTCTACAGCAGCACCACCTGTTTTACCTGCAGTTTCAGTCATTGTAGGTGCTAGTGATGTACAGATAATCAGGGTTCCCAGCTCACAGCTCCCCAGGCAGGACAGAGTTAAGTCTTCCCTGTGGTGTGGATGTAAGGTGGGCATGGCTATGGTCCTTAATCATATGTGATTACACTCTGTCATCTCATCTCTGTCTGATCCAGATTACAGCAGCAGGCTTAAGCTTTCTCTGACCTGCCTCTCCACACCGCCCTGCTCTGTACCCACAGCTCATATGCCCTGATCAAACCATTTCCCATCCTGATATCAGAATAGAAATCTGCAGATGCTACACAGATGTATTCTTCCCTGTTACATGTACACATGCTAACACAGAGAACACACGCACATGCTAACACAGAGAACACATGCACATGCTAACACAGAGAGCACATACACATGCTAGCACAGAGAACACACGTTACACATGCTAACACAGAGAGCACATACACATGATAGCACAGAGAACACACACACATGCTAACACAGAGAGCACATACACATGATAGCACATGCTAACACAGAGAACACACGCACATGCTAACACAGAGAGCACATACACATGCTAGCACAGAGAACACACGTACATGCTAACACAGAGAACACATGCACATGCTAACACAGAGAACACACTCATATGGTAACACATAGAACACATGCACACGCTAACACAATCTGCAAACCAACCATATGGTTACAGTGACCAACTGTGGCTGGATGTTGCGTGTGAGTGACAGGCCTTTGCCCTGTTCCTCCAGCACACGGGCATGTATCCCATGGTGGCAAAGAGCCTGCGTCGTATCGCAGAGGGGAAGGATCCAGTGGACTGGCACATCCACACCTGTGGCATGGCCAACATGTTCGCCTACCACAGCCTGGGCTACCCCGATCTGGACCTGCTGCAGAAAGAGCCAAAACCTCTTTACTTTGTCCTGGAGCTACTGAAGGTCACTAACACACACACACACACACACACACAAACACACATAAACACACACACTCACACACACACAGACTCACACACATTCACACACATACACACACACACACACACACACACACACACACAAACAGACAGACGCACACACACACACAGACGCACACTCACACACACGCACACACACACACTGTGTGCGTGTGTGTATGTCTGAGTGTGTGTGTCTGAGTGTGTGTGTGAGTGTGTGAGTGAGTGAGTGAGTGAGTGAGTGAGTGTGTGTGTGTGTGTGTGTGTGTGTGGGCACTAGTTCAGTGTGTGGTGCTGTATCGGTGGTCATGCTGCTCTCTGGCCAGCAGGTGGAGCAGCCGAGTGAGTATAACCGTGAATCGTGGGCTCTAAGTGATGAGGAGAGGCTGAAGGTGGTGCCTCTACTGCATGGACAGGGAAATAAGCTCTTCAAACTGGGCCGCTACCAGGATGCCTCCAACAAATACAAGGAGGCCATCATCTGCATCAAAAACATACAAATCAAGGTATCTGGCACAGCTACACTGTGTGTGTGTGTGTGTGTATCTGTATGTATCTGCATGTGTGTGTCTGTGTATCTGTGCATGTGTATGTGTGTGTGCTTGTCTGTTTCTGTGTATGTATGTATGTGTGTGTGTGTGTGTGTGTCTGTATGTATCTGTGTGTGTCTGTGTGTATCTGTTTGTATCTGTGTGTGTGTGTGTGTATCTGTGTGTGTGTGTGTGTGTGTGTGCTTGTCCGTTTCTGTGCATGTATGTGTGTGTGTGTCTGTGTGTTTCTGTGTGTATCTGTGTGCTTGTCTGATTCTGTGTATGTATGTGTGTGTATGTGTGTGTGGGGGGGGATTATGTGTGTGTGTGTCTCTTTCTGTGTGTGTCTGTGCTTGTCTGTTTCTGTGTATGTATGTGTGTATGTGTGTTTGTGTGCGTGTGTCTGTGTACGTATTTCTGTGAGTGTGTGAGTGTGTGTGTGTGTGTGTGTGCGAGAGTGTATGTTTGTGCACGTGACCTCTCTGTGACCTCTGGCCCCAGGAGAAAGCGTGGGAGGCTCCATGGCTGAAGCTGGAGAAGATGGGACACACTCTCACCCTCAACTACTGCCAGTGTCTGATGCGCTCCGAGGAGTACTATGAGGTCATCGAGCACACCACTGACATCATCAACCAGCACCCAGGTCAGGCCGCTGCACCATTGGCTGATGCTGAGGTGATGTGGGCGGAGTAAAGCCTGATCTCTCTTAGTATGGAGCTCTCTGTGCTGATATTGGGCCATGGGGAATTGGGCAATGATATCTGAGAAATCCCAGCATCCTCCACTGCTGTTTCCTGGGGGGAAACCTCTCGGGACAGGGCGGTGCAGAAAGCACTCTGACTGAAAGATATCGTCCTGAGGGAGCCGTCTGAACCGCTCAACGCCGAGCCCGGACCTCTCAGGGCGTGTGCAGACATATTTCTCCTTTCAGAGCGCCTCTGGCTTCTTCTGAATCTCCGTTTGAAGCACAGTGACAGTATTAGCACATGATTGGAGCATAAAGTACATCATTTTAAGGATTTTGAAAAGTTGTTCTACACGATTGGCTCTTATTTTGAATGGATGGAACATGAACGGGAAGTGATGTAATTAGCGTATGGTCCTTCCTGTATGGCCCCATACAGAGACACTATGGGCGCTGATTGATGAGGTTACCCTTCTGTCACCAGTTTTGGGCCACACCCTGTCGCAGCTGGTGTGCCCCTCAGCCCCACCCCCATCTCTGTGAGTGATATCTGATTGGCTGGCCTGCTGACTAACCCACTTATTATGTTCAATCTCTTAGTGCAACACATTTGAATTTAAAGATGCCATCTGGGGATGTCTTCCCTACAGTGATCATCTCTCCCTCTCCCCTCTCCCTCTCCCTCTCCCTCTCTCCCATTCCCTCTCCCTCATTGTCCCTCTTCCTCCCTCCCTCTCCCTCTCTCCCTCCCTCTCTCTCCCTCTCTCTCTCTCCCTCCCTCCTTCTCTCCTCCTTCCCTCCCTCTCTCCTCTCCCTCCCTCTCTCTCCTCCTCCTCCCTCTCTCCCTCTCTTCCCATTCTCTCTCTCTCTGTCCCTCTTCCTCCCTCCTCTCCTCTCTCTCCCTCCCTCTCTCCTCTCCTCCTTCCTCCTCTCTCCTTCTCCCTCCCTCCCTCTCTCTCGCTCTCTCTCTCTCTCTCCCTCCCTCCCTCCCTCCCTCCCTCTCTCTCTCTCTCTCTCTCTCTCTCTCTCTCAGGGGTTATGAAGGCATACTACGTGCGGGCGAAGGCCCATGTGGAGGTGTGGAATGAGGCTGAGGCCCATACAGACTTCCAGAAAGTTCTGGATCTGGACCCGGGAATGAAGAAGGCGGTGCGGAAGGAGCTGCAGGTGCTGAACATGCGGATGGAGGAGAAGAGAGAGGAGGACCGGCAGAAATACAAGGGCATGTTCTGATCCAGGGATGCGACCCCATCGCCTCCTGTCTCTCACAATGGATGCAGAGAGATTGTGGGACCCATCTTAAGCTGTACTGAATCTAGGGAAACACACTCTGTCTTTTGAGTGGTTTAAGGAGAGAGGCTGTAAGACTACATTAATGTTTCATTAATAAACTCCACTCACAGCAGATCTGAGTGCTGGATTTATTTTATTCCCTTCAGAGCGTTATGAACATTACATTTATGCTCGTAATGGTCAACGATTTACTGCTGCCCTGTGTGCGTGTGCATGTTCCACTTGTTAAAACAGCAGTATGTGATACGCTAAAGAACATATTCATAATTGTGTTATTGATTTATACAGCAGGCCCTCCTTACGGGAACTGAGATGATCTGTCCCTGGCTTTAGCCAATCCCCTCCACATGCCCTGTTTACTGTGCATGACTAACAAGCATGCCAATCTTAGGGTCCCCCAAGCCACAGGTGCCTTTTTGTTATGATTACGACCATAGGCGCCGATTTACGTATGCTAGGTGGAGTTTGCTATCAAATTATAAACAAATTTTCCCCGTGGGTGATGCCTCGGCCCCGGAGCACCCACGGGGCTAGGCACATTATAAAATGCCTGGACCATGCTGTGAGAGTTTTATTTCACTAGATGGCGATGAATCCAAATTCCGCACCAGTGCGATCATTCAGATCTACAGATAATAATAATAATAATAATAATAATAATAATAATAATAATAATAATAATACGTTTATTTATAGAGCACCTTTCTAGCTATGAGCACAAGGTGCTTGACAAAAGACAGTAAAATAGCAAGAACAAAGGACAATAAAAGCAAAACATAACAATGGATACTAAGTTTACAAATATAAAAAGTAAAACAAGTCAAAGTAAACAATCGATACAATAAAATCATACATTGGGGAACGCCAATCTGTAAAAATGGGTTTTAAGATTATATTTAAAAGCTGACACTGATTCAACGGATCTAATATAAGAGACCAACAACTCAGCAATATATAGGCTAGTGGCGCCAGCTCGTGCAATGCCTTATATGTGTACAATAAAATGTTAAAATCAATTACCAGCCCTGGAGTGATATGAGACGTGCGTTTAGTTCTTGTTAAAAGCCTAGCAGCAGAATTCTGAATGATTTGAAGGCGACCCAGAGACTTTTGGTTAATAGCCTACCTGAAAATAAAGCACTGCAATAGTCTAAGCGTGATGAAACATGTATAATTCTCTCTGCATCCTCAAATGACAAAACCAATCTTGTTTTTGAAATATTATAATATGGTAAAAAAATGACGAAGAAAATGTTTTGGTGTGCTGTTAAAAATTTCAATTTGGGTCAAAAACCACACCTAAATTCTTTACTATGGGCTTGATATTAGCCGTTAATGAGCCCAGGCTTGACTGAATTTATTTGACGAAGGGCACGGGGCCAATGAAAAGAACCGTTACTGGACGTCCAGTTATTAATGGCAGCAATACAGCCATGTAGAATAGCCAGCTTATTAAAATCGTTAGGTGTAATTCATAGATACATATATATATAGTATCATCAGTGTAACAATGAAAGGAAATTCCATGCCGGTGAATGATCTGGCCTAAGGGTAATATATATAATATAATATATATAAAGAGAACAATATCGGTCATGCTTGTCATATTGTTGCACATTCTTTGTTGTTGTGTATGTAAAAGCTGATACTTAAGTATTACGCGTTGATCGTGCGCTGATAGGGAATATTTTTAAGGCGTTAGCCTTTGCTCTATAGATTAGTGGAGCTCGTGAAGTCCCAGTGGCGAGAGGTAACACGCAGCGCGCACCGCTGGTCCAAGCGCGAGCCGCATTCTCCCCTAGCGCCCGCACTGTAACAGCGTAAATCACACCTGGAGACACTCAGCGACTGTTTACAGCTACTTCTACAGGAGTCTCTAACGCTGCGTCAGGAAATCTCAATACAAGTGACGTGTGTGTATGTGTGTGTCCCCCTCCAATTCGTGTTACTGTGCCTCACCTAAACAAATCCGAGCTCACCTTCTGTCGAGAACATAAGAATGTGTAAGAAGGCAAAAGGAGCGCAGTGAGGTGTGTTTTTGTCTCTCTCCCAGGCACGACGAGGAATACCGAAGGACTTTAGAAACAGCTGACGGTGCTGACGGAGTGGGCTGAAGGACACAGGAGAGCCGGCGACTGGGTCGATGACGACATTACATCATGGACAGCTCGCTTTCCAGAGGGGAATCCTCGAAGCGAGTGCGTCTTTGTTCAGGGGCAAGAGCGCAAGGGTCATATTTCACAGCGGCTTTCTCCTGGCCACGCTCACCCAGGAAACAAAACAAGCATATCAGGAAATCCGATATACCATAGGCTTGCACTTGTAAACAAAATGCACAAAAAACTATGACAGCCAATCCCGAGGTTCAATTTCAGGTAGATTCAATGTTATAAATAAATAAATAAAAACGTTGTTACATAACTGATTTCCTGATAATACTATGGGAATTATTATTCATTATTTGAATGTGTGCGATATATTTTATTGAAATGATTGACGCCCCACCACAACTTCTTATTTATCTGTCGTATTTAATTAAAACGTTGAACTAAAAACTTTATGTTAGTGTAAGGTAGTCAGGCCGTTAGAACGTTTGTTGGTGCCACTTAAATCTTGGAGGAAAATATCGTCTGTCTTCTTTCAAGCGAGTCCTCGCGTTTAAAAAAAAAGAAATAATGTTCTTCAGTTAATTCGACAAATTGACAAATGCGTGGGCTCGAAGCTACACGATAAATGCTTAAGTTAATGCACAGCGGTATTGCAGCATGCCCCGGGGGAGGGCAGACGATGATGGTGCTGCACAAAGAACCCGCCCTGCCCGCTCCGGTCTGCTCTCATACTGGTGCTGATGCTGAGGGAACGCCGCACCGCGCGCTCCACCAGTTCAGCCCAGTCGCTGTGCTGCTGCAGCGTGACACAGTCCTACAGCAGGCGGGTTTGGTTTAGCGTCCCCACTGCGCAACAAAAACTCGAATTCCTTCATTTGATTACTACTGAGAGGTGGGGAAAGTTAGTTTCACAAGTCAACATCAATTTCTAAAATTCGGTTATAGAATTTGAAACATGATGCAGCGCGGAAGACGAGATAGACGGCGCGCTGAGTGATTTGTTCTTCGGTTTTCGTAGGTCTGGATGGAGAAAGCGCGTGCACATTTAATAGGAGATCGTTTTCTGATCACGGCGGATTGACTGCAACCGCAGAGCGGAAGCAATTTCATCGCATTCGATTACGGAAGAAGGATGTCTATGCGTATCCAATCCGAAGAATATGAATTTTGATTTTTCCCTTTGTTATCGTTACCACCAGCATCGATTGGTCAGAGTTATATTTCAGCGCGTGGCACCGGGCTTCTCTACAGACGGGCGCATTTAATTTTTCGAATAGATCGTTCTAACGTTTAAAATAAATATTTAATTTGACGTTCTATGGAAATTTAAGGAGGAATTCCTGACAATACAGAATAGAGATACGTATTTGGATAAATTATGGAAATCTAGCCTTTTACAAAGATTTGGGGACGGCATTGCTACATTTAAAACAATTACTTTATACACGCTCGGCGTTAATTCTTCTTAAAGTGGGGGTCTAATTGGCTTTGAATGATGGCGATCAACACAGATACAGAGTTTCAGAAAACCGCCCTTGGTGAGAATGGGTCTGCGCCACCCGCAGAGTCTCACGAGACGGAGAAACTTCTGAGCGTCACGACCACCGAACCCACCGCGGGAAACGGAATGAAGCTCTCCGGATCCTTCACGGTCAACACTGCGAGCGACAAATCCCCGGATACAGACCAAAATGGACACAGTGTGCCGCTCAGGTCGGGGTCAGTGGGTCAGCTCGGAGGGGCTCCCCTCTCCCCGTCCCGCGTCAGTTTAAGCCGCACTTCTTCAACAGGGAACGCCGCCGCGGACCTGCCGAAGCCCCGGGACTATCTGATACTGGCCATATTCTCCTGCTTCTGCCCGGTCTGGCCCGTCAACATCGTTGCTCTCGTGTACTCGATTATGGTAAGCAGAACTCATCGGTTCGCAGGTGCTAACCGCTAGCTATAGCTTCTGTAAACCGTTCTACGGTCATTCATTTCTTCGTTCATTGCTAGCAGTGGTGAGGTGGGAGATATTTCACATTCCAATTATAATATTTCAGTTTCTTATGAAACCAAACCCCATAATTAAAATGTAACCAGTTTAATTAGAGGAATTATAGAGTCCATCCAGCGGTAACACCCCGCCCATGATCTCAAAACACAAACACCCACACCCAAACAAACACACACTTTCACTCCAGTGCATTTTGAGACAACATGATACAACCATTTACCGTGATTTAATTTGAACCGATTAACCGATTAACACTTATCCAGGCCGCTAAATCGATTAGAACACGGTACAGTCAGCTATGCAAGTTTAAAGTTAAAAGTAACGGATAGTTTGGTAAATTAAGAGTGCACTCTCAGTAAATCCCCGCCCGAAACCTTCGTTTAGTCAGTAAATCGCGCTGCAGACTCACCGCACCCACATCTCGCAGTAACTGCACTGAGTAAAATGTGGGAATCCCAACCAATTATTTACGTTCGTATCTGAGCTGAGGGAATAACGTGTTTAGGATGCTTTGAAAATTGTTTAGTATTGAAAATCATTCTGGTCTGTCGAACCGATCGATTAGTTCTTTGGCCCAAATCGGGCGGGATTATAAAGATGTGTGTTCTTCAATTTTAGAAATTATATTACCTAAACATAAATCTCTGAAATACAAATTAGGCTATTTTTCAAGAACAATATTACAATTATTGTAATGACGATTGAAAGCACGGACAAAGGAAACTGAATATTTATTAAATAATGTGATGTATGAGATAAAGGAATTACTTATTTTGTTGGCATTGCGAAAACGCAATTCTTTAACGACTATTACGTCATTGTTGTTAGCACTCCTGAAGCCAACGGCCATAGTTCAATTCCCTGGAGTTATAGGTAGCTGAAGGACGGCGCTTTCAATAAGTTGCATAATTAAATAGACTGGGTTAATGTAAGAGCGGACCTAAGCACAGTGGTTTCCTAAATAGAATGACCACCTGCTGTACTACTCTAACCATATAAAATGGAGATCGATTTGTGAATGGTCTGATCCACTTTATAAAATTGTCTGAACCATCCACGGTGGCTCTGGCTGAACTAAGAAGCCCGGTTCTGAGCATGCGAATATTTTTTCATTGACAATAAAAATGTGATCAAAGACTGCGCGGAATTGTAGTGGCTGTGCGCGCGGTGGCCTCGTGAGACTATTGGTTAAAAGCGCAGAGAGGGATGTGGGCAATCAATGTTGACAGTTCGATCTGTACCGCCGTCGCTGTAAATAACGCAAATGGAATGCCAATTGTTCCAGTGCGAGCGTGCATTAATCAGAATATCTGGAGGCTGAGCACAAAATTGAATTCTCTGGAATTAAATAAACGCGGTAATATACATGGTATGCAATTAAAATAGATACATCATGCTCACATAACCAACATTTATAAGGATCGTTGACGCGGGTTTAACACACCACAGTGGTGTGACGTGTCGTCTCTGAAAGGTTATGATTCAAACAGGCTGGTTTTGATTTACAATTATACAGTACCCGCACGAAATCCGTGTCCGCTGCCCATAAGCACAGAAGCCAAAGTAAGTGATAAACAGTGCGAGTGCGGGCTGCATGAGAGAGCATTCCTCAGCGCACTACCGACATCCCATTTCGTTAAAATATGAATGCCCTGTCACAATATATCAGCAGCGGCGGTGGGGCGGATATTCGGGGCCAGCGTGGCACGCGCCTGGAGCCGAGACTGCATTAGAGCGCGTGGTCAGGGGCTTGCGACAGAGAGAGAGAGAACGGCCCCTGTAGATGTGCAGAGTTATCTTGAGAGTCAGACTCTTATTGTGTGTGTGTGTATATATATACAATTAGGTGGTTCAGTTTATTAACTGCTGCAAGTGCCTGTATACACAGTCTTCAAGCCAGCTATGCTCTGTGTTTTTTTCCTATTTATTCCCATGATTTGTTACAGTGATGAGTTCCCCTGGTTCTCTGGCAGCAGGCTCAATGGGTGTGGCATTTGGGTGTGGCATTTGGGTGGTGTGTCCCCTCCTCTTGGCCTTTCACTCTGGGGTGCGGGGGGGGGTGCTCTTATGCTGAAAGGGATGTATACAAAACCTGATTGATCACCTGCCTATTCGTGACTCACTGATTCTCCTCCTCAGGCACAGATTCTGGAGCCTGTGCCTGTGAAAGTGCACACTGATATAAACACACCCGTATTAAACGAAAAACTGAATAAACCCACACACACACACACACACACATCATATAAACAGTGTGTGGGGCGAAGGGGGATTTAAAAAGAATAGGGGGAAAGAGGTGGCAGAAGAACAGATTAGGAGAAAGACACATCTGTGTGTTTCAGAATGCTGCATGCATGGGAGAGAGGGAGGGTGATTGGCTTTTAATGCGCAGGCTGCTCTCTGTGGGTAATGGGAAAGCCCCAAACGCAGCCTATAACTGCATGCTCTGCACAACCACCCATGAAATATGGCCTACTGGGCATCTGTCCGACTGGAGGTCTTTGTGTGTGTGTGTGTGTGTGTGTGTGTGTATGTGTGTGCGTGTGAGACAGTGTATATGTATGTGTATGTGAGAGTGTGTGTGTGTGTGAAGGTATTTATGAGTGTGTTATTATGCAGGTTCAGACAGCACAAAGAGGGTCTCTGTGTGTGAGTGTGTGTGTGTGTGAGAGAGAGAGAGTGTGTGTGTGTGTGTGTGTGTGTGTGAGAGAGTGTGTGTGTGTGTGAGAGAGAGAGTGTGTGAGTGTGAGAGAGAGTGTGTGTGTGTGTGAGAGAGAGAGAGAGTGTGTGAGTGTGTGTGTGAGAGAGAGAGTGTGTAAGTGTGTGTGTGTGTGTGAGAGAGAGAGAGAGTGTGTGAGTGTGTGTGTGTGTGTGTGAGAGAGAGAGAGTGTGTAAGTGTGTGTGTGTGTGTGCACAGGGTGGGTCTGTGTGTTATTAGTGCTCAGCCTGCTTTCTCCACACGGCCATGTTAACCCCTCCCCCCTCTGCTGTCACTCCCTCCATTATTAATGATGCCTGAGTGCCAGCTCTTACAGAGCCACACACAGACACACACACACACTAACACACTAACGCATGTACACACACACACACACACAAGCCAGTGAATCAGTCCCCCCCACAATTATGATCGTTTTAACACTACCACACTGCATTCATACTCAGATGACTTAAAAGGACGTTATTTACCCCACCACCTGACCCGCTGTTTAAGATACCTCTTTATATTCAGTTGAAATGTTAGTGAGTAAAATGTAACAGGATAATACGGGTGTGGGAGGGGTGTGGAGGGGGCAGTATTGATTGCAGGAGCTGAGGCAGCTCTGAATGATCTGGGTCTGGATCAATAACTCTGCTGGAGTCTGGGGAGGGTTTCCTGCTGCATGTTTGGGTTCTGTCACTGGAGGGGGGGGAACACACCACCTCATCACACGAAAGCCACTCGTCCGATCGTCGATGTATTCGCACTGCCCCTGCACCAGCTGCGCATTAAGTGTAGTCCTCCAGCACAAAGACTGTGCAGCTCAGCCGCTGGACTGTAGAGTGGAAAGTAGTGGTCGCTGGCTACAGGATGTACGCGGGTCTCGTGTTCTAAAAAGGGAGTGCAGTGGTTTCAGCACCATGGACAGCAGTGGCAGCAGTCTGTGTGGCCACAGATTCAGGGCACCACAATGTAACGGCTGTAACGTAAAAGTCTCAATCTCTCACCGATGTGCCACAGAGGAGAGGCAAGAGACTTATCCACCTGCTTTGCAGACAGACCTTTATACTGTGTATTCATGTGAGAATCGTATTTTTAAGGCATACACACACCACTTCCTGGCTCTGACTGTGCTGTGTGTATCCAGTCCAGGAACAGCCTGCAGCAGGGTGATGTGGATGGGGCAAAGCGACTGGGGCGACTGGCTCGACTCCTGAGCATCGTCTCCATCATCCTGGGCCTGCTGATCATCATCGTGTACACCGTAGTGACAGGTGTGTATACACACACACAATAAACACACACACACACACAATGCACACAAGACACATAACACACACACACACACACACACATACACACACACACAATACACACACACACACACACACACACACTATACACTCCACAGACACACACACACACACACACACACACACAATACACATACACACACACACACACACACACACACACACACACTACACACACACACACACACACACACACACACACACACACACACACACACACACACTACACACATACAGAATATAATGATCTTTCTTTTCTCTCCAATCACTTTTCTCTCCAATCACAGTGATGGGCTGGAATTGAGATTGTGTGCCAGACACAGGCCCCTGGTGTGGAAGTTGCTTGACTCATCCATCCAAAATCTATATTGATCAGAGAAGAGTGAACGTGTGACACGCAGAATCCATCTCCACACATTCCACATGTGTCACCTGGAACCAAGGAGCCAAAACAAGAGCAAGACATGCATGAATTAGTTAACAGTCACTGGAAAAAAAAGAAAAACAACATATAAAGTAAAAAATACAAACAATGCAGTGGTTTCTGTTTGGTATGAAGGACACGTGCGCCTAAAGATGGAAGACAGACCTTCACAGCAGAGACTCAAACCAAGAAAAACATGCAACTCAATTATTTAAATATACCCCTGATTGACTCCTTGCATTCAAAACATATAATTATACTTATATATTTGCAACATGTATCAGTGTATATTTTGTAAAAGGTTTGTACACAGACCTGAGTGGGACACTGGCTGGACTGTTCCACTGCAGTAGTTTGCTACAGGGGTGGGGTGTTATTTCAGACTGTTCCAATGCAGTTTGCTGTGTGTGTGTGGGGGGTATTCTAGACTATCCCACTGCTGTTTGCTGTAGGGTTGGGGGTGGGGTTATTCTAGATTGTTCCACTGCAGTTTGCTATGGGGGTGGGGTTATTCTAGATTGTTCCACTGCAGTTTGCTATGGGGGGCGGCTGTTATTCCAGACTGTTCCACTGCAGTTTGCTGTGGGGGGCGGCTGTTATTCCAGGCTGTTCCACTGCAGTTTGCTGTGGGGGACGCCTGTTATTCCAGGCTGTTCCGCTGCAGTTTGTTGTGGGGGCGGCTGTTATTCTAGGTTGTTCCGCTGCAGTTTGCTGTGGGGGGTTAGGGCTATTCCGGATTCAATGATGATGTGGTTTTTGGTTTGTTTGTTTTGTAGTTTTCGATGAAAAAAGATTGCATGATTTTCCTGGTGTGTAGATATGAATTAGTGATTTTAAGGAATGATTGATATTGGTTTTCTGGGATTATGCACTATGACACGCATGCTGACGCACCTGGTGCCAGCTGCTGGAGGGAGGAGGCAAGTTTCCTCTCTTTGACTTCCGATAATCAATTTGGTTACTTCCTCTTACCCACCTACTGTTTCCCACTTCCTATTACTCACTTCACTGGAAGTTTAATAATCTACACAGAAAGCCCTGCCCGTTTGAACCTGTGATGTCTTTCACCTTCCCTTACCCTGAAATGGTATAATAGAAATAGAAATATATATATATATATACATATATATATATATATACATAATATAGAGGCATGCTTAGGGCATACAGTTTATTATCCAATGTTTTGTACACCACTGTAATGACCATATGAGAAATGTGCCCACATTTGGGGCAAGTCCGTCTGGTGTGTGACGAAACGTCAGCACATTTTACAGCATTTATAGCATCTGCAAGTAGCACACCTGTCTGTCGCTCTGTGTCTCTGTTTGTTCATTTAAAAGGTCTGTTTATACCAATCTAGCAACACAGCACTTAATGTTTACATAACTTATTGTTGATAACAGCAGAATCATAAAACACAGAGGCGGCGATGGCAGCTATAGTTCCTGCCTGAATCAGACATGGATCTCTCTGCTGGAGCATTAACTGTCATCCACAGCTAACATTTACAGGAATGAGCATCTGTACCAGTAGAGGTGAAAAAAATTATTAGTCTTCAGAATCTGACATTAAACAGCATGGACTAGAGAGTCCTGTGATTGGACAGACCTTTGAATGGACTATTCTATGATTGAACAGCCCTGTGAATAGACTGCTCTGTGGTCGGACGGTCCTGTGGATGGAATGCTCTGTGATTGGACAGCCCTGCTAATGGACTCCTCTGTGATTGGATGGCCCTGCTGGTGGACTGTTCTGTGATTGGATAGTCCTGTGAATGGACTGCTCTGTGACTGGATGGCCCAGTGACCAGGCTTCCCTGAGAATAGGCATGGCATGTTTCCTCTTTTTGTCCTCTCAGAATTTCACTGCAGCTGCCTGTGATGTAACAATCCACTGAGCTACTCCTCAAAACATGAAAGATGATAGGTGTTGCTCTTCCCTGTTGGGTCAACATAAAACTGAAGCATCCTGACCCTGGCTAATCTGTACAGGCTGACTGTTTCCCCTTTCATCTGAAAATATAAAAACCTGCAATGTCATATAAAACATTTGTCTCATTTACATTTCAACAGCCTTCACTAACGTATTTATAGAAAAAGACAGAAAAGGGTTATCACCATGAATTATGGAAATCACTTGTATAATAGACTCTGTTTGCTTTATGTTTCAGCTCTTTTAATGAGACTTCATGATGACATAGAAACACCTGTGATGTGCTAAATTTCCCCACTGACCAGCGCACACACACATGTCAGATTTAACGCAGCTGTTACCTGCGCACGCGAGGCCCAGATGCAGGAGCTGCCATTCCACCGCAGGGCCAGTCTCCCCCTGCTGCTCCGGGTGTGGCCGCTGGGCAGAGCGCTGCCATGGGTGGGGGAGGCTGGCTGTCGAGAGGGACATGTGCTCCTGCCCAGAGGTCTTTAAGAGCAGGGCTGAGTGTTGTTGCATTATGAAACAGCCAGAGAGAGGGCCTCCTTAGCCTGCAGTGCAAAACAAAGTGCTCAGAGTGGAGCAGGCAATGGCACGCATTTCCACTGCACCAATCACACAGCCTGTAGCCCCTCCCTCCACTGCCCCCGTAACTCCGCCTTCCACTGCACACGTAACTCCGCCCTCCACTGTGTCCGTTACTGTGCCCGTAACTCCGCCCTCCACTGCGCCCGTAACCCTGCCCTCCACACAGCCCGTACCCCCTGCCCTCCACTGCGTTCGTTACTATGCCCGTAACCCCACCCTCCACTGTGCCCGTAACCCCACCCTCCACTGCATGCGTAACCCCACCCTCCACTGCCCCCTTCACACAGCCCATAACCCCACTCATCACCGTGCCCATCACCCCTCCTGTCGTCGTTATTATAAAGCTGATCTTTTGGGAAGGGTTCAGCTCCCTGGTCTGTGGCTGAAATGTGTTTGGGCTGGCTGATTGGCTGAAATGTGTTGGAGCTCACTGATTGGTAGATTCTGGTCCTGGCTTAATGGGATTTCTGTGCTGTTTTGTAGTTCTTTGTTATGAACCTTTGGCATGTGTGAATAAACCTTAACATGCATGAGAAGGGAGTCAGGAGTCCTGTTGTACAGCAAAAAAAAACAACAACAACAACAACACACAGATACACACTCCTAAACACACACACATACACATACATGCACACACACACACACACACACACACACACACACACACACACACACACACACACACACACTCACACACACACACACACACACACACACCCAGTACATGCCTATACATGGGCACACATTCTCCTGGTTACTACCCTATAAATAATTCAAGGTGCAGGAAATGGCTTCACCATTATAAAACAATCCATACCAAAGGCAGTGTTTTATTATGTTTCCAAGGTCAAACACAATGTTTTCAATCTCACACACTCATGCTCACACACATGCACACACACACACACACACGCAGACAGACAGACACACTCACACAGTGACATGC
Organism: Aldrovandia affinis; assembly: GCA_029706075.1. Taxonomy (NCBI): domain Eukaryota; kingdom Metazoa; phylum Chordata; class Actinopteri; order Notacanthiformes; family Halosauridae; genus Aldrovandia; species Aldrovandia affinis. The sequence goes on from JAINUG010000149.1 coordinate 2,266,642, forward strand.
AGACAGACAGACAGACTCACACAGACACACACACACACACACACATGCACATAGTGTTGACCCGGTTCTGTAGACTTCAGCATGCCTCTCATAATCTTTTTGGTTGTCATGGGAATCCTGTACTATAAAAAAAGAGAAGACCAAAGACTTTACGCACAGGATACCCCTGTGTCCCTGGGTAACATTAACACAATGAGTCATTTCAATTCAGAGGAAACACACAGCATTCCACTACATACGTATCAGGTGACTTTGGATCACAGAGCTCGAAATATAGACTCTGTCTTGTACAACCCCCTGCCCTCAGCACAGCTCACACCTCACATATACCAGAAAGAAAACTTCAACACTGACACACATTACCATGGACACATATACATCACCACTGACACAAACACATCACCACGGACACAAACACACCACCATTGACATGAACACACCACCACTAACACAAACACATCACCACTGACACACATCACCACCACTGACACAAACACATCATCACTGACACACATCACCACCACTGACACAAACACATCACCACTGACACAAAAACACATCACCACATCACCACTGACACAAACACACCACTACTAACACACATAAACACACACCACCACTGACACAAACACACCACCACTCACACAAACACATCACCACCACTGACACAAACACACCACTACTGACACACATCACCACCAACGACACAAACACATCACCACCACTGACACACATCACCACTAACACAAACACACCACCACTGACACAAACACATCACCACTAATGTAAACACATCACCACCACTGACACAAACACATCACCACTGACACACATCACCACTGACACAAACACACCACCACTGACACAAACACACCACCACTGACACAAACACATCACCACTGACACAAACACACACAAACACATCACCACTGACACAAACACACCACCACTGACACAAACACATCACCACTGACACAAACACACCACCACTGACACAAACACATCACCACTAACAAACACTCCACCACCACTGACACAAACACATCACCACTGACACAAACACATCACCACCACTGACACAAACACACCACCACTGACACACATCACCACTGACACAAACACACCACCACTGACACAAACACACCACCACTGACACAAACACATCACCACTGACACAAACACATCACCACTGACACAAACACATCACCACTGACACAAACACATCACCACCACTGACACAAACACATCACCACTGACACACATCACCACTAACACAAACACACCACCACTGACACAAACACACCACCACCACTGACACAAACACATCACCACCACTGACACAAACACATCACCACTGACCACACCACCACCACTGACACAAACACACCACCACTGACACAAACACATCACCACTAACGTCACCACCACTGACACAAACACATCACCAAACAAATCATCACCACCACCACTGACACACATCACCACTGACACACATCACCACCACTGACACAAACACATCACCACTGACACAAACACATCACCACTGACACAAACACATCCCCACTGACACAAACACATCACCACTAACACAAACAAATCACCACCACTGACACAAACACATCACCACTGACACAAACACATCACCACTGACACACATCACCACTAACACAAACACACCACCACTGACACAAACACACCACCACTGACACAAACACATCACCACTAACGTAAACAAATCACCACCACTGACACACATCACCACTGACACACATCACCACCACTGACACAAACACATCACCACTGACACAAACACATCACCGTTGACACAAATACACCACTACTGACACAAACACACCACTACTGACACAAACATGCCACAAGCATATACCATATATTAAATTACAAACAGTCAATGCATACAGAAAGGACTCCCATCACAAACAACGGGCCCCATGCCCCCCATAGGGCTGTGTGTCTCTGGTGGCGAGCCTTCTGGAGACTGACTGAGGTCTCACAGCTCTGCTGTTCCCTGAGGGAGCCATTACTTCACCACACAGGGTGCAGCTTGGGGGGTACGCTGTGCTTCACCTGTACAGCTGAGGCAAATCACCAGCCGTATGAACACATCAGCTAAACCTGCCCTGGAGGAGATGAACAACAACGTCCTGCATAGCACTGAAGGCCGTACTGGGATCAGCTCTGTGTGTTACAGTTTTTTACAATTGCTTTGACTCATTTTGCACAACAGAGTTTCAATGTGCAAAACTCTTAATACAGAATGCCATACTGCTCATTTTGGGTTCAAAATCTAATATAGCAGTCAAAATAAAAATACCGGTGTCAAATGAGAGAATATTATATGCAAAAGTTTATCATAGCACCAAAACATTAGATATTTTCAACTGTGAAGTTAAATCATTGCTGCATTTTCAGTATACAACAGTCATCATCAAACAATGATGCCAAACACAAAATCCTTCTAATCAAAAAAGGGTTTGAAAGTGTACTTTGGTCATAACACAAAATGCTATAATCCTAATCTTGGGCTCAAAATCACATATTGCATGCAAAATAAAAATAATTAAACCAAATTAGATTGTATATCATGCAAAAGTTTATCATAGCATCAGAACATTGGATATGTTCATCGTTGAAGTTTAATTATTGGTGTATTTTCAAATACAACGGCCATTATCAAATAATGCTGTCAAACACAAAATATTTGTCATCAAAAAAGATTATGCAAGGGTCATTTCCTCGTAAGTGCTGGAAATGATGCACAGCAAGCATCCCCTGTGATAGACTGCAGTATATACAGTATATATATAGAGTATATATATGTATATACATATATATATATACAGTATATATATATAGCTTGCATTTTTAGAGAAGGCAAACAAAATATTAGATTAGATTACTGTATTCTGTGTTTTTGCATGTACAGATGTAAATAATCAGAAAAAGTATAAAAGATTGTCATTTTTAAACATCATTCTCATTCCATTGAAAGAAATCATACATTACTGTAATGCAGAAAACTCAACTGTATTTTACAGTAAAACCAAAAACAACAGTAAAAGCAAAAACAGTTACAGTAACAAAAAATGTTACAGTGAAAAAACGACATAAATGCATTTCAGTGCTTAAAACCCTTTTATTATGTTTCAATGTTTAAGCAGCATTTTGCCTCTGCTGCATTTGGCCACAGAATTTCATCTACATCGCATCTGATATCTTCATTTGCAAGGCAGCGAAGGCAGGCAAGTTGTCAGGAACTGCCATTCAGGTTTCTAAGTAGCCTTTTATGTAGTGGTGAAGAGATGATCAATTGTGTTGCAGTGCTACTCACCTGGGCAAGGTTGTTGGAAGTAATGATACATGACTACAAACACCTGTTGAATTGATTTAGTGATCTGCATTTGTAGTAATGAGCATTTGAACATTGTTGTAATATTAGGTGGTTGTATTCTGAGAATGGAGCATATGATTTAGAGTTTGGCACTTTGTATGAACAGTTTTGCACTTTGTAGGTCAGCATAGGATGTAGTGTCTTAAGGTAAGAATTCTGCAAGTCAGTTTAGCACTTTGTATTAACAGTTTTGCACTATGTATGTCAGCATAGAATGCAGTGTCTTATGGTAAGAACGTGGGGTAACGGTCACTCTGTGCAAGTCGCCGACTCTGGATCCAGCAAAACAGCCCCATCACGCTTCCTCCTCCATGTTTGACAGTTGGTGTCACACACTGAGGAACCATCCTCAGTACCAGTAGCGGAATTACAAGTAGCGGAACTACTAATTTAACTACATTTTCCAGTAACCTGTGGTAGTTTAATTACTTCCTAAATCTAGCAGCTTTCAAGTAGTTCAATTATTATTTTCGTCAAGTAGCGGGGTAGCGTGGACAAAAGTTACAAGTTACATCTCCCCAGCAGCAGCAGTATTATTACATTTACCTTTTGTTCTTTTTTACAAAAAATATCAAATGTCATGTGACGGCTTCAACACAGCTGTTTCATGAGAAAGTGCAGCGGTACTTTTGGCTAATCATGGACGAGGAGGTGGACCCGCCATGGCCATACCTATCGCCATAAATGAAAGTAATAAAGTAAAATGAGAAAGTATACACTTTTCAGTGCATTCTGTGCCAACCAAAGCAGAAGTTGCTCAACGCATGCAAGACACCAAGCTCGAACTTGAGAACACATATTTAGGTGACTAGCTAGCTAGCTAGCTAACATTAGGTTGCTAATTTATCTGGTGTTTTACCATGCAACTCTAGCTAAGTACGTTAGCTGAAGGGATGGCTAAGTTGAATGTTGAACTTGGGTTTCTGGATTTCTGGACTCAAAACAGAGTTTGTGGCTTTGGTTCATTCATTAAACATCAACGAGCAAACGTGCTAGCAGGGCTGCCAAGTGTCAACTTTGAGCACTCGTTTAGATTTCAAGTTTGTAATGATAGTCAGTGACATGAAGATAATTTCAAATAATAACTTTTTGAGGAGGTTGAATATATATATCTCACAATTTTGAGGTGACTTGTATAGCACTGGCCATTTCTGGCTGAAACACTATTCATTGGTTAAACATTGAAACATAATACAAGGGTTAAGCACTGAAATGCATTTATGTAGTTTTTTTTACTGTAACGTTTTTTGTTACTGTAACTGTTTTTGCTTTTACTGTTGTTTTTGGTTTTACTGTAAAATACAGTTGAGTTTTCTGCATTACAGTAATGTATGATTTCTTTCAATGGAATGAGAATGACGTTTAAAAATGACAATCAGACCGTCTGCCCACAGTACAAATGGCAGCCTACTTCACCCACAGGGGAGAAAAACAAACAAAACAAACAAATAAAAATAATTCAAACCATAACATTTGGCATAATCTACATCCAGTTGAATAACAACATTACGTAATATTTCAACAAGATCAATAAACTTTTAAAATACTTTTTAGGCACCTCTTTATACTTTTTCTGATTATTTACAAAGGGTGGGGTCTTCAGGGGAATACAAACAAAGTCCACAAATCCTTATCTCGTTGTCCAAGTCCGTTCCAATGTCCAAAATCCAGTTCGTAGTCCGCAATCCAGTCCGTAGTCCAAAACAATCCGATTTCCAACAAACAAACACACTCCAATACTCTTTGTATCCTGGCTGGTCAACGACTTCCACAGGTTTTCTTTCTTTCTCTCTCTCTCTCTCTCTCTCTCTCTCTCTCTCTCTCTCTCTCTCTCTCTCTCTCTCTCTCTCTCTCTCTCTCTCTCTCTCTCTCTCTCTCTCTCTCTCTCTCTCTCTCTCTCTCTCTCTCTCTCTCTCTCTCCCCTCTCTCTCTCTCTCTCTCTCTCTCTCTCTCTCTCTCTCTCTCTCTCTCTCTCTCTCTCTCTCTCTCTAAACACACGCACTCCTTCCCCAAACACGTTCCTACTCCTATCTCAGAACAATGGGATTCGGCCTTTTCTTCCACGTCCCTTTTCCTTTCAGGGGGTCAGGTGGGGTAACTGGGGAAAACATGCTCTTCACAACACTGTTCATTTGGTTTTGTCTTTCTTTGTCCTTCTTTCCTTTAAATCACCTTTCCATCGACATTTCCTAGGGTCATTCCATTTCACCATCATTCTGTTAGGTTTCGGTTTCTCTTCTGGTGAGAGTTTCTAAACTCCCATTCTCTTCTCTGTCTTCTTGACTTCATTGGCCGAGATGTACTCACCATTTCAGGAGAGGATCGGGTGCTCCACCCGGCCTCAGCCATTGATAAGAGGCTTTCCTCAACGCTATGGTCCCACCATAGCTCATCCTCCGCAAACTGCTGTTCCTCCAGTTCCCTTTCAAGGTCTGGCCAGCTGAGTGGGACTGAGGACCATCGCTCCCACTTAGATTCCGCTATCTGGTCATCATCTCCTGCTGGCTCCACTGGCTGTGAGAGCTCCACCTGTGTGGCAGAATCTTGTACACCGGGCACACGTTTTGCACACTCAAGCTCTTCACTCACCTCGTCCAGTTGATTTTTAGATCCAGCAGAGTCTCAGTTTGGATTTTTAACACCTCGCGAAAGGATTTCTCTGTGGCCCGCTGCTGGGCTTCTATCTCCGCCATTTTTCCCCTGAAGCTGTGCGGTCTGCATGGCCTTGCGCTTGTCCGCCGTCTTCCTGGTCGCCTCCAGCTCCTGCTGGAGTTTGTCCTTCTCTTGGCCCCGTTCAGTCAGCTGCTCCAGGAGCCGGCTGTTGGCGCGGTTCACCTCCTGCAGCTGGGAGCTGACGTCATCTCTCTGGGCCAGGAGCTTTTCCTGCTCGGTCTGTAACTCCTGGTTCTGGGCCTTTTCCTGCTCCATGCTCTTCTCCCGCTGGGCCAGCTGCTCCCGCAGGGCGTTGGCCTCGACCTGGTGCGTATCCCTGCTCTCCTGCTCCACTCGGCACCGGAGTTGCTCCGCCTCGGACGCATGGTTCTCCGCTGCTTTCCTTAGCTCTGCCTCCTTCTGGGCGAGCCTGGTCTGTGCATCCCCCAAGGCCCTGGCATACTCATCTGTGGCCTGGTCCTGGGACTCCTGCATGTCCAGACACTGTCGCTGCTCATTCTCAAGCCCCTGCGTTAGGTTTCTCACCTGCTCTTTGAGCGCCAAGTTGTGGGACTCTATCCGCCTCATCTCATCGCCAAGGGATGCCTTCTCCTTTTCCATCTCCCCAGCCATGATTCCCAGCACTCCCAGGGAGTCCATGTGGTGCTCCTCTCGCAACTTCATCACTGCCAGCAGGTGGCGCTCCTTTGAGGCGCTCAACTCCAGCTTTGCCTTGCACAGCTCAATCTGGGCACTCTCTTTCAGCTGTTGGACCTCACGGAGGGTGACTCGCCATTGGTCCTCCACCATGGCCGCCCGTCTCTGGTTCTTCACCAGGTCCTCCCTCTGGTCCCGACAACATTGCTCCAATTTCTTGATCTCATCAGCTTTGCCCCTGATCACCACTTGTGCCTCTCCTAACTCCGCCTCTAAGCCAGCACACTTGTCTGCGACAGTTGTATGCTGTTTTGCGGCTTACCCGGGACATTTTCGCTCTTCTCCCTAGGGGCACCACAGAGCAGGAGTGGCCATCCTTCTTTAGGACTTTTTCATCGGTCGTCCCTTCAGGGCTCTCAACACCCTCTCCATTTCACTGATGGCCTCAGCAACGTCAGGCGCCATTCCAGCCAAAAAGGAGCATTTGAGGGCTGGACTTGCTTTAAAGTAGACCTTGAGGGACCGTCGGTGCACTTTGGACAGGTGCTTGGGCCCCTCTGCCTCCAGCCAAGACTCCATGTTTGGATCCAGTGTCCAGTCCCCTTCCATAATCTGTATCGCTTTCAAAAATCAAAAATCAAAAATCCCACTCACTTGCACTACCTCCTCTTGCCTATAAGTGATGCCCTCTGCCCGCATTCTCCACCATATGTGGCGTCCCCAAGGGTTGGGCGACACGCACGGACCTTGCAGGGGGCGTAGGCAAGTGTAAGAACACAGAGGAGGCAGTAATATGAACAAAAATGATAATTTATTAAACTAACACGAACAAGGGCAACACGAAACAACGGGTGGGGTCTTCAGGGGAATACAAACAAAGTCCACAAATCCTTATCTCGTTGTCGTTCTCTCTCTCTCTCTCTCTCTCTCTCTCTCTCTCTCTCTCTCTCTCTCTCTCTCTCTCTCTCTCTCTCTCTCTCTCTCTCTCTCTCTCTCTCTCTCTCTCTCTCTCTCTCTCTCTCTCTCTCTCTCTCTCTCTCTCTCTCTCTCTCTGTGTTTGACAGCATTATTTGATAATGGCCGTTGTATTAGAAAATACACCAATAATTAAACTTCAACGATGAACATATCCAATGTTCTGATGCTATGATAAACTTTTGCATGATATACAATCTAATTTGGTTCAATTATTTTTATTTTGCATGCAATATGTGATTTTGAGCCCAAGATTAGGATTATAGCATTTTGTGTTATGACCAAAGAACACTTTCAAACCCTTTTTTGATTAGAAAGATTTTGTGTTTGGCATCATTGTTTGATGATGACTGTTGTATACTGAAAATGCAGCAATGATTTAACTTCACAGTTGAAAATATCTAATGTTTTGGTGCTATGATAAACTTTTGCATATAATATTCTCTCATTTGACACCGGTATTTTTATTTTGACTGCTATATTAGATTTTGAACCCAAAATGAGCAGTATGGCATTCTGTATTAAGAGTTTTGCACATTTAAACTCTGTTGTGCAAAATGAGCCAAATCAATTGTAAAAAAACTGTAACAAATACTAAATTCTAGACATAAAATTGACATGTAACAATCACAAAAGAGATGAAATGGAAGAAAATGATACCAAACCAAGCTTGTCTCTCTCCAAGAAAACACACACGCAGACAAGGTGTTAGCTGGCACCAGATCTTCCAAGAGAAAAAACAGGACAGAGCAAGACTAGGCCCGAGGGGTTGGCTCACTCCCTTCTTAGCCCATAAATTACGATTTGGGGGAGAGTTCCAGCGCAAGCCAGGTTCAGACCTTCTTTTTATATCTTTGTTTTGGGTCACTTACAACCACAAGATATATTTTCACGGTTGACATTGATATGCTCCTCTCATGTTAAGAATCGTGGCAATATCAAACATCACTAGGGCCTGGTAATGCCAACTGAATTTATACCAAGAGGTTGGTTGAGCTGATATTTGGAGAAGCATAATATGCTCAAGAGCATTGCTACCAAGTGAAGAGGCCAATCATACCATGTTGACCTCCACTTTAATCTGGCGGGCCATAATTATTTTCTCCATGATCCCTAATATTCAGCTCATAGGTAGCATCCTGAAGTTGTAGGGTATGGCACTGGTTCACCATACCCAAGTGCCCTGGCTTCACTCACAGAGCCATAAACCTGCCAAAGATGGCCCCACTCTGTCTGCCTGGGCAGGATGGCTAAAATGCACCTCCCTGACAGCAAGCAGCCAAGGTGTGAGCTGGGACCAGATTTCCCAAGAAAGCAGGAATGCGTAGAAATCACCCTTAAATGGCTGGACTCCTTTAAAACTGCCCAAAACGGAACTTAAGCCATCAACAGCTCACACTTGAGATGTTTGGAGGGGGGGAGTTGGCTCCCTCTTTCCTTAGTCCATACGATTTGGGGGAAGGCCCAGTGCAAGCCAGGTTCAGACATAGATATAAAAATGTAGATGCCTTATTCACCATGTTCAGATGTGTCTACACGGTCGCTATATTGGCGTGGGCAAGATCCGAGTCTTAACAATCGCATGTAGACTTCCCCTGATAAAATCTACTGTAATTCTTTTCATTCTCAACCAATTTTCATAAAATTTGGCTTGCTAACATTAGAAATTTCTGCATAATATGCAAGTTACTTGATTTTCAAATTTCACAATTGTTGAGTTTCCTCAACGATTTTCCGCAGAACCTGGCAACCTAATACATTTATAATAACCACCTTCTACTATTTTCTTGGCAGCTTCAAACAATACAAATATAATCAGCTCTGACATTTTGACAACTCATGTATAATAGTTAAAAGGGCGTTTTTACAAATACCTGGTCTGTGACATCAAGTTATGCAGAAAGTTCTCACGTTTATAACAAGCCAAATTTCATGAATATTGGTTGAGAATTAAGCAAGAATTAAGTCGATTTTATCAGGGAAGTCTGCATCTCTCAATACACATGCGTTTGTTTAGACGTGGATCTTGCCCCCACCAATATGGTGATCGTGCAGACGTATCGCTGCAACATACAACAGCAGCCAATGCTGTATCTACGTTTTTATATCTATGGGTTCAGACCCTCTTTTAATATTTTTGTTTTGGGTCACTTACAACCACAATATATATTTTCAAGGTTGCCATTGATATGCTCCTCTCATGTTGAGAATTGTGGTGATACCAAACATCAATAGGGCCTGGGGAAGCTTGGTTTATACAGAGATGTTGATTGAGCTGATATTTGGAGAGACATAATATGCTCAGGCAAAGAAAAATGCTACCAGGTGACAAGGCCAATCATACCATGCTAAACTCCACTTTCAATCTGGTGGGCCATAATTCTTTTCTCTCTGATCCATAATTTCCAGCTCATAGGTAGAATCCTGAAATTGTGGTATGTGACATAAGCTTGTAGGTTTGGTGTGCTGATCTAATATAGACTGTGCTGGCTGCCAAAGCTACATACCTTAGTGCCCTGGTTTCATTCACAGAGTAATAAACCTGTCAATGATGGTGTTGGAGCCACAATTGACCTTTAAGTTGATTTGGTTAATTTGACCTGTGAAAAAGGAAACCTGTGGAAAAAGAACATAAAAATATGAATGTAAACATGTATCAAACAATATGTTTATATGAATCACTTCCCTTAGTTATGGTTTGATGCATTCTATAGGATATGGAATTATGTGTATATTACTTACCTTAGTTATCTTACGCTTACCTCTGGATGGCTCCCTGTTCAGGTAATCCTTTTGGTATAGAAATCTGTGTAATCAATGAAATGCTGCTCACCTGGAGAGAGTCCTAGTTAGACGTGGAGCGAAACAGTTTTTGACCACACTCACCCACGCAAACAAAAGGTATTGTTTTATTGGATTAATTGTATTGGATTTATGTTGAAACTGCAGAGAATATATTTTGTTTGAATGCAAATAAATGCGACCTTTGTTGGAATTTTACCGCTGGATCTCTGCTTGTTATTTTCTGGATTGTGGAGGATTTGTGCATCAGGAACCCTGCTCCATCTTGGACGGTGGCTGAAATTGTTTTTTGTTAAGAGAAGCCACTATAGATGAATTTATGCTAGGCTGGGCCACATTCTGTTTGCCTGTGCAGGATGAC
>JAINUG010000149.1:2282500-2430000 GCA_029706075.1 Aldrovandia affinis
TGTTGGTGATGAGTGACAGCAGGGAACGGGAGGTGGAGCATTCCTGCTGATCTCCCTCTCTGCATACTGTGCCCAGATCAGTGTTCGTTTGATATAAACGCGGGAAAAACTTCAGGGAATAACATTATTATTATTATTATTATTACTACTACTACTATTATTATTATTATTATTATTATTACAAAGCATCATACATTTATCAGTCATTCCCTGAATAAACCGCTGGCCTGTACTCATCTCTGCCTCTTGCCAGCTGTCCAATCAGAGATGAGATGGGTGTGGTCAGGACACCATCTGAGTGACAGTGAGAGGGTCTGACTGTAGAATGAGCAGCTCTGTTACAGCTAGCCATGCCCCTAGCCTCTCTGGCCCCGCCCAGTCAAACCCCCAGCCCCCATGGCCCCGCCCAGGCATCTGAAGGAGGTTAAGATGCTGTGGCAGTGTGGCTGCTCCCTCGACGTTCCCGCTCTATGATTACATCAGCATATCTGCCACATCGAGGGCTCCATGCCAACCTGCCAACCACTCCCCCCTCCCCGAAAAGGCCCCATAACCCCCTCCCGCTGGCTTCATTTCCCCCGAGGGACATACAGTGCAGTGCTGCAGGAGAGCAGCTTCAATCCACACAGTAGCCTGCAGAAGCACAGGCTTAATGAACATTGATGAAGACCAAATATCCAGCAGCCACTGCGCTAGCTATGGGTCCATAACTGTACTTACCAACAGCACTCCTGCATGCACGCATGCACAAACTAACTAACTAACTAGCTAACACACACACACACACACACACACACACACACACACACACACATGTCCTGTTTGAAATTAAAGCTACAGAACCCAGATCACTGCATGGCGCTGACAAAAGTGTGACGATGTCAGTATTGGGCTGCCGATTAAGAAAATGTAAGCTGTGTGGACTCCAGGCCTTTATGAGCTGAAAACAGTTTCCTTCTGTCAGTGACAATACATGTTACATTTACAGCAATAATAATCAAACTCAGAGCAGGACAGAGGCCTGTCCATATCTGCCCAGGTAACAGGTGTGACTGGGGTGAGCGGGCGGGGCTGGGGTGAGTGGGCGGGGCCGGAGGAGAGGGTGGGGCCGGGTGAGAGCGTGGAAGTAATTGCCTGGCTCAAAGTGGCAGAATGGTGGTTCAGGAGGGGGAGGCCAGTTTTCAGTTACAGGAAACTAATCAGTGACCACAGCCACTGTTCCAGGAAGCGTCTAATGGACTCCCCCTCCCCCGCCTCGCCCTGCCCTCATTACTGCTGCTTTATCCTGAGGACAATTAGTCGCTCTCTACATCCCCACTTAATGTGTGGAGGGCCCGATCAGACCACTCTGATCCACAGGAAACACACACTCACTGCCTTCCCTCACCTGTCTGGACTACATTTCCCATGTCACCCTGCTGAGTGAAGCTTCCACTCCAGCTGCTTAGATTGTTTTTTCTTAGATTGTTTTATATCACAGAGATTGAATTCAGAAGATCTTTGGTCTAGCACACGTGTGTGAGACTGGTCAAGCACAGAACAGAGAAATGTACGATGAGAAATCTGTGAATTCCAGCATCAGAGATGAAACTGGACACTGAAGTAACTGTAAATGAGGAACTGCAGGACTTCCAAGGACTTGCATTATGTGGGTGTGGCTAAGGGGTAAAGTTTGTGATATGGGTGTGGCTAAGGAGTAGAGATGGTGTTGCGTGTGTGGCTGCTCTGCTTCCTCAAAGCATTCCAAGGTGGGCCTCCGATAGCATAGCGGTCTAACGCATCTGTATTGACTGGTCCTTCACGAGTGTGAGCTGCCTATTATGGTCGCGGTTCGGAACCTGACTGTACCAGACCAGCCTTAGTGGGGAGCCCAGATCGGGGGCAGCGGGGAGGGGGGAGGGAGAGCTGGCACGAGCTTGCCAAGGAGCGGTAGGGCGGCCTCGTAAACAGGGTTGGGCGAGTTCCGTCTCGGAGGAGGCGAACATTGCCTCGCGTTATTAGCTCGTCCTGCAGAGGCGGGCAGCGAGTTCGTGGGGGAGGGTAAATTGAAAAGAAATAGAGGGTATAACTGGCTACCAAATTGGGGGAAAAACAGGGAAAAAATCTGAAACAAAAAAGAAAAAGATTTTAAAAAGCATCCCAAGGCTGGAAGCAGGCTCTTCTGGAGCACCCTCCCCTCCCCGCTGAACCAATTACCCACAGCAGGAACCCCAGAAGCCCCAGGGGCAGAGCCCTGTGTGTCTCAGTGTGCCAGCGGGGCAGGGGGAGTTCACCCTGATGATACTGTAGAGCTGTCAGCACCCCTTGGGGTAATACTCCCTCTACAATCGCTCACCCCTGTGTGTGTGCATGTGTGTGTTTGTGCACACAAGTGTGTGCATGTGTGAGACTGTGTGTGTGTGTGTGTGTGTGTGTGTGTGTGTGTGTTTGTGCACACAAGTGTGTGCATGTGTGCCACTGTGTGAGAGTGTGTGTGTGTGTGTGTTTGTGCACACAAGTGTGTGCATGTGTGAGACTGTGTGTGTGTGTGTGTGTGTGTGTGTGTGTGTGTGTGTTTGTGCACACAAGTGTGTGCGTGTGTGCCACTGTGTGAGGCTGTGTGTGTTTGTGTACACAAGTGTGTGCAAGTGTGCCACTGTGTGTGGCTGTGTCTGTGGGTGCGTGTCAATGTGTGTGTGCGTGTGTGTGTTTGTGTAGTTGTGTGAGAATGTCTGTGTGTGCGTGCGTGTGTGTGTCTGTGTGGTTGCGTGAGAATGTGTGTGTGTGTGCGTGCGTGTTTGTGTCTGTGTGGTTGCGTGAGAATGTGTGTGTGTGGTTGCGTGAGAATGTGTGTGTGTGTGAGTGTGTGTTTGTGTCTGTGTGGTTGCGTGAGAATGTTTGTGTCTGTGTGTGTCTGTGTGGTTGCGTGAGAATGTGTGTGTGTGTGTGTGTGTGTGTGTGTGTGTGTGTGTGTGTGTGTGTGTGAGTGCGTGTTTGTGTCTGTGTGGTTGCGTGAGAATGTGTGTGTGTGTGTGTGTGTGTGTGTGTGTGTGTGTGTGTGTGTGTGTGTGTGTGTGTGTGTGTGTGAGTGAGTGCGTGTTTGTGTGTGTTTATCTGGCCCCAGGGAAAAGCCCAGACGGAGGAGGGGAACATTGCCTCGCGTTATTAGCTCGTCCTGCAGAGGCGGGCAGCAAGTTGTGGGGGAGGGTAAATTGAAAAGAAATAGAGAGTATAACTGGCTACCAAATTGGGGGAAAAACTGGGAAAAAATCTGAAACAAAAAAGAAAAAGATGTAAAAAGCATCCCAAGGCTGGAAGCAGGCTCTTCTGGAGCACCCTCCTCCCCTCCCCGCTGAACCAATTACCCACAGCAGTAACCCCAGAAGCCCCAGGGGCAGAGCCCTGTGTGCTTCAGTGTGCCAGCGGGGCAGGGGGAGTTCACCCTGATGATACTGTAGAGCTGTCAGCACCCCTTGGGGTAATACTCCCTCTACAATGACACATACAGCACGCTCACCCCTGTGTGTGTCCATGTGTGTGTTTGTGCACACAAGTGTGTGCATGTGTGCCACTGTGTGAGACTGTGTGTGTGTGTGTGTGTGTGTGTTTGTGCACACAAGTGTGTGCATGTGTGCCACTGTGTGTGTGTGTGTGTGTGTGTGTGTGTGTGTGTGTGTGTGTGTTTGTGCACACAAGTGTGTGCATGTGTGCCACTGTGTGAGACTGTGTGTGTGTGTGTGTGTGTGTGTGTGTGTGTTTGTGTGTGCATGTGTGCCACTGTGTGAGACTGTGTGTGTGTGTGTGTGTGTGTGTTTGTGCACACAAGTGTGTGCGTGTGTGCCACTGTGTGAGGCTGTGTGTGTTTGTGTACACAAGTGTGTGCCACTGTGTGTGGCTGTGTCTGTGGGTGCATGTCAATGTGTGTGTGCGTGTGTGTGTTTGTGTAGTTGTGTGAGAATGTGTGAGAATGTGTGTGTGTGTGCGTGTTTGTGTCTGTGTGGTTGCGTGAGAATGTGTGTGTGTGTGAGTGCATGTGTGTGTCTGTGTGGTTGTGTGAGTGTGTGTGTGTGTAAGTGCGTGTTTGTGTCTGTGTGGTTGCGTGAGAATGTGTCTGTGTGGTTGCGTGAGAATGTGTGTGCGTGTGTGTGTCTGTGTGGTTGCGTGAGAATGTGAGTGCGTGTTTGTGTCTGTGTGGTTGCGTGAGAATGTGTGTGTGCGTGCGTGTGTGTGTCTGTGTGGTTGCGTGAGAATGTGAGTGCGTGTTTGTGTCTGTGTGGTTGCGTGAGAATGTGTGTGTGTGAGTGCGTGTTTGTGTCTGTGTGGTTACGTGAGAATGTGTGTGTGTGTGTGTGTGTGTGTGTGTGTGTGTGTGTGTGTGTGTGTGTGTTGTGTGTGTTTATCTGGCCCCAGGGAAAAGCCCAGATATTTAGTACTGATCATTTGTGTACTGATTGAACTATTTTATATGTGACATTAAAAGGTCTTATTTAGTCTCTTTTCTACAGAACATTAATTCCAGCAGAAGCCTCAGCAGCCAGGTGTCATATTGTGAGAGTCGGGTAGATTTAAAGTCACAGTTTTATGTGAAGTCAAATTCTAACCGCATGAACTCCCCATGAGATGTTGGAATCACACACACACACACACACACACACACACACACACACACACACACACACACACACGCAGACACAGACACACACACACACACACACACACACACACACACACACACACACACGCAGACACAGACACAGACACAGACACACACAAAGGACACAAAAACAAAGGGACTACCAACACATCCCCAAGAGCCAGAACTACCCACAGTGCACTCTCCTGATCTCCCAGTACCTCGAGCCTGGGGAAAGGGCTGTGATATCACACTCTGCCCTCCTGACTTTCAGACAGATATCACCTCCGATTGAACCAATGAATGGAGCTTCTCAGACAACCATTGTTTTCCCAACCTGAACAGCATTCAAACCACAAGTTCAACATGCCAAAGATTTAGAAAAATTTAGTTAGTCACACTTACCATGTGACATATGCATGTGGTACATGGGGAAAATGAGATTTTACTAATTTGTTAAAATTGTGTTACACTTGAGAGTTGTATTTATGTTCTTTCAATTACAATTACGATTAAGTCACATGCTGTAGCAGACGTTCTTTTCCAGAGCAATTTACAACAAGTACATTTCACTAAGTGGGGTGAGACAGCTTATCACATTAATAGTCGGTACAACTTCTTCACAAAAATAGCTGCTAGTAGCACACACAGCTACTGGGGAAAATGAAAATTATGTTTTTATATTCAAAAGGAGATAGGCTTTAAAGGTCTGAATGTGAACCTGGTCTGATTCATTCCCGATGTCCATTCAAGCAGATGAGATATCCTGTTGAGATGCGGAAGTGTTCAGAGTTTAAATTCTTGTCACACACCCAAATTCTCTGTCATGTGGGTCTGTAAAGGGCTGGAGCTGAGGCTTTAGTGACTCCCAGTGGTGGATCTGGGAACTGACAGTGAAAATAGTTTCTTTAGTCCTCAGCACAGCAGTGTAAACTGGCAGCATGAAAATCAAGCATAACCTTGAATTAGAGCAGATTTAGCCTAGAACTGCGTTACTTAGTCCCTGGACCGCTTTGATAACATAGTAAAAACCCAGCGAACACAGGTACGAGTGTAATAAATACGGCTCTGTGAAATCAGGAAAAGTCTCATTGCTGCTGCTGGGCTGTCCGAAGAGGTCACTCAGCGGCAGGGGCAGCAGTTCACAGGGGCAGCTGTCACAAATCACAGATCCGTGACCTCACACCTGCATGACATCATCAGCCCCTCCCCAGCCCTCAGCCCCTCCCCCCCCAGCCCTCAGCCCCCAGAGTTCCAGACTGTCACGGAACAGTGATGGAAAGGTATGCAGCCAATCAGCATGCTGCTTCCTTCACTTCACAATGCAAATCTGTACTGGACGAACTCGCAATCCCCAATCGCTAATTCATGGAGAAATTGACCGTCGACCCATTGCTTACCACCCACACTTTTGCAAATGGTTTTTAATTACAGATTTTTAAGACATAAGCGATCCTCCATCTGCTTATAATCATGCTCATCAATCACACTGTTCCACTCGTCTCACCTTCTGCTGAGAGAGGGAACCGCTTTGGGTTTCGAGCATTAATCATGCAGTCACACCTGCGTAATGACCCATCTCCCAGGACAGTACACCGCTGAGAGCAAGAGTGTGTGTGTGTGTGTGTGTGAGCGTGCATTTCTTTCTATGTGCATTTGCATGTAGGCATTTGTGCTGTAGAGAGATGGAGGCAGGAATGGGTTTGATGAAAGATGACAAACATAGGAGGGAGAGCTGATGGATCCTGAGTGAAAGAGTGGAGGGAGAGAGAGAGAGAGAGAGAGGAGGCCTGAGGGAGGGGCAGGGCTCACCTGCAGGAAGTGTCTGGAGCGTGTGTGTGAGCTGGTGTTCATGGGGACACACCCACACGCTGCTGTACTCCTACATACATAGAACCTACGGCACACCAGCCACACACCCACAATACAAGCACTTTGTGTTGGAGCCTGTTTACACAGATGCAGGGGTCAGGAAGCCTTTCATTGATCAATAACGCTAGCAAACTGCAGCTAGGTCTCCCATGGTTATGTTCATGGGCCATTCAGAGGAAGACCAGTGCAGCGGGCCAGGCCTTTGAGTGAAGTGCTATCCAGGACGTGGATCTTGCTCACGGCTCTGAGGCTGACGAGCCCCTCTGGGCAGGGCCAGATGCTTTGTGTGTTTGCTTTGCTTTATGTACAGTGTCCTGGCAGCAGCAGTAGGTAACTAACAGAATGACTCACATTCGAACAGCCGCTTCCCATGGCAACCGAGTTCCTGTTATCCATGTTCCTGTTCCTGTAGCCCTCCTTCCATGGAGTCATTTCTGCTGCTCTGCGAGACCCTCACTGCACCCCCAAACCCAACACACTGCACCCCTCACCTGCGCCCCCAAACCCAACACACTGCACCCCTCACTGCGCCCCAAACCCAACACACTGCGCCCCTCACCTGTGCCCCCAAACCCAACACACTGCACCCCTCACTGCACCCCTCACTGTGCCCCAAACCCAACACACTGCACCCCTCACTGTGCCCCCAAACCCAACACACTGCACCCTCACCGCCCCAAACCCAACACACTGTGCCCCTCACCTGCGCCCTCACCTGTGCCCCCAAACCCAACACACTGCACCCCTCACTGCCCCCAAACCCAACACACTGCACCCCTCACTGTGCCCCCAAACCCAACACACTGCACCCCTCACCTGCACGCCCAAACCCAACACACTGCGCCCCTCACCTGCCCCCAAACCCAACACACTGCACCCCTCACCTGCACCCTCACTGTGCACCCAAACCCACACTGCACCCCAAACCCAAACCCAACACACACTGCGCCCAAACCCAACACACTGCCCTCACCTGCCCCCAAACCCAACACACTGCACCCCTCACTGTGCCCCCAAACCCAACACACTGCACCCCTCACTGTGCGCCCAAACCCAGCACACTGCACCCCTCACTGTGCCCCAAACCCAACACACTGCGCCCTCACCTGCGCCCCAAACCCAACACACTGCACCCCCACCTGCCCCAAACCCAACACACTGCACCTCTCACTGTGCCCCCAAACCCAACACACCAAACCCAAACCCACACACTGCACCCCTCACTGTGCGCCCAAACCCAGCACACTGCACCCCTCACTGTGCCCCCAAACCCAACACACTGCGCCCCTCACCTGCACGCCCAAACCCAACACACTGCGCCCCTCACCTGCGCCCCCAAACCCAACACACTGCACCCCTCACTGTGCCCCCAAACCCAACACACTGCACCCCTCACTGTGCCCCCAAACCCAACACTATAGCTCAATACACTGCACCTCTCTCATCTCACCAAACACACTACCTGTGGTCTGACGTCACATCCAGGTCCATCCAGGTGATCTGGCTGCTTTAGTTCATAACAAATGAAAGGCACTTCCTGCTGGTCTCTGATTTAGCCTGGGAGGGCTTTACTGCAGAAAAGGCCCATAATCGGCCTGAATGGTTCTGTACAGGTTGACACTGTGCACATAACAGGCAAAAATGCACCACGGTGAAACTGCAGTAATGTAACTGACATATGTGCACATAATTGGCCATTTGTCACACGAGTGACACACCCTGGACGGGAACAGAGTAGTCCAGACACGGAGTGGAGTCTACGGACCGGACTTTTATTTATTTGATTTTTCGGCGCGTTCTCTGTTCCCCCACTGGGCCGAGAACGAGCACCGGGAGCGTAAAATAATAAACACAACTAAAACGTTACCCTAAGTGTGTAACTAAATGAAAAGACCAAAATGTAACAACCGAACCGGCTCTTTCTTAGAATCACTTTGGTTCACTTTGGTTCGCTTTTCTTTCCTTGAGTCGGTCTCAAACGCCTCTCTGGTTCCAGCCACCTACTGAAGGGAACAGAGCAGTCTTAAAACACCTATTGGCCATTGTACTGCTCTGCCAGTAGGCATTTCCTGATTAGCTGCTGAGACATTGTAGCAGGAACAGCAGGATGAGAGAGAGAGAGAGAGAGAGACGGCAGGAACATGAGAGAGAGAGAGAGACGGCAGGAACCTGAGAAAGACAGAGAACCTAAGAACATAAGAATACATAATGACGAGAACAGGCCGTTCAGCCCATCTAGGCTCATCATGTCCTAATCTAAAGAGTATCTAGCCTGGACTTGAATAGCCCAAGTGTTTCTGCCTCTAGTACCCAACCTGGCAAGCTGTTCCAGGCATTGACAACTCTCTGCGTAAAGAAAAACTTCCTCATATCTGTGCGGAATTTGCCTTTAACTAATTTCCGCCTGTGGCCTCTTGTTCTGCTGACCCCACTTCTCTTAAAAAATCTTTGGTATTTCACTTTGTTAATCCCTTTTAGGAATTTAAAAACCTCAATCAAATCTCCCCTAAGTCTCCGTTTGCAAGGCTTAAATAGATTGAGTGCCTTAAGTCTATCCTCATAACTTTTACCTTTCATACCAAGTATCAGTTTAATTGCCCTTCTTTGAACTTTTTCAAGAGCTTCTATATCTTTCTTGAAGCACGGTGCCCAGAACTGCACACAGTATTCCAAGTGAGGTCTGACAAAGGCATTATATAACATTAATATAACCTCCTTTGATTTATACTCAATACTTTTTGGTATGTATCCCAGCATCCTGTTGGCCTTTTTCACTGCTGTAGCACACTGCTTTGATGCAGATAGGCTTTGATCAACTACAATTCCTAAGTATTTTTCAAATTGAACACCTACTAACTTTTCTCCTACCATAAAATACTCCTGTCTAATGTTTTTATTTCCCACATGCATAACTTTACATTTAGCAATATTGAATATCATCTGCCACATATCTGCCCATTCTTGGATTTTGTTTAAATCATCTTGGATTACTTTAGTCGATTCCAAACAGTTTGCCAAACCCCCAAGTTTAGTATCATCTGAAAATTTAACTATTTTGCTACTTACGTCCATATCAAGATCATTTATGTAAATAAGGAAGAGCAGAGGTCCCAGCACCGATCCCTGCGGGACACCACTGCCCACACCACAGAGGTCAGATACAGCTACTGTTACTCTTTGTATTCGCCCTTGCAGCCAATTATGAACCCACTCAGAAACTATTCCTGCAATTCCTACTGAATTCATTTTAGCAATGAGCCTCTCATGTGGTACCTTGTCAAATGCTTTCTGAAAGAGAGAAAGAGATGGCAAGAACATGAGCAAGAGAGAAAGAGCGGAAGAGAGAGATGGCAGGAACATGAGGGGAAAGAAAAATTTGTCTGATATTGCCCCACCCACAAACTGACAAGACTCATGTTATGTATTTAATTTCACGTTGTCGTTGTTTTGAAAATGCTTAATGTACGCACGTCATATCTTCACACACACACACAATAGGATAAGTTTACTTTGACCTCTTACTAAAATGTGAATTTATGATTAAACTGAATTGGATTTTTCCATTCACATACAATTGGCAACATTTCACTATCTACAATCAATCAATTTTTATTAAAAAGAGAAAATTTACAGCAAAGATCATACGAAAACAGCCACAACACACAGCCCCAACACATCTCCACCCACAGACACCACCTGTAGTCAGACATGCTTGGGATTGGCTGAACAAGGTGCTTAGTCCATCTCCTAAACCAAAGCCCTTTCTGTGTGAACACCTGGACATTTAAAAATATATATTTTGATACATTTAAAACCGATATGCTTATGGACAGAATTACCACGGACCGTCAAAAGTTTTACCCCACCTAGAAATACCAATATAGAGGCCTCACCTGGTCTTCTGACAAGGGGGCAGAGCCCAGTTTGTTCTCTGATGACAGACAATCTGGTTCTCCAATCAGCAGAGCCTTTTCACTGAAGGTGGGAAAGTGCAGTTATACACGGCTCAGCTCTGTCCCGTTCCAACAGAGAGCAGTTCAAATTCTCTTTACGGTTTCGGAGGGTATATATTATATGGGTATGAGGACATACAATTTATGTTTAGGGTACAGAGGTGTGGGTCTTTTTGACAGTCCAAAATACAAATACAAACACACACACACGCACAGAAGCACACTCACACGCATGTACACACCACACCCCATGCACACGCATTCATTAATATACACACACACACACACACACACACACATACATACAAATAAAGAAAAGTAACAACTCATATGGTGTTTTCCGGTCCTGTGCAATGTTTTTTGAAAAAAAAAAAATATATACGAATTTGTTTCTGATTATATACCATTTTTCTCCCAATTTAGTAGCCAATTACACCCTCTCTTTTTCATGTCAATACCCCCCTTGTATTGTTAGTTCTCTGCCGTAGCCCTGTGACTGGCAGTGACAAAGGCCTCTCCTCCGAGCCGCCACTCGCCAAGCCGTCGACCGTAACTTGGGTACTCCAGAGCCACTCCTATACGCAGCAAAATCATGTCGGCTTCCCTCCCCCTTTCCTGGGGCGGACAGCCAATTGCCGCCCCCTAGTAGCACTCCCGGCCAGACTCTGGCGTGGTTGGTGGAATCGAATCATTGTAACAGCTAGACCACCCGGGAGGCCCCTGTGCGATGATGTTTGTGATCGTGCCTTTTTTTTTTGGGGGGGACTTGGCTGTGGAAGCTGGTCCTTTGGGTTATAGGTCGCGTGGTCGGCACGCGCAGGGCAGGAATGTAATGCAATTTGCGTCTGAGGTGTGCACACAGGTGAGTGCAGGTCTGATATCCCGCCCACATCCCCATTAAGCCCCACCCTTCCTCCTGGGTTCTGTCAGGCCACGCCCCTCAGCACATCACAGGGCCCGTGCTCTGAACACGACAGGAGCAACAAATCCTCCTTTACAAATAATGTCCTTCAATTTAGAAGAAGAAAACTCATCACAGATCATTCATAATCTCTGAGGACATACAATTTACAGGTGAAACGCAACATGTACAAAAAATATATATATATTTCGATTCCCCAGTGTAGGCAAGTTTGGGGGAAGGTCAGTGCTGAAACAGGCACAACAGCTGCTGGGTTATAAAGCAAACACCACCTGACGCACTCAACCCCACAGCAGAGCCGTTACTAAAGACTCAAACCCACCCCAACATTCTATCCAATCAGTCACTTCAATTACACTCATTTAAGGCCTTGATTAGAGCCAGGTGCCACAGAGTCGCTTGCGTCCGCCACCTTCACAGTCAGGTAGAGAACCTCACCTACAATGTGTTTACCCTGTTAGCCAACAGAGCACCAGCGTCTTCAACAACAACCAGCCAAGGCACTGCATTTGACTTGTTTTTTTTGTTGTGTGTGTGTGTGTGTGTGTGTGTGTGTGCGCAATTGGTCTGGAGCGCCATTCATTTCTATTAAAGACTTAAAAGGAATTGCTGTGTTTTGCAGTGTGTGTGCTGTAGTGTACCATCAGTGAACCAGTGGGTGGGCAGGTGGGGTAATGGGAGCGCAGCGTGACAGTGGCTGGCTTCATTGTGTGTTCGCTGTGTGTGTGTGTGTGTGTGTGTGTAAATAGAAACAATCCCCAATTCAGTGCGCCACGACAGGACTGTGACAGCAGTACAGGAAGCTAGCGGGATTATGTCACAGTGGGGCAGGGCAGGGCTCTCCCTCCCCCTCGCTCAGGGTGTCCAGCAGAGCGCCGAGGGCATGGGGGGGGGGGGTGGTCCTCAGAGCTTGTTGGCGTACAGCGTGTCCTCCTCGCTCTCGCTGTCATCCTGGAACTCGTGGCTCAGCAGGGACTTCTTGGAGCCCATGGAGGTGAGCCGGATCTCGTCCTCGTAGTCGTCGCGGTGCTGACGCAGCCGGTGGAACCCGTCCTTCTGCTGGTTGGATTTGGCGGAGCAGACGCACCAGATGATGCAGGCGGTGATCACCAGGGCAGTCATGGAGGCTGCTGAAAGGGGGGAGCACACTGTGAGCAGAGACAGAAAATCTCCTACAACCCCACTGCGCGCACACACACACACACACACACACACACACACACACACACACACACACACACACACACACACACACACACACACACACACACACACACACACACACACACACACACACACACACACACACACACACACACACACACACACACACACACAGCAAATCTCGCACAATCCCACTGTACACGGACACACACAGCCCAGCAAATCTCCCACAATCCCACACACACACACACACACACACACACACAGGGAACCCTTCGCTGGGAGGAAGAGCAGCTCAGTCTTCCCCAGGTTCAGCTTCAGGTAACGCAGCAACTAAACAGGAAATCTAACGCCGCGTTACTTATAGTTCGTAGCACGCAACGAGACGATTCACCTACGCAGAAAAATGCACACTGCTGGGATATTGGTGATAGCACGCTTAAATCCCACCTGATTACAATAGACACAAATTAACTGGCCAACAGGTACCACCCACTACTCAGGGAATGCTCGACTACAGAGACGGACGTTGCACCTGAAACAATTAAACCCATTCTAAGCAGCTAACTGCCAATCAACCTCTGACAGAAAAACTCCTAAGCAGTGATTAGCACTAAAACACTGGAACACCAAACAGGTCAAAGCTCAACAACGTCTGTTCTTACTGCGTAAATTGAACACTTTTGATGTGGACAGAATGATTTTAACCCTCTAATATAGATCCTTTATTGAATCCATTTTAATGTTCTCAATGATTTGCTGGTATGGCAACCTCAACGTGCAACTCTCTGATTAGAAATGTGTTCTAAAATGACTGGGGTCGAACAGCTGCGTCTCTCCGCTTCATACGATAAGCACATCCTGTGTAAAGACACCAGTATATTGGATGACCAGTGCCATCATTTGTACGCTGAGTTTCAGCTGCTCCCCTCTGGGTGCAGGTATCGAACGCCTAGGTACGATCGCAAAGCACTTTCATTCCAAAAGCAATCGCTGAGATGATATGTGGATTCACCTTGTTGTTGCTGCTCCTATTGATGTATTTATGTACTTACTGTATACCATATATAATTTATTTATGCATTGTCTTATTGATAGGATTGCTACCCAGTTATGATGTCCCTATTTCTCGTAATTCCTTCCCGTGTTTATTGTTCTATGTTTTTATACCATTTGTTTTACTGTGTGTTGTTTTGGATTGTTGAATGGAATGAATGGAATGGAATAACTCCCAGCACCAATCACAATCCCAGAGCCCTGTGGGACCCCTGACGTTTCTGTCAGCTGATTGGCTGAGCCTCTGTGTTCCAGCCTACCTGCGGTGGCCACCACAAACTCCCTGGGCAGGCCGAAGATGCGGTTGTCCATGTCAAACTCGATGATGATGGAGCTGGCAGCCTCGTACGATGACACAAACACCTGACAGAGACGGTAAAGTTTATACACACATCTGACACACCTTAACACAGCCTCAACACAGGAACAGCGCTTTCAACAAGTTTGAGCAAAACATATCCATTTCAATCAGACCCTTAAAAAAAAAGGAATATCCCATGGCTTTAGCATTGAAGGCATGAGGTGTTATTTTCTGCAAGACTTCATAAGAAAGACTGGATTTTCCTCCTTTTTTGTTCATTAGGAAGCAGCTGAATGCAGATGTAAGCGAGTTATTGGTGATGTTAAGGCTTGGCACGGCCCTCCACTCACCTCCTGCCACTGCTGCTGGTAACCGTCAGCAACGGCCTCGATGTTGTGTGAACCGGGGGCCAGAAGGGCGTGGAAGTAACCCCCCTCACTGGTGAACACCCGCACCCCCCCGTTTAGCACAATCATTGCCCCCACAATCGGCCTCCCGCTTTTCTCCTTCACCATGCCACGCACTCCTTTATGCACCTGAGGGAGGGAGGGGAGAGAGAGAGAGACGGGGGGGGGAGAGAGAGACGGGGGGGAGAGAGAGAGAGGGGGAGAGAGAGAGAGAGAGAGAGAGAGAGAGGGAGAGAAACAGAGAGGGAGGAGAAACAGAGGGGAAGGAGAAAGAGAGGGAGAGAGAGAAAGAGGGAGAGGGAGGGATAGAGGTAGAATGTGAGTAATTGTAACCCAGGAGAATAATTCCAGCACTCTTTTAAAGAGACACACGCCCTGCTGACCTCGACCAGCATGCTGATAAGGGACTTCCTGTTCTGCTCCCACAGGGCGGAGAGCTGGTCTGCAGCCGGGAACAGACAGCAGCTGGTGTACACTGTGATCTCAGGGCAGTGTCCAAAATCCACACTGAAGTCCTGAGAACAGAAACTGATATCAGCATCACACACTCACACACTCTCACACATGCTCACACTCACGTGCTCACGCACTCACACTCTCTCACACACACACACACACACACACACACACACACACACACACCACACACACACACACACACAGGGTAAGACGTACCTTCATGCTGCCCATATGGCTGTGCCATTCTGCAGCACGCAGGACTCCACCCGGAATGTTCTCAACTGCGGACAGACGGACAGAAAGAGGAGTGAGGGAGGGAGGAGCAGACAGACCCCACTGTACCCACTCTCTGTGATAAGAGGCCAGGTCTGCCGGAGAGATGCTCCACCCAATATTTGGACCCCGCCTACCTTGGCTGTTTGGACACCCGGGACGGCCAAGGTGCATTGTGGGATGGTTGTTGGCATAAACAGAAGCCAGGTACTTCAGCGTGTCTTCATTCTCCACTGAGTTAAAACATGAACACATTACATTACACCAAGAACAGAGCCTTAATCCAGGAACCAGAACCTTAATCCAGGACACGGAGGGATCAGGCGTACCTGGCTGGACAGGTTTGTTGTAGGGGTACGTGGCCAGCAGTGACCCTCCATCCAGCGCCACAGAGAGGGTGAAGCCCTTAGTCTGGATCAGCTTCATCACAGCCTCAGTCTCTGGCTGCACCTCCACAAAGCGCTGCGATGCATTACCTGCACAGACACACACATACCTGTTACAAACACACAAACACACACACACACACACACACACACACACACACACACACACACACACACACCTGTTACATGCACACACCTGTTACACGCACACACACACACACACACACACACACACACACACACCACACACACACCTGTTACACACACACCTGTTCACAGACACGCACACACACACACACACACACTTGTCAAAGGAACATGCGTAATTCCTCGACCATAAACATGGCGGACATGACTTCTGGAGCAGGTGGAGGAGGAGAGGGAACCATCACTGTGGATAAAAGCATCTGCTAAATGACTAATGTAATGATGTAATGATGATGAACTGACCGATGAAGTCTGTGTCCAGGTCCTTCCTGTGGGCGTTGGTCAGGCCCACTGAGGAGCTGCACTTCTTCTCCTGAGCCAACTCCCGGCCGTCAGGGTTCACCAGAGGCAGGATCACGATCCTGGTCCTGTCAATCAGCTGCAGGGTGAGGAGAGAGGGGCCGGGCGTGAGGGGGGAACGGTGCGTGAGGGGGGCATGCTGGCTAAGCCTTCTCACAGTGGCGCCTTACCTTGGTGACGGCGGGACTCTTGCCATAGTTGATGCACAAGAACGCGGCAAACTCCAACAGCAGCTCTGTGCCCACGGGTGCGTTTCCATGGACACCGCCCACAAATCGGATTTTGGGCTCAGCAGGCTCCGCCTCATCGGGCCTGTTGGAGATCTCCAGGGCCCAGATGGTCCGGAACTCTACGCTCTGACCCAAACTGGCCCGACCAATCAGAGAGGAGGAACCAGTCAGAGATGGGGTGAATTTCACATCAGAAGGAAAAAGTTCATCAGGTGAGTGGATTATGTGGAAACACCACCGTAAAATGAACACAACACAATCCATCCACAGACCTCCAGCAGACACGCAAGTAAGAGCAGACCAGCTGTGGAGGGCGTTGATCTCAGCAACAGGGGAGTGGCAAGGTTGCCTTTGTTTTGCTACAGCATGGCTGTGGAGGCCTTTGGAACAATGGAACTTTCTGGGGGCAGGTTTGGCACTCTCGCAGGGGGCGAGACTGCGAGAGAGTGAACTGTTGCCCGGAAGGTTGTTCCAATTATTCAAGATTGATCATTATTCAATCAGTTAATTCGTGTGGATGTCAAGTAAGGAATTCACATGACTGAGTGTGTTCGTGTTAGAATGTGAGTGGTGTGGTGTATATGAATTGGGTTGTGTGAATTGATTGTCAGTAGGTGGGTGAATGGCAGACAAGTGACTGCTTCACAAGTCCCACCTGAGCCAGGCAGAAAGTAAGCCTATTTAAGAGCAGGCAGGGCAAGTGGGGATTCAGTTGTTGGGCTTGCCATTCATGTGTGTGTATCATCAGGTTGGTAGTCTTGTCATTCATGTGTGCGTCTTGAGAGTTGTTAGACCAGTGTTCGGGTGTGTTCCCCGCAAGGGGATTTCCACGTCGGAGGACACCCAGGTCTGTGCGTTTGTTAAAAGTGATTGAGTAGAGTGCGTCCTGTGTGTGGGAAAGAGAGAGAGAGGGCGCACTGAAATAGTGTCTGTGCCTCTCTCTCTATGTGATTGCGAAGAAAGAGAGAGTGCTAACACGGAAGAGTGGGGAGTCTCTCTCTCTCTGTGCTTGTGAAGAGAACTCACACTAAGACAGTGGAGAGTGCCTCGGGGCTGATGGCCAGAGAACTCTCACTGAAAGAGTGGCGAGGGTCTCTGTGTGCGTGTGTTGAAAGAGAACTCGGACTGAAAAGTTTGAGTATCTCTGTGTGCCTGGGTTTAGGGAGCACTTGAAAAGTCACCGAATATGTGTGTGCCTGTCTGAGTTAAAGAGGAAGTCCGGACGAGGAACGTGCAGTGTCCTGTTATATGTGGAAATGTGGAAGCGGTGTGGAAAGCTGCTGATTGTCTGTGTTTGTTATCCCAGGTCTGGGAGAGAGACGGAAATAAAGATCCTGTCCGGAGACCGGCAAACCCCACTCCTTTGCCACTTCTTACCATCTGTTGCTCTGGTGTAATCAGGGAAATTTGTCACATGGCGTGTGACACCAGCGTACCTGTGCAGGTGAGAGGGGCCAGCGTACCTGTGCAGGCGAGTGATCTTGGGGAAGTTGTAGGTGAGGCCGCGCAGGAACTCGGACATCTCGTTATAGGCACGGTAGCGGAAGCTGCTGTGGGGGGCGGTGGACTGCAGCAGCGACTCCAGGCCGTGCTCAGAGGACAGCTCCTTAATGAAGCGCTGGAACTCCTCCTCCGTGGGGTCCTGTGTGGGAAGGGGCCCGTTCACCCCCACGCCCTCCTCACTGCGCACACGTGTCAGCCGGAAATCCAGCAGCTCTGCCCCCTCGGTGGGCACGGTGACGTAAACGCTGACGGGGGTGTACCTGCGAGGGGTGGGGGGGCAAACTCAGTGCTGAGGGGAGCAAGGGGGGGGTCAAACTCAGTGCTGAGGGGAGCGAGGGGGTCAAACAGTGCTGAGGGGGAGTGAGGGTGGGTGGAGGGGAGCTGGGGGTAAGAAGCTCACCCGCGGGCGGACGCAGTCAGCTGGTACGTGCCCGGCACTAGCAGGCGCCAGTATTCCCCGGCCTTATTGGTGGTGACGGGGTGGGCAACCTCGGTCACAGTGATGGTGGCATTGGAGATCCCTGTGCCATCTTTACCATCCATCACTGTGCCCTTCACTCCCTTGTGCACCTGTGAGTCAGAGAGAAGAGTCACTGCACTGTGAGTTAAAGAGAGAGAGAGTCACCGCACTGTGAGTCAGAGAGAGAGAGTCACTGCACTGTGAGTCAGAGAGAGAGTCACTGCACTGTGAGTCAGAGAGAGAGAGTCACCGCACTGTGAGTCAGAGAGAGAGTCACTGCACTGTGAGTCAGAGAGAGAGAGTCACTGCACTGAGTCAGAGAGAGAGTCACTGCACTGTGAGTCAGAGAGAGAGAGTCACTGCACTGTGAAAGTGAAAGAGTGAAAGAGAGGGAGAGGTGGAGAGCGCAGACCTGGTGTATAAACTGTAGCAGAGCTTGGCGGTTCTGCTCCCAGTACATGGGCAGGTCTTTGGCCAGCGGGTACTTAACGCAGCCCAGCTCGATGGTCACCTCAAAGCAGTTGGTGAAGAGGTAGTTCCAGTCCTGCATGCCCCCTGCAGGCCACAGAGAGAACAGTCACATACACAAACATGCAACCAATCAGCCGTCACATTACAACTTGCATTAACTCAGTGGGTAACGCCCACTCACCTGGCACGCTGTACCAGTTTGCCCCGTTGGTGATGCCATCCTGAAAGAACTCCCCTGGATACAGGTGTACACAGGGTACTCCTTTATGCATGAGAGGATTCCCCTACACACACACACACACACACACGCACACAAACAAAGGCACGCAGACAAACAAACAAAGCGCACGCATACATGCACGCATGGAAGCAGGAGCGCGCAGACACACACGCACACACGCACACAAACAAACGCACGCATGGAAGCAGGAACGCACAGACACACACACACACGCACACACACAAGAACACAATGAGCCGTTGAGGAATGCACAGTAACATCCATTGTTCTCAGCTGCACAATGGCACTGTTCTTCTGTAACAGAAAATCTTAATCATGTGATCTTGCTTTATGTTTATGTGAGTGTGTGTGTGTATGTATGCATCCGTGTGTGTGTGCGTGTGTGTGTGTGTGTGTCTGTGTGTGTGTGTGTACGTGTACATGTGTGAGTGTATGTGTGCATGTGCTACCTGTGCATATGCAAGGGACACCATCTTAAAGACGGCATCATCCGGAGCTCTGCTGTAGGCCTTCCCACCCTCAGCGGTGTCATCGTAAGGGTAGTTCACCACCAGAGACCCTAAAACAGACCCAGAGCAGCCCTGCTCAGACCAGCTGGACCAGCTCCACACTCAGAGAGTAACCACACGTGCGTCTCGCAGCTCAGACACGTGCTTCAGCTTGTACTGTAGTGGTAGTGGTTGTAGAGGTGTAGCAGGTTTAGGGGGCGTAGGGACTGTAGTGGTTGTAGAGGTGTAGTTAGGGGGTGTAAAGACTGTAGTGGTTGTAGAGGTGTAGCAGGTTTAGAGGGGGGCGTAGGGACTGTAGTGGTTGTAGAGGTGTAGCAGGGTTAGTGGTTGTAGGGCAGGTTTAGGGACTGTAGTGGTTGTAGAGGTGTAGCAGGTTTAGGGGGGGCGTAGGGACTGTAGTTTGGTTGTAGTGGTTGTAGAGGTGTAGCAGGTTTAGGGGGCGTAGGACTGTAGTGGTTGTAGAGGTGTAGCAGGTTTAGGGGGCGTAGGGACTGTAGTGGTTGTAGAGGTGTAGCAGGTTTAGGGGGCGTAGGGACTGTAGTGGTTGTAGAGGTGTAGCAGGTTTAGGGGGCGTAGGGACTGTAGTGGTTGTAGAGGTGTAGACAGGTTTAGGGGCAGGTTTAGGGGGGGACTGTAGTGGTTGTAGAGGTGTAGCAGGTTTAGGGGCGTAGGGACTGTAGTGGGTTGTAGCAGGAGGGGGGTAGAGACTGTAGTGGTTGTAGAGGTGTAGCAGGTTTAGTGGTTGGTAGCAGGTTTAGTAGCAGGTTTAGGGGCGTAGAGACTGTAGTGGGTAGAGGTGTAGCAGGTTTGTAGGGACTGTAGTGGTTTAGAGGTGTAGGGGCAGGTTTAGGGACTGTAGTGGTTGTAGAGGTGTAGCAGGTTTAGGGGGTGTAAAGACTGTAGTGGTTGTAGAGGTGTAGTTAGGGGGTGTAGGGACTGTAGTGGTTGTAGAGGTGTAGCAGGTTTAGGGGGCGTAGGGACTGTAGTGGTTGTAGAGGTGTAGCAGGTTTAGGGGGCGTAGGGACTGTAGTGGTTGTAGAGGTGTAGCAGGTTTAGGGGGCGTAGAGACTGTAGTGGTTGTAGAAAGGTTTAGACAGTGGTTGTTTAGGTTTAGGGGCGTAGAGACTGTAGTGGTTGTAGAGGTGTAGCAGGCGTAGCAGGCGTAGGGACTGTCAAGGGTGTAGCGGCTGTGGTGGGCTACTTGCCTCCATGCAGGTTGGCGGACAGTACGAAGGGGTACATTCTCAGCCAGTTCATCACTGCAATGGTCTCTGGCTGCTGGGGATCAGGGATGGAGACAAACTGGTCCGGAAAGTTTCGGTTCAAGTCAAAGTTGTTGCTGTTGTTGCGCCCCAGGTAACCTTTAAAGTCTCCTGAAAGAGCAAGCAAGATGTGAGGTATTTTCTACCCCCACACCTCCTGTAAACATCCTGTTTAACATTTCTTCTCCCACAACAGATCCATTCCACCTTAAATAATTCCCTTTAACTGACAAAGCAGGAAACACTGAAGATAAATGCAGCCCAGTAAAATGACAGCCAGGCATGCAGTTTGTCTTTTTAACTTGTCTGTGTTTTCAGTCTGCCCAGTGTCTAACTTGTACAGCTGTTTCAGTGAACGGGGGTAACAGTGAGGCCCTTACCCTCCAAAGCGACCTCATATCCGTCGGGGTTCATGGAGGGCATGATGTGGATGCGCGTGCTGTTGACCAGCTGTGTCACCTCGGGGTCGCTGCCATAGTTATGGCACAGGTACTCGATCAGGTTGAGGAGCACCTCGCGCCCCACCACCTCGTTGCCGTGCATGTTGCCGATGTACTTGAACTCTGGTTCCCCTGGCGATGGAGAGAGAGCAAGAGAGAGGGCTGAGAGGCTGGCGAGCAGGTCAGTGGTCAGAGGTCAGAGGTCAGAGGTGGTGGCGGCGGCGGCGGTACCTTGCTCGTGGTAGCCAGGGTTGTCGGTGATCTCCATGACGTAGAGGTTGCGGTTCTGCACGGACTTGCCGATGGAGTAGAGGCGGGTGATGGAGGGGAACTCGGCGGCATAGCGGCTGAGGAACAGCTCCATGTCATTGTAGTGATGGTGCCGGAAGTCCTGCGGCTGCACGGGCTGCGGGGGGGCGGGAGTGGTCGCGGGCGGGGCCGCGTCAGCAGAGCTTCCGTTGGAGCTGGGGGCCTCGCTGCTGCCCCCAGAGGAGGTGGGGGGGGCTTCAGGGGTGGTGGGGGTAGAGGGGCTGGGGGAGTCGCTCTCCTCTCTCACAGCTGCCAGGGTGAAGTTGAGCTCTGTGGCCTTTCCTTCCACCACCTGCACACCTCCTACAGACATGGGCACGTATCTACAACACCACAGACACACAAACATATATATATATATATATACAGTCAGGTCCATAAGTGTTTGGATTTTCATCATTTTTACTCTGTACGCCAGCACAATGGATTTGAAATGAAACAATCAAGATGTGCTTTAAGTGTAGACTTTCAGCTTTAATTTAAGGGTTTTGTCAAAAATATTGTATGAACCATGTAGGAATTACAACCATTTTTATACATAGCCCCCCAATTTTAGGGGCTCAAAAGTAATTGGACAAACTAACATAATCATAAATTAAATTGTCATTTTTAATACTTCAATGACTGTCTGAAGTCTGGAACCCATAGACATCACCAGACGCTGGGTTTCTTCCCTGGTGATGCTCTGCCAGGCCTTTACTGCCGCTGTCTTCAGTTCCTGCTTGTTCTTGGGGCGTTTCGCCTTCAGCAAGTGAAATGCATGCTCAACTGGATTCAGGTCAGGTGATTGACTTGGCCATTGCAGAACATTACACTACTTTACCTTAAAAAAGTATCGGGTTGCAATCTGCACTGTGAAGCGCCGTCCAATGAGTTTTGAAGCACTTCTGAGCAGATAATTACATTTACATTTTAAGCATTTAGCAGACGCTCTTATCCAGAGCAACTTACAAGATGTGCATTAATACATGGTCATGGTCATAATCATAGTTAGCGCACAAGATCAGTGCAGTAATATATCACCCTATACACTTCAGAATTCATCCTGCTGCTTTTGTCAGCAGTCACATCATCAATAAATACAAGGGAACCAGTTCCATTGGCAGCCATACATGTCCATGCCATAACAATACCTCCACCATGCTTCACAGATGAGGTGGTATGCTTCGGATCATGAGCAGTTCCTTCCCTTCTCCATACTCTTCGCTTCCCATCATTCTGGTACAAGTTGATATTTGTCTAATCTGTCCATAGGATGTTGTTCCAGAACTGTACAGGCTTTTTTAGATGTTTTTTGGCAAACTCTAATCTGGTCTTCCTGTTTTTGAGGCTTACCAATGGTTTACATCTTGTGGTAAACGCTCTGTATTTATTCTGGTGAAGTCTTCTCGATTGTTGACTTTGACACAGATACACCTACCTCCTGGAGGGTGTTCTTGATCTGGCCAACTGTTGTGAAGGGGTTTTTCTTCACCAGGGAAATAATTCTTCTGTCATCCACCACAGTTGTTTTCCGTGGTCTTCT
This sequence comes from Aldrovandia affinis, assembly GCA_029706075.1. NCBI lineage: Eukaryota > Metazoa > Chordata > Actinopteri > Notacanthiformes > Halosauridae > Aldrovandia > Aldrovandia affinis. The sequence continues at coordinate 2,305,363 of JAINUG010000149.1, forward strand.
GGGCCTTTTGATGTTCCTGAGCTCACCAGTGCGTTCTTTCTTTTTAAGAATGTACCAAATAGTTGATTTGGCCACACCTAATGTTTTTGCTATCTTTCTGATGGGTTTGTTTAGATTTTTCAGCATAATGATGGCTTGCTTCACTGGCAGTGACAGCTCTTTGGATTTAACAGCAACAGATTCCAAATGCAAATGCCACACTTTAATTAACTCCTTTGATCTGCTTACTTGTAAATGAAATAACGAGGGAATAACACATACCTGGCCATGGAACAGCTGAGCAGCCAATTGTCCAATTACTTTTGGTCCCTTAAAAATGGGGGGACCACATATAAAACGTGCTGTAATTCCTACACCGTTCACGCGATTTGGATGTAAATACCCTCAAATTAAAGCTGAAAGTCTGCACTTTGACAACTCCAATATGCTGTGGTAGACAGCTAAAACAACAATAACTTTGTCAATGTCCAAATATTTATGGACTTGACTGTACATACATACACAGTGTGTTTGGCCAGAGCAGGGCTCACTCTCGATCACTCACCCCTGGAGACTGGCTGTGAAGTTGTAGCTGCCAGGCAGCAGCAGGCGGTAATAGTCCCCGAACTTCCCTGTGGTCACGTTGTGGTTGATCCCGGCAACCAATATCCTCACATTGGATAGAGCGGTTCCATTCTCTGCTTCCCTGATGTAACCACGAACTCCTATGTGCACCTGGAGGAGAAACAGAAGGTAGAAACCAAGAGAGGAACAATGTCCTCTGAGTATTGGTGTGTGTGTGTGTGTGTGTGTGTGTGTGTGTGTGTGTGTGTGTGTGTCATGCGTGTATGTGTGCACGCAATTGTGTGTGCGTGCATGCGTTTGTATATCCTCGTGTGTATGTTGTGGAAGGAAAAAATGTGTTCTCTCTATAATGATGAAATGCTGAGCAAATCTGTAATTGTTAAATAGCCACAGTTTCTGTTCTCCTATATACAAAAGGTTTTTGCGCCGAAAGATCAAAAGAACATTTGTACCTATGTGGCCCATTTGCCCCACAGGGGGTAATCGCATGTTCGGGTCCGAGCCTTTACAACTGGAGTGATTTTCCATCCTGTTCTGCTATTTGTGACGCCCTGTTCCCTCCCCTTTTATTTTGTTTCCTCCCCTTTTATTTTGTTCCCTCCCCTTCCTGTTGTTTGTTATAAATAGGGCATTTAAACCTGAAGGCGGGAGATTCCGTATCCTGTGTGATGCGGGTCTCCGTGCAGCTGTGCGTAATAAAAGCTTTTAATACTGTTAATACTTTTAATCCTCTCCAAGTTTTTTTTTTTTTTCCATGCCAGATGAGTGTGTGCAATGTGCACATGTGTGCATGTGCATGTATGTGTGTGTGTGTGTGTGTGTGTGTGTGCGTGTGCATGTGTACTGTGCATGTGTGTGCATATGTGTGCATGTGTGTGCATATGTGTGCATATGTGTGTGTGCGTTTGTGCATGTGTGTGTGTGTATGTGTGTGTGTGTGTGTGTGTGTGCGTGTGCGCGTGCGCATGTGCATGTGTGCATATGTGCGTGTGCATGTGCATGTGTGTGCATATTCAGATTCAGATTCAGATTCAGATTTCTTTATTGTTACATCTGTGATACTAGGTACAACAGAGTAAAAATCTTGGGCCTGGCCCCTCAACTTGTGCATATGTGTGTGTGCATGTGCGTGTGTGTGCGTTTGTGCATGCATGTACCCAGGGCGTGCTTTAAGCAGCCCAGGACGGTCATGCAGTTACCTTCTCCATGTAGGCCAGCAGAGACTGGCGGTTGTTGTCCCACTCGGCGCGGAGATGGGAGGTGGGGGGGTGCTTACAGCAGCTCAGCTCCATAGTGATCTCCAGGCAGTTCCCCTTCAGGTAGTTATAGTCCTGCATCCCTCCTGAACAAACACAGCAAAATGAAACCACATCAAAATTACAACATATGACCAGGTATGCCTGTTCTTCAGAGGGATTCTGGTCTGAGGTCATTTCTGCAGCAGGATCCACTCCGGTGGAAGATGTGCTCCATGAACATGGCATCCAAAATGGCCGCCGACATGGAGGGCATTATTAATGATGCTCTGTAAACAGAGCTGCAGTGTGGATCCCTGAGAGTCTGCTATCTCTGCTGGGACATGAAATGATCAGCATTCCCCAGGCATTACACACAGGAGCAGTGTGACTGTTTCTGTGTGTCTGTGTGTGTGTGTGTGTATAAAACATAATATCATAAAATAACATATTGAGTGTGAGAGGACCTTATCCAGATAACAGTCGGTGGGGGCAGGTTTAAAGTACATTAGCGGTCTGAGAGCATCTGCTGATCTGATGCGACAGCAGCAAACAGACAAATGTGATGATCTGACTCTTCCACTCTACAAGAGGACTGTGATGAAATCTTACACCACAAAGACTGAGATCTGTTATGCAACTCTTCGGTTTCATAACAGGAAGGGCAAAGCACAGCCAATCAGACGACTGGACACAATCACCGCTTCTCATTATAATAGTTTTTTTGGCTTTTTTTTTTCTTTTCTTCTCATTATTTGGTGGGGGGGGAGGGGGGGTTGGGTGGATCTTGAGGGGTCTCATAATACATACAATAATAATACATAAGTATCAATACAATTATAATAAAGTTGACCTCCAGGAGAGGAGAAAGATAATTGTTTCTTTTCTTAGTGGCTCGCTCTTCTCTTCCTTGTTTTGATCAGAATCTAATTATGATTCCAGTCCTTTTAAAATTATTTTGCATGGGCTGTGTGGCAAATTATCATAATTATAATAACTGCCAGAGCAATAACAGGATTACTGATGACCTAGATTCAGCCAAGAGCATCATGCTAGCAGCTACACCTGCAGTATGCTAAATGCCTAAAAATGTAATGTAAATGTAAATGTAAATGCAGGGGGGGCCAGGAGGAAGTAGAGAGAACAGAGCATCACTTGCCATACCCGAGGGTACTACAGTTCCCATCACCCCCTGCTCCGTAATCTCTGAAGGAGGGAAGCCTATGAAAAAGTAATAAGGATTTTTTTTAAAGAGACTCATCCAATGGACTGACACAGATATGACAGATAGACACAAGTGAATATTAGAGGACAGAGCTGTCTCCTACAGAGCTGTCCACGCTTTCATCACACAAACACACTACTGTCTGTCCACGCTTTCATCACACACAAACACACTACTGTCTGTCCACGCTTTCATCACACACAAACACACTACTGTCTGTCCATGCTTTCATCACACAAACACACTACTGTCTGTCCACGCTTTCATCACACACAAACACACTACTGTCTGTCCACGCTTTCATCACACACAAACACACTACTGTCTGTCCACGCTTTCATCACACAAACACACTACTGTCTGTCCACACTTTCATCACACAAACACACTACTGTCTGTCCACGCTTTCATCACACCAACACACTGCGGTCTGTCCACGCTTTCATCACACACAAGCACACTGTCTGTCCACGCTTTCATCTAGGGCTGTCCCCAACTAAAACAAATCTTGGTCGACCAACAGTCGTCCGTTTTTTAAAAATGAAAAAGTTTTTTCTATATGACACACATGGCGGCACATGTACATGCTGCGGCTTGTGGTCTCGCCAGTTTTGGCAAATTAGCTATTATTTACATGCTAATTCTCAGCTTGTTCATCAAGAACATTAAATGCGAGTCCACTGTACACCAGGCAAGATCTTCTGGACATTGGACTACATGTCGGGTTGTTGGATTCTACCACCATTGACGCTCCCGATGAAATTATCAGACCGACCCCCGGATCACCGGGTCTGTTTACATCGCCTCCACGGTCACGGAGGCCCCGTAGGCGGCGGAGAGAACGCAGGCAAAAGCGAGGTTGCAGAGGAGGTGCTAGAGCGAAGCTAACCCAGGCTCCACATCGCGCCCCTCTCCCCAGCCTTCTCCTTGCTAATGTGCGGTCTCTGGTGCACAAAATGGACAAACTGCGTTTATGGATCACTAACAATAAAAGGATTATGGACACAAACATCATGATCTTCTCGGAATCATGGCTGAACGACGGCGTCCCAGACAGCACGATCGAGCTACAAGGCCTGCACTGCACCCGCTCGGACAGAGTAGCGGAGGACAGCAGCAAAGAACGCGGAGGAGGTTTGTTGATCTATGTAAACAACTCCTGGTGTACTGACAACGTCACCCTCGTAAAACACTGCTCGGCCGACCTGGAATTTGTCATGATTAAAAGCAGACCATTCTACTTGCCCAGAGAATTTACATCCATAATTACAACCGCAGCTTACATACCACCGGACGCTAATGCTAAGCTAGCTATGAAAGAACTGCATGCAGCCATTAGCAAACAACAGACACGCCACCCGGAGACTGTCTTCATCGTCGCTGGAGATTTCAACCACTCCAGCCTAAAGACTGTTCTCCCCAAATTCTACCAACACGTGTCCTGTCCCACAAGAGGAGATAAGACCTTAGATCACGTCTACACCAACATCAAAGACGGATATAAGGCCCTACCCTCGCCCACCTGGGTCAGTCGGACCACATCTCGCTGTTCCTCCTACCCAGATATCAGCCACTCATCAGGCGAGTCAAGCCCTCAGTGAAGACGGTGAAAGTCTGGCCTGAGGGGGCAGAGCCCATTCTACAGCATCGGCTTCTTCACACCAACTGGAATAACCATGCTGTAGCTGCCACACTGGACTCCCACACAGACATCGACTCCTACACCTCTTCTGTTGTGAACTGCATCAAAACTAACATCAATGATGCCACCATCACAAAACGGATTACAATCTTCCCTAATCAGAAGCCGTGGATGGATGGACAGGTCCGCCAGCTGCTGAAGGCACGCGACACCGCCTTCAGGTCAGGGGACGCGGGGGCCTATAGTCTAGCCAGGGCTGATCTGAAAAGGGGCATCAAGAGGGCCGAGCACAGCCACAAGCTAAAGGTCGAGGAGCACTTCAGCGAATCTGACCCCAGGCGCATGTGGCAAGGCCTGCAGGCCATTACTGACTTCAAACCCACCCCATCCACCGACCCCTCCCTCCCGACTGAGCTAAACAACTTCTACGCTCGGTTTGACAGGAACAACCATGAGATAGCCACCAAGGCTACCCTCCCTGCCAACCACCAGCCCCTCATCCTCTCCCCCACAGAGGTGCGTGCTGCACTGAAGAGAAACAACCCACGTAAGGCCGCGGGCCCTGACGGCATCCCTGGACGTGTACTCAGCGCCTGTGCTGAGCAACTGACCGGGGTCCTGACAGACATATTCAACCTGTCCCTGGCCCAAGCTAAGATCCCTACGTGCTTCAAATCCACCTCCATTGTGCCTGTGCCTAAGCACGCCTTCCCAACGAGCCCTAATGACTACCGCCCCGTGGCACTAACATCGACCATCATGAAGTGCTTTGAGAGGCTGGTCCTGGCTCATCGCAAGTCACGCATCCCACCATCACTCGACCCCTACCAGTTTGCCTATCGTCAGAACAGGAGCACGGACGATGCCATCTCTGCAGCGCTACACCCTGCGCTCTACCACCTGGACCAGAGCAACACCTACGTCAGACTCCTGTTCATTGACTTTAGCTCGGCATTTAACACCATCATCCGGTCCAAACTGATCACCAAGCTCAACGACCTTGGCATTGACCCCTCCCTCTGCAATTGGTTACTGGACTTTTTAACCAACAGGCCCCAGCATGTCAGACTGGACAGGCTCATCTCCCCATCACTCACCCTGAACACTGGCCTTCCGCAGGGCTGCGTGCTGAGCCCCCTCCTCTACTCCCTCTTCACCCACGACTGCAAACCTGTGCACGACTCGAAACATCATCGTCAAGTTTGCAGACGACACCACCGTGGTCAGGCTCATCAGTAACAACGACGAGACGGCATACAGAGAAGAGGTAGAGCATCTGGTAGAGTGGTGCGCCAAGAACAACTTGGAGCTCAACACCAAGAAGACCAAAGAGACCATCATGGACTTCAGAAGGAACGTTAAAGGCACACACACCCCGTCAACATCCACGACCAGGAGGTTGAACGTGTCACCAGCTTTAAGTTCCTGGGAGTCCACATCTCTGAGGATCTCGCCTGGACCCCCAACACCTCAGCCCTTGCCAAGAAGGCCCACAAGCGCATCTTCTTCCTGAGGAAGCTGGCGAAACTCCGCCTCTCCACTCAAGTTCAAGTTCAAGTTCAAGTTTTTATTTCACAACATAACCATTTCATTGACAGATATAAAGACAAGATGAAAAGAGATGTGGTTTCAATGATGGGATGTGTGAAATGGGTCCCCATAGCAAGCTACTGAAAGCTTTTAGGAGGGGGCCCAAGGTAAAAACTAACAATAGTAGAAATTGGTACACAGTGTGCTGCATAGTGTGGTACGCTATATATTTCCTGGAAAACACAATATGTAACAAAGACAACAACATACAGACATCATGTATTCCATACATTCAAAACATTCATTCATCTTGGTATATCCCTGTGTATTAGGTGGTGGGTTCGACATAGGTTAGTAAAAGTTTTTCTTTTAAGTTTCTTTTGAAGGAGGGAAGGGAACACAGCATTTTCAGACCGTCATCTAATTTGTTCCAAGTCTGGGGCCCCCTGCAGGCAACACTCATACTAGTACATGCCAACCGTCGGCGTTTTCCTAATATATCGAGTTTGTTCCTAGTGAGATGTTGGTGCTGGGGGCGACAGATAGGGACCAGGTAGCAAAGTCTAGCATTGAGATGGTTAACAACTGAAAACATTAAACAAGCATTATGAAAAACATTAAATTCTTGAAGTCTGAGAAGACCGTAATGATGGAATAATGAACGGGTAGGGGCATGTGCTTCGGACCATGATAGAGCCCGTATGACTTTATTTTGTAAAGCCTGTAGTTTTAGGAGGTGGCTGGGGTATGTATTGCCCCATATGACATTGCAGTAGTGCAAGTGAGGTTCAAAGAGGGTTTTGTACATGGTGAGTAAGGCAGATAGGGGAGAAAATGTCGGAGCTTGTAAAATAAACCAACATATTTTGAGAGTTTTTGGTCAATTGATCGATGTGGGGTTTGAAGTTGACAAATTCGTCAATGACGATCCCCAGGAATTTAGCGGAGTGTACCCTCTTTATTTCCTGGCCATTGATGTTAATCGGTATGCATGCAGTATTGATTTTCTTCCTGCATGATCGAAATATAATGAAATTTGTTTGTTGTTGCACTCAGGTGCTGATGAACTTTTACCGCTGTACCATCGAGAGCATCCTACCACTTGCATCTCGGTCTGGTACGGCAACTCCTCCGCCAAAGACCGGAAATCACTGCAGAGGGTGGTGAAGGTATTCCACTTATCCAACTCTGTATACCTTGCATAGTGTATATTAGAGTGTACTTATTATTGCACTTACTCTCCTGCACATACTGTATAGTTGTACATAACTGCTATTTGCACTTCTGGTTAGACCCTCCTTAATTTCGTTGTTTTGTGTTTGCACTGGCAATGACAATAAAGTGAATCTAATCTAATCTAATCTAATTTGTTTAATAAACATATAGTTAATAAAACGATATGCACACTGCGTTTGTCTCGTGTTTTATAGCTTTCTTAAGTGAATGACACAAATGAGTAACAATAGGCTAATGACTTTATGGAGCCGGAGTTCAAGATTACCTGAAAGAAAGAAAAAAACGTATCCGTTCCGAGCTCATGCTGTGCGCTTGTGAAGTTGCGGTATGGCCACATAATAGGCTGATGCTTCTATTTGGCCACAACCATAACACATAGGCTATGTTTTATTTAATTAACCAGGTTGGTCTCATTGGGATTTAAAATATATTTAGCAAAAAAATTGGCTAACAAACGAATGATCACACATAGCCTAATGTCTTAAATTGTAGCCTAAAGCTGAACATAAAGTGGCTATAGCCTATCGAAAATAACTTACTCGAGTCGGAGACCATCCGATGGCTTACTTCCCCAGTCGTTTCATGTTATGGCACAGGAGCACTAGCTTGTCCAAATGTTTTGACAAAAGGCTGCTCCTCGTTTTATTAACGATAAACCCTGCCTTGGAAAATGCGCTTGCAAAGTTCACATTCCACTTTTTTTGGATCGTCCACAACTAAAACGAAATGCTGCCATACTCCAGATTTTTTATTTGACATTACATTCTTAGGTTATATTGAAATGAGTAATTTAAGTATGCCTATATAACTGTAGGCAAATCTTAGGCTACAATTAAAATGAGGGGGCGCGCATACACAAAAATTATAATAATAATAATTTTACAAACCTTTTCCTTCCCAGTGTTACAGGTATGGTACGCAGCTTCCTGCAATGATGTCTATTGCTGTATACTGCACTGCCATCTCTTGTGCGATCTATGATTGTTCCTACTATGCATTAATGCACATCTTGTAAGTCGCTCTGGATAAGAGCATCTGCTAAAAATGTAAAATGCACATTCGCGTGCCTAAAACAAGAAGGATAGCCTACAATATAGGCTATATGAAAGGGGGTGCTACGCATGTTAGTTATAAATATATAAACCATACAATTAGCAAAACACATTTATTATAAAATGTTAGTTTTGCAGAATTATTCACAACATTACTATTACCTTACCTGCCTAATATAATTTAAAGAGAACATATATAGGCCTAGCTATGTTAAGAGTGAAGGACTGTCACTGTCATACCCACAGCGTCCAGAATGGATTATTCTACTGACAAGAGCGCCGAACTGTGGCGCGAATCTAGGTGTCTCATGCTGCGTGGAGAATTTTTAATTTTTTTATTTTTTCACGCACGACTGCTCAACCAAAACAAATCTCGGTCAACCAACAGCCCATCGACCAAACAATCAACCAGTCGACTAAATGGGGTCAGCCCTACTTTCATCACACACAAACACACTGCTGTCTGTCCACGCTTTCTTTCATCACACAAACACACTGCTGTCTGTCCACGCTTTAATCACGTTTCCAAACAGGACCCATCTTATAAAAGTCCATCACACCTCAGTCCTCCTCTACGTGTGTATGCGTGGCAGTTTATTTGTCTCTAAGCATTTTTTGATGGTGGGGAAATCTCTCCGGTGCTCGAACAGTCTGTGTAAACAATCACTAAACGGAACGGACACATTATACACCTGAGGTACACATACTGCCCTGCTGTGAGCTGCGATTACAGAAACCACACACCTACGCACACAACCCTCTAACACCTGAAATGCTCTATGGCCATGGGCAGATGTATCACAAACACAAACAAACTGCTTCTCATTAGAATCGTTTTTTGGGCTTTTTTTCTTTTCTTCTCATTATTTGGTGGGGAGGGGGGGTTGGGTGGATCTTGAAGGGGTCTCATAATACATACAGTCATAATACATAAGTATTAATACAATTATAATAAAGTTCACCTCCAGGAGGGGAGAAAGATAATTGTTTCTTTTCTTAGTGGCTCGCTCTTCTCTTCCTTGTTTTGATAAGAATCATGAGCATTAGTGGATTGATTGGGCCTTTCCCAGGACCTGGGGGAGTTTCACTGGTTACTGAAGTTAGTGAAATGATACACTCTTCTCCTCAGACAATCAGATGCACCAGTATGTGCTCATCTTTCACTTGAGCACTTCTCGGACACAGACACTCTGTACATCCCAGACTGCCAGGACAGCACGGTGCCTGCAGGGGGCACTCTCTATCATGTTTAACACACAGAGGCAGAGGGAACTGGACAGGCAAGATTCGTGGAGAGACGTGACCCAAATACACAATGGAAAAAAAGGACATGAATACGTGGCGGAGCAAGGAGCAGATCTGTGGGTCCAACGCAGACATGGGTTTGCAGACGTGTGTTTGTAGCAGACGTGGGTTTAACTGTGTTCCAGTTTGCGTAACAGGAGGCCAAGCCTTGCGGTAACTGCGGGTTGAGTTTCCCTTCCACAGGGGCGGGGGATGGTATTACAAAGCCCATAGATGTAACCCAACACCAGGTGAATCAAAAGACAGGGAGCTGAACACACTGTAGTGCCTGCCTTTCTCTGAAGAGCGCTCGCATTGTCTGGGGTACAGGGATGGTTTTACCACAGAGATTATCACACGGCACAGTGCCCAAACACACCCCCTACACTGTGGGTCACTGCACTAACACACAAACAGAAACACACCGCCTACACTGTGGTTCACTACACGAACACACAAACAGAAACACACCCTCTACACTGTGGGTCACTACACCAACACACAAACAGAAACACACCCCCTACACTGTGGGTCACTACACCAACACACAAACAGAAACACCCCCTACACTGTGGTTCACTACACCAACACACAAACAGAAACACACCCTCTACACTGTGGTTCACTGCACCAACACACAAACAGAAACACACCCCCTACACTGTGGTTCACTACACCAACACACAAACAGAAACACACCCCCTACACTGTGGTTCACTACACCAACACACAAACAGAAACACACCCCCTACACTGTGGTTCACTACACCAACACACAAACAGAAACACACCCTCTACACTGTGGTTCACTGCACCAACACACAAACAGAAACACACCCTCTACACTGTGGTTCACTGCACCAACACACAAACAGAAACACACCCCCTACACTGTGGTTCACAGACCCATGTTACGTTAGCGTAGCAAAGTACCTATTGGGTATGGCAACGCTCCTCCTTTGCTCTCATTGAAACCCATTGTAAACAGCAATATTTGCCAAAAAGGTTTTTGGGCATGCTGATAGATTAACCTATGACCTTTTTTTTCAGGGAGAGGCAAGAGTAAAGAGAGTTATGATATGTTCAATATAAAAACCCCAACTACTTAATTACTGACACAATGACCCGACAATTTGAGCCCAACAAGTTCAAATCCAGGCTATTTCCAGATGCCAGTCATTGCTATCTTGCTAGAGGCATTGGCTAGCTACAGCAGGGCCACTCAAACCCAGGCCTTGAGGGCCACGGTGTCTGCAGGTTTCACATATTAGCTCACTTGTGTGACTTTTACTATTTGGGTCTGTAACAGCCTTTCCCAGCACCGGGAAAGAGCAGAGTGCTTTAAAACCCTTTTTTTTTAGATTAGGCACTGTCAAAACACCTTGCATAATGCCATTTTCCTCTGGATAAAGCAGATTTTCATAGTTCAGTTGAAATGGCAGGACCACAGCGGTCAGGGGAGGACAGACCGCAAGGGGGCGCCCAGCTCGCCCACAGGGGTACTACAGGTGAGTCTGGAAAACTTCAGTCATAACGGCCACCAGCACTGGACTCTGATGGGCTTTGAGTGACTATGTAACATACGCCATTTAGGAGATGCTTTTATCCAAAGCGACTTACAGTAGTGAATGCATACATTTTTCAGTACATGTGGTCCCAATGGGAATCAAACCCACAACTTAAGCGTTGTCAACGCCATGCTCTACCTACTGAGCCACACAGAACTACGTCATGTGAAACGTGGTCAGTGGCCCCGTTTTGACCCCAAGAAAAACGTGTCTTCAGCTGCTGACCTCGGGTACGTGCCCAGGCATAGTCCTACAGGTGTTGGCTGACAGCCTTAAAATATTCAGGTGTTCAGGACAGGTTCAGGACATTCTAACCTCGCTGAAGCACCATCACAAGAGCTGCAGAGTGAGACAGATACTGGGATGTACTGTGTTCCTGAAGACCCCAGTGTTTCACCTACAGAGGTTTACACTGAAGTGTGTCTGGGTGTGCATGTGTGTGTGTGTGTGTGTGTGTGTGTGTGTGTGTGTGTGCATGCTTTAAGCATTACAAGTGTGGCCAGGTCTTCTTTTTATATACAGTATATCTATTTTTTTTAAAATTAATTTAGGACTTTTTCAGTTTTTCTCCTAATTATACCCTCGTACAGTCATCTGAGCACTCGGACATGGGGTGGGAGTGGGATTTAGAGGGAGGAAGGGTTACCTTCCCTGCTTCACTTAATTTGCATGGGAGCTGGGACTCAACACTTGTAACTTGTAAATAAAGCACTGGTGACTGGACTTCCTCCAATCACTGCCACTTGTAGGCTTGTTTACATCTCCCGAAGTCTATGTGCTGTGCCAGCTATTGGCTGAGAGACAGAATACACTTGATCAACACTTGACTACACTTCCTGTCAATAAACCATTGGTTACTGGAATTCCACTAATCACTGCCGCTTATTCACCACCCATATCCTAACACTCATTCTAAGGAGACGGTGAGGAATTTGTATTAACCCATAGGCCTTTGCTGCAAACACTGTGGACTGGGATTATACCAGAGAAGCAGAGACTGCCTGCTGTGAGCAGGAACCTCAATTTTGTCCAGAGCAATGTTCAAGAAACCGAATTCACACTGAAACGTGAACAAATCACAGAGAAGAGCGTGAAAATAATAATGTTAGGTGCTGGCGTCAATATGAACCGATTTCCACGCACTCGTTCAAAATGCGGTTTCATATAATATAATTATCTGTAGCAGAAATGGGATCAAATCAGCCAGTCTTCCTGTTAACAGCTCCGGGGTGCTCAGCACGTGGCATAAGAAGGGAAAGTGCTTTAGAAGGTTCCGTCACCATGACAACCGAGAATTTGCTCTCAGGTTTCAACAATGCGCGTGAGAGCTCTAAATAAGATGGGGGTGGGGGTAACACTATTGATGGTGATGTTGAAATGACACAAAACTCACCGGATACGTCGTACCATTGGGCCCCGTTTACTATGCCGCCTTTGAAGGTCTCAAGCGGGGCGTCCGGGCACTTGGGATCGCCGCTCCTCATGACCGGGTTTCGGTCGGCGTACGTCTGCGCCAGGTACCTGAACAGCGCGTCATCAGAAGACTTGCTGTAGTGCCCCTCCGGGATGTGAGTTGCGGAGTCGTCAAAGGGGTAGCTGGCCACAACCGTGCCTCCGTGTAGGTTCCCCGACAGCACAAACCTAAAGGAGAGGGCCTAAATTGTCAGAATGGCGAGACGATTGTCTGCGTCTCTCCTAGCATTACCCTCATAAGCGGTTTGGAAACCGCACCAGGCTAGAGTTCAATAAATTAGGTACCAAACACTTGTGAAAGTTTGAATGCGATTACGTTTCCATATAAAAGACACTGCAGAATGTTACAGGGCGCTTGGTCTTCAGATAAAAGCATTGTTCTGATTTGAATAGACAGCTACCAAAGACACCATCATTTTTAGCACAAACAGCTGCTGTTTTTGACAGATGAGGGAGGGGGATATTGTCTGGCCCTCAGCCGCTACAGGGTGGCTCATGTTCTATGTTTCTATTAACAGTTATACGTTTCCAACTGTGGGTATTTTATTAACAACTAGTTAGCTGTTAAGGTTGCACTATATGCAATGCATAATGTGCATCATATAGTGAATGTTAAACCCCTTGTTCAGAACCAAGAGCGCGTTGAGACAACGTAGGTGCAACGGAAAACAAACGAAGTCAACAGTAGCTAGGTAAGCTAATACAAGGAAAAACAAACGGACACCAAAACGGGATGAGGTGATGGAAACAGAGTTACTGTACTTTTTATCCAGAATCCATTTAATAACAGCCGTGACCTCCGGAATGTCTTCCTTCTTGACGTGTATGGTGTCAAACTGGTCCGGAAAGCTTCGGTTCAAGTCAATGTTTTTGGCATTCTCCCGACCACCGTGCTCCCCCCGACAATCTCCCTCCACCGACTTCTCAAAGCCATCGGGGTTCATGCTGGGCATGATGTAGATGTCAGTGTTGTTGATCAGGTCCGTGACCTGTGGATCCTCACCGTAACGAGTCAACAGGTGTTCTATCAGGTACACCAGAACCTGCCGGGACACCGTCTCGTCTCCGTGCATGTTCCCCACGTATTTTAATTTGGGTTTCCCCGGTAAATCTTCGGCGGGGTCCTTAGTAATTCTCATCACCCATAGCTCCCTGCCCTGCACAGACTTCCCCACGCTGGACAAATTCGCGACATGAGGGTATTTGTGTGCCAGAGATGTGAGAAGCTGTGTTAGATCCACGTAATTGTAGTATTTATTGTAGGATTCCACCTCCTCCGCCGGACTCCTTGCTGCCCTCGCCTCACAGACAGCGGAGGGGTTGAGAGAGAGTACGAAAACAATAATAACGAGAAGCAAGGCCGGGAGGGAGATTGTATTTTTCTTAAATGAGCGCAGTTGCCCTTGTTTTCTTAGCGCCATATTTCCGAAAGTCCTCCTTTTCGGTCGTTCACTCCGGTTAATACATGAATCCGTTATCGTTATCTGACTGTGACCAGCTTCCTGCTTTTCTCCCAACTTCCCTTTAACCTCTGTGAGGGGCGGATGTTTGCGCTGACGTCATGTAACAGAGGCGGGGTATGTGTTAAGGACGTGCAAAAGAGTTCAAAATAAATTTATTTTTATTGGAGTTCACAAAATAATTTATTGAGAAATGTCATGGTATATTGAGTCATTTTTATACGAGGTATGATGTATATTCTGCCAGGACCACGGAATCACTGGCCATCTTCCTAGACTAAAAACCCACCTGTTTAGACTCCACTACCACTGATTCTATACATTAATTAACTGCAATCACCACTGTCCATGTTTAAAACTTTAATTTAAAAAACAGAAAAACAACTGCTAACTTTTATTTCCCTGTGTTACAGATACGATGCACAATGATGTCTATTGCAGTGTTACCATGCCAATCTCTTGCACTAACTATGATTAATCTTACCATGTATAAATTCACTTTTTGTAAGTTGCTCTGGATAAGTGTTTGCTAAATGCCTAAAATGTAAAAAAAATATGTAAATGTAATATTAAAATGCCAAATCAATATTTGATAGACAAACCTCTTGTAATGTTTTAATGTTCTAGTCTTCCACTTTCCTTTTGTGAGTAGTGAGTGAATATTTGAATGGTTCACGGCACATTTTGGAAATTTGAATGTAGTTTGGAAGATATGTGTATCCTTGAGAAACAGTGGAGTGGGCCTCTGTATGTGGTGCTTGAAGTTATTTCAGTGAATTTATATTTCTGTTTGTATGTGTGGTTTCAGTCAATACACTGATCTTCCGAGCTTATGTATACAGTGCAAGCACATATGGCAGCATGTGACTGGGTCCTCATGAGCATTTCCCTCTGATCAGAACGCAGTATAATGTAGTTCCCTGGAGGTTAATCACTTTAATGTCCACCCCTGGGCACCAGACTCACGTGTTCATTTCCACACCTGTCCACCAACCCTGCCGCTGAGGTCACAGCACTGACCTCTCATATGTAACAGGTCAGTGGGCTAAATGCAGTGGTCCCCAACCTCAGTCCTGGGGGCCCACTGTGTATGCTGGTTTTTGTTCCTGCTAGTCTCTTGATCAATTAAGGTTGTTGAAAACATCTGTGTAAGTTCTACCATTTTCTTCTTTTAACTTATTTTAACACAATGCAGGTTTGGCTCATTGTCAATTGCTTTGTCATTGAAATCTTCATTTTCCACAAATGGTTTCTGTGACCAGCTGTTCACTTTAAAAAATAAGGCCCCCACTGATTTCACCTGTCTACAATTGAATCAATTAAAAGATGTAACCTCTTTCTAAAGGAATCATGTGTCATACAGTGCATTGCAGAAAATGCACTTACAGCAAAATGTAGAGTACCATAGTGACTGATTAAATGTCTATTCTGCTATTTTGTACTTTAAGATGTGAACATTGTTACCATATATTACATTGTTACCATATATTTTATATATTTATTCATGCTCATTTGCACTGTCATACTATTACGGGTATTACTATTTTGTTTACAAAGTTTTTCAGTGTGAAATCAAGATTTTTGCTTTAATATAAATTAAAAATAAAGGAATCTAATTGAATCTGAACAATTAACCTGGGATGTGAACATGGGAGTTTATTGTTCATGGCATGCATAGTTATTTCAGTGTACTTTAATATAAAATTATGGTCTAATTAAGAACAATTAAAGCCAGTTACAATAGAGAGGCACAATTATGGTTGGGCCCCCAGTGGGCCCCCAGGACCGAGGTTGGGGACCACTGGGCTAAAGCATTTACATTTTTTAGGTATTTAGCAGATGCCCTTATCCAGAGTGACTTACACATTTACATTTACATACAATACATTTATACAGCTGGATATTTTATTGAAGCAATTCAGGTTAAGTACCTCAGTCAAGGGTACAACAACAGTGCCCCACCAGGGAATTGAACCTGCAACCTCTGAGTTACAAGCCCAGCTCCCTAACCATTACACTACACTGCCTACACTAAATCAGTCTGTACAGGGCAGGGCGAGGGAGATTGGGAGCCCAGAGCAGTGGTGCGCGCCCCCTGTACGCTACCAGTCAAAGGTTTTAAAAACCTCCATTTTCCAGTTTTTACTGAAATTTAAGCAGTTCAAGTCCAGTGAATAACCTGAAATGGTACAAACTGCGGTAAACTGCCAGAGGTTTTAATAAAAAAAAGTTTTTAAAAAACTGAAAAATAATGTCAATTTCAGAGTTATAAAAAAAGGCCCTTTTCAGGGAACAAGTAATGGGTTAACATGGGTTAACAGTCACTCTGTGCAAGTCGCCGACTCTGGATCCATCAAAAGAGCCCCAGACCATCATGCATCCTCCTCCATGTTTGACAGTTGGTGTCACACACTGAGGAACCATCCTTTCACCTACTTCATGGCCTACAAAAACCTTTAAAAATTTCAAGATTTCAAATTTTGATTAATCAGTCGATAAGACCTTCTCTTCCAGTCTTCAGTAGCCCACTGGCAGTGCTTCATGGCCCAAGCAAGCCTCTTTTTCTTATTTTGCCATCTTAGCAATGGCTTTCTTACTGCCACTCAACATGTCAAACCTGCAGCTCAAAGTCTTCTCTTTACAGTTGAAACTGAGACTTCCTTACTTTGACCAGTGTTAAGCTGTGCTTGAAGCTGTTGTCCTGTGAGCCGCCTATCACGCAAGCTGTTGACTCTCAGAAACTTCTCTTCTGATTTTGTTGTGGCTTTGGGTCTGCCAGACCTCTTCCTGTCAGAGTTTCCCCCAGTGCCTTTTGATGGTGTAGGAAACTAGTCACAGCCAAAACAGGACATTATTTTTCAGTTTTTGGTAAACTAAACCTTTTTTTAAACCTCTGGCAGTTTACTGCTTACTTTTGTACCATTTCAGGTTATTCACTGAACTTGAACTGCTTAAATTTCAGTAAAAAATGGAAAATGGGGGTGTTCTAAAACTTCTGACCGGTAGTGTATGTGGCCCCATACATATCTATATTTCAGAGTTCCTCTGCAGCGATGGGAGAACCTGGCAGAAGGACAACCATCTCTGCAGCACTTGGCATTCAGGCCAAAAAGTTCAATTTGTGTCTCATCACACCAGAGAATATTTTTCCTGATGCTCTTAGAGTCCTTTAAGTGTCGTTTGGGCTGTCTCCAGGTGGGCTGTCATATGCCTTTTACTCAGGAGTGGCTTCCGTCTAGCCACTACCATAAAGATATGATTGATGGAGTGCTGCAGAGATGGTTGTCCTTCTGCCAGGTTCTCCCATTGCTGCAGAGGAACTCTGATGTTCTCTTAAAGTGGCCATTGGGTTCTTGGTGACCAAGGCCCTTCTTGCCCGGTTACTGAGTTTGGCCGGACGGCCAGCTCTAAGAAGAGTTGTGATGGTTCAAAACTTCTTCCATTTCAGAATGATGGAGCACACTGTGCTCCTGGGAAGTTAATGCTTTAGCATGTTTTTATACCCTTCCCCAAGTCTATGCCTCAACACAATTATATCTTGGAGGTCTATGGAGACTTCATGGCTTGGTTTTTGCTCTGACATGCACTCTGGGACCTTACATAGACAGGTGTGTGCCTTTCTAAAGCATGTACAATCAATTGGATTTGCCACAGGTGGACTACAATCAAGTTCTAGAGACATCTCATGGATGATCAAAGGGAACAGGATGCATCTGAGCTCAATTTCAAGTGTCATAGCAAAGGGTCTGAATACTTATGTAAATGTGTGTCACATGCCACGTGACAATCCCTGGACTGGAGCAGAGCAGCTGATGGTAAGAGGAGTGGGGTTTGCCGGTCTACGGACCGGATCTTACATTTTTTCTGCCTCTCTCCCAGACCCGGGAGAGAGTAACAGCAGGAGAGCAAGGTAAAATAAAACCAACACAAACCCAAAGTCTTCACCCTACTTGCCACAAAGCTTTTGGGCAAAAGCAACTAAAATAACCCAACAATAAAGGAAAGCCCGCCTCCTCCGAGGGGGGGGGGGGAATCCCCAACAAACAGTCACAGAACACACAACAAACAGTCAGCGGCTTTCCACACTGCCTTCATACATTTACATTTAAAACATATAAACGCTTATGGGGACAGGGTAGAATTCTACGCACTGTCCTGACACACACTCAACACACTGCCCAACAGAATCACATCAAACACCAACACTCCACAATAAAACACGATACCATACACGTGCACGTGCACACTCACGTGAACAACAACTCAATACGCCCACATGAACGACAAGACTAACAACTTTACAATACGCACACACATGAAAGACAAGACAAGACAAGACTAACTCTCTTGATACACACACGAATAACATGACAAGACTAACTGATTCCCCACTTGCCCCACCTGCTCTTAAATAGGCTCACTTTCTGCCTGGCTCAGGTGGGACTTGTGAGGCAATCACCTGTCTAACATTCACACACCTAATCATAAAACACCAAACAATTGACAAACCACACCCACTCACATTCTCACACACAAACAGGTAAGTGAATAATCACTTACTAATCAACATTAATTAAATAATAATTAAATCAATAATGGCCTTTGGAGCAACCTTCCGGGAAACAGTTCATACTCTAACACCCTGTGAGAGTGCCAAACCTGCCCCCAGAAAGTCTCACTGCTCCAAAGGCCTCCACAACAAGGAAAAACACAATGATATTTCAGTTTTTTATTTTTAATACATTTGCAAAAATGTCTAAAGACCTGTTTTTGCTTTGTCATTATGGGGTATTGTGTGTAGATTGATGAGGAAAAAAATTTTTTTACAAACATAACAAAATGTGGAAAAAGTGAAGGGGTCTGAATACTTTCTGAATGCACTGTACATGTCTTAACAGTACAAATACAGTCAACTCCAAAATTATTCACACCCTTGATAAAGATGAGAAAAAAACGGTATAAAATAAACAATGCAGGTAATGAGCTATATTGTATGCTAAAAAGGGAAAATTGAATTATTTTATACTAATAAAGGTCATGCCTAACAAACCTCCTGGACTTTTTTGAAGAGGCTACAAAGTGTGTTGACCTGAACCAGACTTATAATATTATATATTTGGAGTTTCAGAAAGCATTTGACAAGGTACCACATGAGAGGCTCATTGTTAAAATTACTTCAGTAGGAATTGCAGGAGTTGTTTCAGAGTGGGCTCATAATTGGCTGCAAGGGTGAATGCAAAGAGCAACAGTAGGTGGGGCCGTATCTGACCTTGGTGCTGTGGGCAGTGGTGTCCCACAGGGATCAGTGCTGGGACCTCTGCTCTTCCTTATTTACATAAATGATTTTGATATGGACGTTAGTAGCAAAATAGATACATTTGCAGATGATACTAAACTCAGGGGTTTGGCAAACAGTTTGGAATCAACTAAAGTAATCCAAGATGATTTAAACAAAATCCAAGAATGGGCAGATATGTGGCAGATGACATTCAATATTGCTAAATGTAAAGTTATGCATGTGGGAAATAAAAACATTAGACAGGAGTATTTTATGGGAGGAGAAAAGTTAGTAGGTGTTCAATTTGAAAAAGACTTGATGCCTATCTGCATCAAAGCAGTGTGCTACAGCAGTGAAAAAGGCCAACAGGATGCTGGGATACATAGCAAAAAGTATTGAGTGTAAATCAAAGCAGGTTATATTAATGTTATATAATGCATTTGTCAGTTCTGTGCACCACACTACAAGAAAGTTATAGAAGCTCTTGAAAAAGTTCAAAGAAGGGCAACTAAACTGATACCTGGTATGAAAGGTAAAAGTCATGAGGATAGACTTAAGGCACTCAATCTATTTTAGCTTAGCAAATGGAGATTTAGGGGGGATTTGATTGAGGTTTTTAATTCCTAAAAGGGATTAACAAAGTCAAATACCAAAGTTTTTAAAAATGAATAAGTATGTTCAGCAGAACAAGAGGCCACAAGTGGAAATTAGTTAAAGGCAAATTCCGCACAGATATGAGGAAGTTTTTCTTTACACAGAGAGTTGTCAATGCCTGGAACAGCTTTCCAGGTCAGGTAGTGAACAGTAGTAGCAGAAACACTTGGGCTATTCAAGTCCAGGCTAGATGCAGTACTAGATATTCTTTAGATTAGGACATGATGAGCCTAGATGGGCTGAACGCCCTGTTCTCGTCATTATGTATTCTTATGTTCTTAATTGTTCAGAGAAACATATTTTGTTTTCAAAAAAGATATGTGTCACAATTATTCACACCTCTAATAATTATTTGAAATAAAATCCAATAAAAATAAATCTGCATTAACATTTCATCTTCTATAGTGTTTTGTGAGATTGGTGAACATATTGGGAGGTCAATTTGACTGATTACCACTGTGCATGTCAGCAGTCTCCTCTGTAGCTCTGGGTTTGTACCAGTTTGTGGGGTTATCTCAGATCCAGGCTTTCCTGAATTTTCTCAGCATGAAAAGTGAGAAAACACAGTGTGTTATATTTTGTGTTGTGAGGTGTGTAGAATACAGTGTGTTAGATTTTGTGCTGTGAGGCATGTAGAATACAGTGCGTTCAATTTTGTTGTGTGGCCAGAATTGCCAGTAGTGCCTCAGTTTCAGAGTGGGCGGAGTTATGATGTTTGCCTCAGTTTCAGAGTGGGCGGAGTTATGATGTAGTTTTCAGATGATGGGCCTCAGTTTCAGAGTGGGTGGGATTATGAGTGGTTAGAGCAGGTGCAGTACACAGTAGATGCACATTTAGCATTTTTATCATTCTTTTTTCTCTTTATTGATTGCTTTTGCACAGATGGTACCATGACAGTGGTAATCATGAGAAGTAAAGTCCAAGACTTCTTCAGCGCTGTCTTCCCCTTTTTTTATTCGGTGGAATAAAAGTGCTGTAAACATTAGCGCTACAGCACCAGATTGTAAACGTTAGCGCTATAGCACCAGGTAATAAACATTAGCGCACTAGCGCCTACTTATAAACTTTAGCACTGCAGCACCAGGTTATAAACGTTAGCACGTTTGCGCTGCAGCACAAGGTTGTAAACGTTAGCACGTCAGCACCGCAGCACCAGGTTGTCAGTCTGTGGTCTGGGGGTGGGAGGCCGGGAGATGATGAGAAGGAGGAGGAGGAGGGAGAGGAAGAGCGGGAGGGAGGAGAGAGCGTCCTGCTCACTGCTGGATCCTGCGGATGGACTGGATTTGGAAGGTCTGGGCGTGGGTTCCCCACTCCCTGTAGTGTTTGTATTCGCCTCCGCGACAGTCACACTCCATGATATACTGGTAACCACGGTAACCAGGGAACTGGTAGCACACCCAGCTGATGAAGAAATAAGAGGGGACCAATCAGATGCATTCTGACCGATTAGCTTTAACACACATGCCCAAGAGTCATATAGCAGAGAGTATATGATCTCCAGTCAATTTAGGCTCTTTAAAACGCAGTGAGGTATTTGCCGTGCATCTGACATTAAAAGTCTTTATTTTCAGCCGATGCGCTGTGCTGTTTCTAAACTGTGCCTCATGCAGTAATTCTCCTTGTTATTTACACATGATCACAAAGTCTCTTGAAGCCTGCTGTGAGAAATGGGGTTCCGAGGGTAGGGCCAGTGGGTGGGGCCATGGGGGTGGGGGTTACTCACGCTCCGCTCTGGACCTGCATGGATCCAATCTCGTTGTTGAACCAGCCCATGGCCTGCAGGGAGGGGTAGTCATCACACATCTCCCACTGGCGGCCGATGAAGTTCTCGCCCTCAAACACCATCATCCTGGAGTCCTTGTGGTTCTGTTCCAGGAAGCAGCGAAGCACTGGGTCAGGAGCCCACTCATTCAACAGTTTTTTTATTCCTAAATTTTTCTCCCGGAATGAACCGATCGTAATTACTCAATTGTCCTCCGTCAAATAGACAGGGCGCAAATAGGCATGCCCACCCTGGTGTAATGCATGCCGTCATATGAAAGTGCTGGGCATGCTACTCAGGAGGCCCCTGTTGTCATGACATTTGACATAGGAAGTGAGACTCACGGCAGAGCAGATGGGGCGGAATGACATCATCCTCTCAATGTGGTAGGCGTTGCTGCCACTCCAGGACTCCCAGCGGGGGTAGTCGCCCCTCTCCAGGACAAACTGCTGCCCGCAGAAACTAGAGTGCTCATAGCCCACCCATCTGCGCAGACAGACGCACACATGCAGGGACAGACATACAGATGATGTATTAATCAGAGACAGACATACAGGTGAGGTATTAACCAGAGATATACGTACAGGTAAGATAATAATGCGTTCAGCAACGTTCATCTTCCACCAATAACAGCCTAGCAGTGAGTGTGTACACTACCGGTCAACAGTTTTAGAACACCCCCATTTTCCAGTATTTACTGAAATTTAAGCAGTTCAAGTCCAGTGAATAACCTGAAATGGTACAAAGGTAAGCGGTAAACTGAGGTTTAAAAAAAAGTTTAGGTTACCAAAAACAGAAAAATAATGTACATTTTTTGGTAGTGAGTAGTTTCCTACACCATCAAAAGGCACTTGGAAACTGAAGGAAACTCTAACAGGAAGAGGTCTAGCAGACCCAAAGCCACAATAAAATCAGAAGACAAGTTTCTGAGAGTCAACGTGATAGGCGGCTCACAGGACAACAGCTTCAAGCACAGCTTAACACTGGTCGAAGTAAGGAAGTCTCAGTTTCAAATGTGAAGAGAAGTCTTCAAGCTGCAGGTTTGACAGGTCGAGTGGCAGTAAGAAAGCTAAGATGGCAAAATAAGAAAAAGAGGCTTACCTGGGCCATGAAGCACTGCCAGTGGACTACTGAAGACTGGAAGAAGGTCTTATGGACCGATGAATCAAAATGTGAAATCTTGACATTTTGAAAGGTTTTTGTCGGCCATCAAGTAGGCATGTTAACCCACATTAACCCATTATATAACTCTTTACATTTATAGTTTTTCCAGTTTTTGGTAACCTAAACTTCTTTTTTTTTACCTCTGGCAGTTTACCACTTACCGTTGTACCATTTCAGGGTATTCACTGGACTTAAACTGCTTAAATCTAAGTAAAAACTGGAAAATGGGGGTGTTCTAAAACTTTTGACCGGTAGTGTATGTGTGTGCATTGGGTGTGGTGGGTGTGTTTGTTCATGTTTTAACAACTGCTCACTGTTTACCATTAGGATTTGTAAGTTAATTTCAATGGTTTCAAAAGGGACCCAGAGAGAGGGACAGAGCGGGGTGGAACTTACGCGCCACACTCCACCTTAAGGGAGCGGATGTTGTCCATGCCACACTCCATGATGTTCTGGCAGGAGGCGGTGAACTCCATGCGCCTCCCTTGGAAATACTCCTGGTCATAGACCGTGATCTGGAAAAGCACACACACACACACACACACACACACACACATGTGATTGTTGTTTTAGGGAGATTGTTGGGAGAGTGTTGGGTTTGGGGAGATGTGTTGGGTTTGGGGGAGAGTGTTGGGTTTGGGGGAGAGTGTTGGGTTTGGGGGAGAGTGTTTGAGAGAGCTGGGTTCAGGAGATTGTTGGGAGAGTGTTGGGTTTGGGGGAGAGAGCTGGGTTTGGGGGAAAGTGTTGGGTTTGGGGAAAGAGCTTGATTTGGGGAAAGAGCTGGGTTTGGGAAAAAGTGTTGGCTTGGGGGAGAGAGGTGTACTCACCTTCCATGGGCCCATAGGCATAGGGTTTGTCAGAGCCATTCTGTTTCAGACCTTAGAGTTGACCTGTCACACAGAGACAGAGGGACACAGAGACATAGAGACACAGAGACACAGAGACACAGAGACACAAGGACACAGAGACACAGAAACACAGAGCACAGAGACACAGAGACACAGAGACACAGAACACAGAGACATAGAGACACAGAGACATAGAGACACAGAGACACAGGGGCACAGAGACACAGAGACACAGAGACACAGAGACACAGAGATACAGAGACACAGGGACACAGAGACACAGAGACACAGAGCACAGAGACACAGAGACACAGGGGCACAGAGACACAGAGACACAGAGACACAGAGACACAGATACACAGGGACACAGGGACACAGAGACAGGCTGTGTGTTAGTAGTTCACACAAAAGTGCGTGTATGTCAGTAAAGCACAGCACAGCATAGCTCCATGCAAGCAATGACCCTGCTCAACCATACCCTGTTACAATGCAACCACCCTGTCACCACACAGCCACACCCTGTCACACAACTACACCCTGTTACAATACAACCACGCCCTGTCACCACACAGCCACACCCTGTTACCATATAACCACACCCTGTTAGCATGTAACCACACCCTGTCACCATATAACCACGTCTGGATATTGTCACCGTGAAGCTCCACAGACCTTGAATTATATTTACCAGTAAAGTAATCTGTAAAGCCCACATAAAACATGTTACATATAATAAATAATATTAAACACTCCAAGATTTACATCTGTCTCAACCTGTCTTCGTGAAATCTGAAACTGTTTCATGACGATGTCTCAGTAGCCTACATGCTATAACACAGAACATAACTGCAGGCTTTTACAACAGTATATTTTTAGCATAGCGTAGTACGTTGGCATATCTCTTAACATGTTAAGGTTGTTTGTGAATGAGTCTGCTCTGCTGTGTATGCATTTAACCAGTATGTGTGTAAACTGTACACTTCACATTCCAAGAATATGGTTGTTCACCTGCCATTTACAGTAATTTCATTATCCAGGTTTTGTTGGAAAAATATCTGTGTCTGGCCATGCTCACTGTTTTTGTGTCATCTCTCCTGACGACATAGAGGGACCAGAGAAATGTAACTGGAGACATGAGAGAAACAGAAAGGGCTTACCTGACCTACCCAAAAAAACAGACGTGCGCGTTGAGGGGTCCACAAAGTGGTCTCCCGTGCAGGGGTGCAAGGGGCTCTTTATATGGAATGGGGGTGAATAGGGGCCAGGACTCTGGCACAGGCTGGATCAGCACATTGCTTTGGCCTCCATTGTTCCACCCTGAGCCTCCAGCTTTACCGTGTCTCTGGCACAATGCACCAGGCCCCGCCTGCCCAAAACCACGCCCCTACCACCAGCCCAGACTCAGCCATCTGAACTCACCTCTACGGCATCTGTGGAACTTCATGAACAAACACTTAAAGTTAGAAGTGTAAACACTTGTGTGTAAACTGG
This sequence comes from Aldrovandia affinis, assembly GCA_029706075.1. Classification (NCBI taxonomy): domain Eukaryota; kingdom Metazoa; phylum Chordata; class Actinopteri; order Notacanthiformes; family Halosauridae; genus Aldrovandia; species Aldrovandia affinis. Next base: position 2,330,829 of record JAINUG010000149.1, read on the forward strand.
TGCCTGGTTCTTCATTAAAAAAACGGATTTAAAAGAGCTGTCAGCTGTCTTTTCTCTCTCAGGTGATGGGGTGCAATCTGTGCTCATTCTCCTCTGTAAAAGCGATCGTTTCCTCTGTGTATCCCTGAACAACTTGGTAAAATCTCTTGCTCATATAAACTCTTATCTGGTTACTACAGCCCAAATTATAATAAAGGAGTTCAATTTTTAACACTGTAAAAAACATACAATGCTGCAATCAGCCAGATATACAGGTAACTGCCAAAATAAAAGAAACACTTGTGTAAATGAAGGGTTCTGGCGTCAATGTGAATGTGAGGGCAAGATAAACACCAATAAATACAAAGCCATTCTGAGTGATCATCTTCATCCTATGGTGAAGCATTTCTATCCTGGTGGGAGTGGACTCTTGCAGGATGACAATGTCCCCCATCCACAGAGCACGAGTGGTTACTGAATGGTTTGATGAGCATGAAAACGATGTAAACCATATGCCATGGACGTCTCAGTCACCAGATCTCCACCCAAATGAACTTATGGGAGATTCTGGAGCAGCACCTGAGACAGCTTTTTCTACCACCATCAACAAAACCCCAAATTATGGAATTTCTTGTGGAAGAATGGTGTTGCATCCCTCCAGCAGAGTTCCAGACACTTGTAGAATCTATGCCAAGACGCAATGAAGCTGTTCTGGCGGCTCGTGGTGGCCCAATGCCCTATTAGTAAGACACTTTATGTTGGTGGTTCCTTTATTTTGGTAATTACCTGTATATTGTCTATTCGGTGTTAGTGTTAATCTGTTAGCAGTGACATTGGCTTATTGTGTGTGATGGGATAATTGTGTATGTGTGTTTGTGTGTATGATGGATTGTGTGTGTGAGAGAGGAAGAGATTTAGGTTGTGTGTGTGTGAGTGTATATGAGAGATTTAGTTTGTGTGTGTGGAGCTGTGTGTGCAGTGTGTTTGTGTATGTGAGTGTGTGTGTGTGTGTGTGTGATTTAGTTTGTGTATGTGTGGAGCTGTGTATGCTTAGTGTTTGTGTGTGCGTGGAGCTGTGTGTGCAGTGTGTTTTTGTGTGTGTGTGTGTGAGCTGTGTGTGCAGTGTGATTTTGTTTGTGTGTGTGTGAGAGAGTGTATGTGAGAGATTTAGTTTGTGTGTGTGTGAGAGAGTGTATGAGAGAGATTTCGTTTGTGTGTGTGAGAGAGTGTATGTGAAAGATTTAGTTTGTGTGTGGGTGAGATTAGTCTCTACCATATGCTCCTGCACCCCCCTTCCCCACCCAAGCTCTCTCTATCTCTCTCTCTCTCTCTGTCTCTACCAAACAGCAGGGAAATTCTTTATGCAAATGAGAGCAAATAGAAGGGAAATAGAGGCAAGGCGGGACTGAAATGTTAAAAAGTGAGCTAGAATTAAACATGTGAACATTGAAGACTACAGCTGGTGTCACACAGGCCCAAGCTGGCTGAAAGGAAACAGAATCACTCAGCTTCTTTAAAAATGAGTGAGGAGAACAGACTGGCTCTTCCCCGAGGCATAGCTGGGTGGGCATCCCCCAGCTCTCTCCCCAAACTCACCACGGCCACAGGCAGGAAACGGCTCCTGATTGGCCCCAGTGGCACTGCCGAGTCAGTTAATGGCGCGTTTGACCTCAAACCAGCCCGCCGTGGTGAAAAACAGAGTGGGATCCCAAAATGTGGGCGTTTTCATGGGGGAACACAGACAGCCGCGGCACTGTGAACGGACTATACCACTGGCAAACGGCACAGAAACAGCAGCAGGGGCGTAGGCCACGCACACAATGGAGCCACACTCCTGACCTCAGCACATTGCTCTGGGGGGAGCCCCATGGGGGGGTGGGGGCGGTTCGGGTGTTTGTGCTGATGGAGGGGGTGGGGGGCGGGCGGGCGGGCATTTGTGCTGATGCAGGCGGCTGTTCAGTGGACGCCCCAAAACAAAACAATGCGCAGAGTCAGCGAGGCGAGAGATCAGTGTACCCCCCGCTCCCCCAGCCCCCACCCCTCCAAAAAGAGAGGATGAGTTTTGTCCAATGGGCAGAGGGGGCCGCTGCCTGAATAAGCAGGGGGATATGTGCATATATAGAACCCTCCAGCAGCTGAGTCCAGCATTTCTGCTCTGCCTCTCTCTCTTTCTCCTCCTCTTCCTCCTCCGCTCCAGCTCTGTGTACCTGCCTGCTGCCACTAGGTGAGATTCCACTTTGGGGTGGGTAGGGGTGAGGGGGTGGGGTCAAATGACAGGTCAAGAGATGGGAGGTGGTCAAACGTCTACCTTCACACAACCAGTGGGCAGGGCCTGCTCCAGCGCAGTGTGAGAAACAGTCATGACCAGTGATGTAGTGCCTTGCGCCAAGGTTATGAACCCTGCACGAGCTGGTGGACTGTGTACTGTAAAGTTTTTATGGATTTTAAGTGCGCCCATATCAGGTGAGGTCCATGCCTCTCTGTGTGACATCACAGCTCTGTCTTTGTGACATCACGGCTCTGTCTTTGTGAAATCATGGTGGCGCTGTCTAGCCTGGCTGAAGGCTCAAAGCTCAGCTTACAGATATTCTCTGTGGATTCTTATTGCCTTGGTCACAATAAACTGTCAGTTCCTCATTAGTGATGTTTATCATAATGTGTAAATATGAAGGCTGTGCAAAGACATATACACCATATTTCATTACTGTTCATATCTGTGCAGAAATGTTTTGTTGTCTTATTACAATGTGTCTAAAAAGACAGTTCTAGTGAGGCTATGGGATGATAAGATGACAGACTGGTCCGGCTGATAAGAATATGCTGAGACCACCTTCTTCAGTCTGAAACAGTCTGTGCATGTCCACAGATCTCTATAACATGTGGATGAACTAAAGCCAATCCTCCCTGTACACCTGCACAGTACCTGCCCATTGGATGATATGGAGATCTGTAGATCTGGGTTGCCCTTGCTCCTGGTTGACGTCTGGGAGCTGTGCGCACGTTACTCTCTGTACCAGATGTCTGTCACAGTTTGAAGGAGTCACTGACCTGCGCGACTGTTTTCTGCCCCTCTCTGCAGCCATGTCTCACTCCGCAGCTCAGGGCAGCATTGGAAGCCATTCCTCTGGCGTGGGGCTGCGATCCCACAGAGTAGGTACCCCTGTACCACATGCACTCATTATGTGCACACACCTGCACACATACAGCTCCCAGTGGAATTCTCTCGGTGTGTGTGTAATCCCCCCAAACCCTCCAGTGGTTATTCTGATGCAGCGGTCAGGCTGTTCATTGACATGATTGCTGTGTACCTGTGTTTCTCTGTGTCAGTAGAGGCTCTGACTGTACCTGTGTTTCTCTGTGTCGGCAGATGTGTGTCTTTGAGTTGGAGAACTTTCAGGGCCGCAGGATGGACGTGAATGGGGAGTGCCGGAATCTGTGTGAGCGTGGCTTTGACCGGATCGGTTCAGTCAGGGTCGAGTGTGGACCGTAAGTCTCTGAAACACAAGCAGACAATGAGCACACAACCCTCAGATCAAGGGGCAGGTCCCTGCATATACCCACTCATACACACGCTCACATATACCCACATACATATGCACACACACACATATGAACACAAACGCGCCCACGCACATGCACTCACACATACCCACTAACACTATGCACACACCGAGGGTTTGCTCCACAAAGATACTCTATGTACTGAGATGTTTCACAAAGTACTGAACAAGTATCATCACCACCCAGACCCCCCAAAGGAATATGCCAAACCCCCAAATAAATATGCCAAACTCCACTTGACTGCAGAGTAGGAGGTAAAGGTACCCATTTTATGCAAAACTGACATTTTTTGGATCCAATACCAATACTCCCTGTTCAGTACATAGAATATCTTTGTTAAAACATCCTAGAGACAGATCCTAGGGAAACCACTGGACCAGCCTGTACCTGCATTTGGTCTGCATATCTCCTGCCCCATCAATCAATCCTGAATCAGCCAACCAATCAGACAAAGTCCCCATTATTTTATGATATGGTGCTGTTGTTATGTGATGTAATGTGATGTGGTTGGATGTTGTTGTGTCAAAGTTGGGTGGGGATGTGATGTAATGTGATGTGGTTGGATGTTGTTGTGTCACAGTTGGGTGGGGTTATGTGATGTAATGTGATGTGATTGGATGTTATTGTGTGTCACAGCTGGGTGGGGTTCGAGCATCAGAACATGACAGGGGAGATGTTCATGCTGGAGAAAGGGGAGTACCCTCGTTGGGACACCTGGTCAAACAGCTACAGGTGTGACCGCCTCATGTCCGCCAGGCCTGTCCGCATGGTGAGACTGCCTCCTCCGCAGCCACACATCAACCAATCAGCACAAACTCATGTATACAGCCCCAGAATGGAGCAGCTTGCGCTGAACAGATATTTAATCAGAAAAATACATATTTTCAACCTGTATCTCCTACACCAGGGCTCTTGAGGGCTGTGGCTGGGGAAGGGATTCTCCTGGTTGTGGCTGGGAGACCTCACAGTACTTCCTGTTCAGATCCATCACACTCACTCCTGACAGCATAGAGAGCTGCTGTGATCACAATGTAAAATGGAAACACACACTTATCACACTCTGATCCCCCCCCCCTCTACCTCTCAGGACCCCCAGGATCATAAGATCTGCCTGTTTGAGTGTGTGAACTTTGAGGGGCGTAAGATGGAGGTGTGTGATGAGGACATCCCCAGCCTGTGGTCCTATGGCTTCCAGGATCGTGTGGCCAGCATCCAGGTTACTGGGGGAACGTGAGTGCCAGCATCCCACCTGCATGCAGTACTGTACAGTACGCAGCTCAGACACCACACACAGACAGTACAGCTCTTCTGGTACTCAAACTCACCCTGTCCAGACATAAACTAATTGTTAAAAAGGTGAAAGGTGTTCTCTGTACCTGGCAGACAGCTGAATGACATAATGTGCTGGCTGTAAATGGTAAATCATTTCAGAAGTTTGATTCAACACTATTCAGCAGTCTATGCGTATACCTACACTACCAGTCAAAAGTTTTAGAACACCTCAATTTTTCCAGTTTTTACTGAAATTTAAGAAGCTCAAGTCCAGTGAATAACCTGAAATAGTACAAAGGTAGTAAAATAAACTGCCTAAACTTTTTTTTTTTTTTAAAAAAAGTTTAGTTTACCAAAACCTTTGAAAAATTTCAGGTTAATTCATTATTATCATACATTTCATTAAAAACTGTAAAATGGGGTGTTCTATATACAGTACACTAGCTGTATATAGACTGATAATAATGATAATTAACCACATTATTATTATCAGTATATTTACCATAACTAATAATCATTAGTATCAACACAGTCATTTGCTCTGGTAGTCTCTTTCAATACTTGCCCATCTAAGGTTATGGTCTCTGACTGTCTCTTTCAGGTGGGTAGGGTACCAGTACCCTGGTTACCGTGGCTACCAGTATGTCTTCGAATGCGGACCCTACAAGCATTGGAACGAGTGGGGCGCGCACCACCCGCAGATCCAGTCCGTACGCCGCGTGAGGGACATGCAGACGCATCGCCGCGGCTGCTTCGAGATGGGCGCGTAGGAGCGAGCGCGCGGGCGGCAGCCAGACACGGAGCCTCGGTGGGCAAAGCGAACCGGAGACCGCTGATCGAAGACGGCCAAGCGCCATCAGAGCTCGTGCCCACGACTTTCTGTCCAGCCACACAACCCATATAAATTACTGCCGCTACCATCAGCGATATTACTAATATTACAACATGCGTCAAGGCCTGAGCCAAAACAACACAGCTGCTGTTCCTGATTCATCTTTCGGGATGGAAATAGTAATACTAGTAATAATTATAATTATTGTGGTATTTTACGGGTCAGGAAATATTCTATGACCTGGATGAATTAAGGTAAAAAATATTTAGAAAACGGGGTACTTTATGTAATGGATTATTACTATTAGCCTAATTATAATTTTAAAAGTTTTGTTAGTTTTAGTTTGTTTCAGTTTCTACAACCCCTCTATTTTGTATTTTTCTCTGCTTCGTGTTTTTAATACATATAAGGAATTTCATGCGCATGCGTCTGCTAATCTTAGAGCTCACACGAGCCCTGCGGTCTGTGATTGCCTTTATAAAACAGAGAATACCCAATTTCTAAAACATTAACCTACCAACTCACCATTGCCCGGTGTAGGCCTGTAATCAGTAAAGCGACCCACAGGGGGCAGTGTTTCTTGAACTCTTATTTCAAACCCCTCTTCTTCTCTGCGGATACTCCTCCAGATGGCGTGATGGGCACACAGGACTTTCTGGGTGCGTGGGAGGCACAAGAGGAGATGTTTTGCGACGGAGACTGATTGCGAGGCTTCTCCAACAGACAGGGCTACTGCGCATAGGCGCTTTCTGGAGCAGGCTTTGAAACCTACTTTGTGACGGGCGAGCCTGCAAAGTCGTGTTACATTGTATCTTTCTCAGGGATGCTAGCATCTGGAAAGCGACTTTTTTCTGAAAAATAAACGATTTCAAACCTCAGTGACTGCAGACAGCTGTCAGAGGCTCGTGACAGCGCTGTCTCCTTTCATTCATCTTTTATTTCGTTTTTTCTCTCTCTTAATTGGATTTACTGTGTTCATCACATTTCCAAATAAATGTGGAAATTGTTTTATTGAAAATGTGCCATACTTCAACTCAGTTTGGTCTAATTTAGCAGAAGAACTACACAGAGGACGATGTCAAACCCACACAAATATTAATGCTAGATAATGTTATTGACAATTATTCTACCATCTGCCATGGCTTCTGAATTCAGAACAATATCCAGATCTGTTGAACTAACTATAGCAAAGACCAGCGTGCATTTGACTTCGGTTACGTTCATTTAGATCACAACGTCCAGTTAAGATCGATTAGGTTGGAAATGTGCAACTTTTAAGAATTGCACTCTGGAGAATACACATAGTGATTTAAAGGGTGAAATCTATCATGACTAATATCACGTCTGTTGTACAGATTAAAATTGTGTGTAGGGGCGGATGGGGGGTGGGGTTCCGGTGTCAATATTTGCAAGAGCGGGTAACCAGAATTTCAAGCGTCTTTAGCGGGTTTGAATCCTTCGTTTTCCAGCACAGGAGGTCGCCGAGTTAAATCCACACTCGGTGCTAACCTTTATCATTGCATGACTTCAGCCTGATATCATGTGATGCCAGGGGCGATTCGAGAATTTTACCTTTAGGGGGGGCTCAGCCCCCAATGAGAATGAGATGTACACATGCAAACCACAAGCCTAATTATTACAATTAATTTACTGTTACATTCCCCAAAACAAAAACACCACAATGGTGGCAGCTCTCAAAATTGAAATACCACTCTCTATCTGTGGCATTTCTAAAAATAGATATTAAGTAAAAATGTTTTTCTAGAAAATAATGACTAAACATTTTCAGGGGGGCTGAGATGAAAGACAGGCAAATCTAAAATCGCCACTGTGTGATGCGTTTCACTATGTACACTGTCACAATGAGCATGTAATTCCTCAAAGTGATGCGCAAGCCGCTGTGTACTGAAAGAAGAGTGTGTGTGTGTGTGTGTGTGTGTGTGTGTGTGTGTGTAAACATGCGTCCGCTTCCTCCCTGAGAAGCGCTAAGCTCGACTGAACGCACGCGGTGGGCGGGGGGGCTCCGTGCATACGCAGGAAGAAAGGAAACGGTTTAAAGAAAAGGAGATTTCAATTATCTACCGGGCGAGCGAGCTGTTCGGCCGATGAGTGGGTGAGGGAGGGAGATTGTTTTGTATCTTAACAAGACTGGAGGGAGGGGGGAGGAGAATGAGCTATTCGTGTAGAGAGGCTGCCGTGTGCAATAGCCAGGACCCATCTTGCACCAGCGCTAAGAAGTCTTCTGTTGCTAACAATATTAGCAACAGAAGCAGTGCAGACACCGAGAGCTCCCGCGACAGTCAAGCGAACCCGAGCCCCAAACCATTAGCAGCAATGAAAGTCAAGACAGGATGCAACTCGTCAGACGTGGGGGTCCCAGTTACCACCGAGGAGGAATTGCTCAGGAACCCCATAATTACCCCGGATGATGTACTTGGTTTGCAGAAGATCACTGCAAGTAAGTTTGACACGGTTGTGCGACCTAAATCAACGCAACATTTCACACAAGAACCCCCGGTTCGTCCCATTGGTTTTCATTTGCCGGGCGATTAAGTAGCTTCTCACAACCCAGGTAGAGACTCTAACAGTAGCTACGTTACTGAACGTTGCTGTGAAATTGAGATAATGTTGTAACCTTGTGTCAAGCAAGCTGGCTACACTTAACGCCTGGTCGACTATTCTTTGCGCTTGTGTCAGACCGTTTCAGGTTGTTAATCCAGAATCCACGATAAGAAACGTAATTAATTTGTTGACATTTCCAGTCACAGCGACCTCGCATTCTCATTCAGGCGGGCACCTAACTTGCATCCGCTTCTTGTCAAGTGATTGTCGGCTGCTGTCCATCATTTGGAACGATACCAATTACAATTAGATAACCGAGACCTGCGGTAGTGGGGAGGGGAGGATGCACCGATAAAGGGTCGCAGATCGAATGGTCGTGTATTAATGACTTTCATCTCTTAGGAGGACGCTGCACCTCAGTAAATCGCGGCTTTTGACATGGCATCCAATTTAAACTACTGTGTGTGTGTGTGTGTGTGTGTGTGTGTGTGTGTGTGTGTGTGTTTTCACGTTCCAAAAACATTACCGCCTACCGACAACGTTTGGCTGATTCTTTGCGTTTCGATTTACTATTGGAGTATAGTTCTTAACCATCGTTCGCCTAAAAACTGCAGGGCTAATTACCCACAAACACCGAAGCTGACAGGGGTTTTGCTAGAGCTCCGTCGTGGTCAGTTTAGCGTCTTTTTGGAAACTCCTATGAGGGGAGTTATTTAAGCATGTTAATGAGTTAAAAATCCATTTAGATTTAGAAACAAACTTTAACACTTGAGTGGGGCATGGCTAGTAAGAAGCCGATACAAACGCACAATCTATCACACACGCACACACATGCGTAAATAAATGTGTGTATGTAGTAACATAGGGAGACATAATTTGTGCATTCAGTCTGTTGGCCGTTCGTTTATATGCTAATCTGTGAGATAATGACGCGTTTCCAGTTCTGACTAAATCCTATCCCCACAGCGTGTGATTAGGTAACAGGTGGTCAGGGGTGCGCAGTGAGACAGACCATTTGAAGACTATTTAAAAACCTGCACTAGATCATGTTATACAACAAACAGGCACTCAGGATGCTTTCCATCAGTATATCGCTCCGACGCTGAAGAGATGCTCTGGAAATATTCCACAGATTTACGCCACGTGTTTCCTGTCCCCTCTCTTAGCATGTACCTGTCACATGTGACGATCATGCCCAAAGCAAAGCCATGATGCGCCCGTAGCTTCTATCCGTAATGATGTCGTTTGCTTTGTAGAAGCTCTTGTTATTCCATTTGTAGCCTATAACAGCACATATCCACTGAAAAAAGTAATATCACTCGCCCTGGACACCATTTCTCTCAAAGATTAAACACGCAACACCCAAGCATTCAATGGAAATAAATTACAAACGATAACGAAATATTCCAATCCAATCCGAGTCCAAAATATGCAAATATCTGCTACGCGTGGCAGAACAGAGAGTTAATTTGTAAGGAATAAACCACGTCGGGCTGTTCACTTGTATGAACGTGCTTGAGTATTGATTTGGAATGGTGATAAAATCACTCGCTGGATCTACTTCATAGCCGAGCATTATTATGTTTGTCTGTGTAGTTTACTAGAAAATGATCAACACCCTCTCGACCAACCATAATTGAGTACCAAGCCGTGGTATGAGGTTAAAAAAAAAATAAAGTATTATTAGAAAATGTAAGAAAATAAATACTGTCCATCCAAAGGTCATATTTTACTATTTAAATGTGTTATTTTTAAAAGCCAGTATAATTGTGGGAATGAGAATAAGTGGGGATGTAGTTCAGTGGTGGAGCGCACGGGAGAACATGCGTGCACAGAAAGGCCCCTGGGGTTCAAACCCGAGACCATCTCCATGAGAGCATGGCACTGATGACACTCAAAGGTTGTGGGTTCAATTTAAATTGGGACCAGTATAATTATGGGAATGAGAAAATGATGTGCATTCACTACTGTGTGGTCCTGGGTTCAATCAGCATCTGGATAAATGCGGTGTGGCTCAGCTAAATGGCATATATTATTATTATATTATATTAATTGGCATCAGTAGTAGCTTTGGATAAATCCTCAGCTCTGTCATTTAAAATATTATGAATGGCATCATAGTATGTGCACCTCTGTCATTTAAAATCTGACAACATTTCACACATCTGGCACCATGGATTGCAGTTATCAAAAAAAGAACACATTTAAATTGTAAAATGACACCTATGAGGACAGTATTTATCTGATGGCCTACACAAATCTGAGAAGATTCACATAATTCAAAATAAATTTGTACGAATTTTGGATTTTTTTTTACAATACCTGCAATTTCAATTGACTGTAGTGACTATATTGTTTTACTTACAAACAGAAATGCTTAATTACATGCACATCGATGTGGTGCTTGATGACATTTGTATCTGGTTGTAGAGGTTGGTATCTGGTCATGTAGAGTGGTTGGTGGCTCCAGAGTCATGAGAGAGTGAGTACTCACACAGGATCCAGGAGTCCTGGAGTACTCACACAGGACCTGGGAGTCATTAGTGAGTGAGTACTGAAACAGGACCTGGGAGTCATTAGAGATTGAGTACTCAAATAGGATCTGGGAGTGGGGAGACAGGAGGATCTTTGTGATGGGGCTGATTCTTATTAAGTTCCAAACCACCTGAAGCCAAACAAGTAAATTTGTCTCTCTCTTCATCTCTATCTCTGTCTCCCAATTATTCTTTCTGTTCAGTGAACTAGTTTGTAACATGATGATGTAGAGGACTGGTCCTGTTCAGAGAGCGCAGCAGATTGAGCTGCGCAGTTGGTTCACACTGTTCTCGCAGTTTCAGCTGCTGGCTATACCCCTCCAGCATGGTCCGAACAGAGACTAAACTGCGCCACAGGAGTTTCAGTTGCTAGATCAGCAACCCACATACAGCCATGGCCCTCCTCTCCTCATGCTGCAGTTTAAAGTGGACCCATATATGAGTTTATAATAGTGTTGCTAGATCAATATCTAATGTACTGATACAAATTACATTTCTTTACTATTCTGAAGGTATTGTGTGTGTGTGTGTGTGTGTGTGTGTGTGTGTGTGTGTGTGTGTGTGTGTGTGTGTGTGTGTGTGTGTGTGTGTGTGTGTGTGTGTGTGTGTGTGTGTGTGTGTGTGTTTTGTGTTTGTATGGCCACCATCATTACTGCCCCCCTCCCACAGATTCTCGTTGAAGTCACACCGCATGTCTGAATCTGCTGAGCTGTTTTGTGTTTCTGTTCTGTGTTTTTTCAGAGATACAGAGACAGGATCTGAAACCCAGATGATGACAGACAGACACACACACACACACTCACACGCACGCATTCACACACAATCACACATCAGCAGACACCCATGGACACACACACTCACACAAACGCTCTCTCTCTTTCACGCACACACACACACACACACACACACACACACGCATGCACGCACACGCATGCACACACAATCACACATCAGCAGACACCCATGGACACACACACTCACACAAACGCTCTCTCTCTTTCACACACACACACACACACACACGTGCACACATTCACACAAACACTCTCACACACTCACGCATACACACACACACACACACAGACACACGGACACACTCTTCTTTAGATTAGGACATGATCAAGACATAAACACTCTCATTATGTATTCTTATGTTCTTATGTTCTTATAAACACTCTCAGACACACACATACACAGCTCTGTTTAGTTCAGGTTCATTTTTTGTGCTTGCTAGGTGAGCTGAAAGGAAAGCTGTAGTTCTGAAACATGGTGCTGATGGGAAATTAACCATAAGGGGCCAACATCCACATCTCTCACATCCACAACATCTCCCACACCCACAACATCTCCCACACCCACAACATCTCTCACATCTGCAACATCTCCCACCCACAGCATCTCCCACTGACCTCTGAAGCGCTCTTTCCTCCAGGAGATATAACTAATGTGCATTACAGTAATTTGCATTACTGTGTTGCTTTTATCAGGCAAGCTTTTTTAGCTTATTTTTTTCCATGGGATGTGTCTGATATGAAATGCCACCAACACTAGAACGATGGACAATTTCTCACCGAGTCAAAGTGCAGCCCCTGAAAGCCTATGCCTGGCCCTCTAACTCTGGGCTAATCTCCTGGATTAGCAGCTATAAACAGCCCCACTCCAGCTGACCGTCCATTTCGTCATAATGAACAGGCCTCTTGAACCGGCGATGGCGTAACGCTAAATGTTGATGCCCGGTGAGCTCTGTGGGCCAATCAGCACGCAGTGTTCCCTCAGCCTGTCCTGGTCAGAGCGCTGGACTAACCCAACAACCACCCGAGAAGAGCTGCAGGAGACAGTCTCCCCACCGGGTGGTGATGTGGCAGACACGTGCAGCCCAGAGGCTGAGTGGATTATGTAGATCTTTACATCACTACACACACCACACTTCAGACTATTACATTGCAGTCTATTACTGTACTTTCTTGCATCTCCTACATGCTGTGATTGGTTAGAATGCAGCAGTCACCGAGCAACTCTTAATTGACTTATGATATCATTTTTCATTATTGCTTTCACCAGATTCATACTTGTTGCATACGCCTCGCTCCTAGCTGTTCCAAGGAGACATTGACTGAAAACTGTTCCACAGAGCGTGATTCCGATAATTTCAATCAGTGTGCTTTTCATGGAAAATCCTGAGCAGGATATTTTATCTTCTGTCATTACAGTTATGAGCGTGAATTTAATCATTTATTTATGAAATAATAATGAAATACAGTGAAATATATGAAATATACTCACTATACCTGTATAAGAACATAAGAGCACATAATGATGACAGCACTCCCTACTGGCCATCTATAAGAACATAATGCATAATGACGAAAACAGGCTGCTCAGCTCACCTAGGCTTGTCATTTCCTAGTCTAAAGAATATTCAGGACTGCATCAAGCCTGGACTTGAAGCTTGAATAGATTAAGTGTCTTTCTTCATAACTTTTACTTTTTAAACCAGGAACCAATTTGGTGGCCCTTCTTTGTACTTTTTAAAGAGATTCTATATCAAGTCACCTACTGACTGCTGGGGTTTGTGTTTAATGTAGCGGTCCACACAGATTGTGTGTTCATACTTGTTCACTGCTGCTAATCCAGATTCACAAGTGGGAAGTCTGCAAGTAAGGACCAGGCAACGACTGCTGTTAATCACACACTGTGTGATCTGTTCTGTGGCCATGTGGAGGGGGGATTGTTCTCATCACATGATCAGAGTTCCCGAATGGAGGCCGTTGAGTTTGTTGTTTCCAACTTGTTTCACTGACGTGAAAATGACCATTTTACTTAATTATTTTTCCATGCAGCAATAACACCTTACACAACTCATTAGGGGCATATTTACAAAGTGTAGTTTTCTTGCATTAAGAAAAACCAATGAACATGGTATACTTTACACTGTAAGCAGTGCAATGACTTTGTGCTATTGCAACCATTTATAGCACGTTTCCCAGGCATCGTAAAATCTGTTATGGTGTTAAATCTGTAACACAGGACAAATCACTGATGCATATTCAAATTGAGGTTTTAATGACTAAGTACCGGAAGAGATTTCGATTTTTAAAGCTATTCTTCTCATAGAGGCATTTGAGATGAAAATATATGGTGTGAGAATTGAAGCATTTCCTCTTTAGTGAAAAAGGAAAGGGTCTTTATTCTTCTGTTTCCCTGTCTTTTGATTGAACATAATCACAGAAAATTGTCCCACACTCTTCCCTCTAATTCTCTTCTCTTCTCCCTCTCCTTCTTCCCCCAGCCCCAGTTGTACAAGTATAGGTGGTGTACAAATGTAGAAGGTGTGCAGGTATAGGTGGTGTAAAGGTATAGGTATGCAGGTATATAAGGTGTGCAGGTGGTATGCAGGTACATGAGGTGTACAGGTATAGTGCAGGTGTAGGAGGTTGGTATGCCTGTGGAATCTCCTTAGCATCCATGTGAGATTATAACACTCTTAGACCTAATCCCCCTGGAGCACCTTATGCATGGGCCAGGCTGGGAGAGCGGCAGAGCCCCGTCTGTGCACCAATCACCCAGCAGCACCCACACTTGATGAACCAATCACCCAGCAGTGCCCACAAAAGATGAACCAATCACCCAGCAGCATCCACACTGATGAGCCAATCACCCAGCAGCACCCACACTAATGAACCAATCACCCAGCCGCATACCCACACTAATGAACCAATCACGCAGCAGCACTCACTGATGGATGGTGTGTGACTGCGATTCAGGAATGCATGCTCATTGGCAGAAAAGAGCAGTCAGATGAAAATGTCTCTGTGAGTAAATGAGAGTGTGAGTAAGGGTTTCTGCGAATGAGTCTCAGTGGGTGAGTCTTTGTGAGTGAATGTGTGTGTGAGTAAGTCTCGGTGAGTGATCTGAATTGTGGTCAGATGAGCATGTGACTCTGATTTGCAGATTACCTGTGCACTCCGGAGGAGAATATTCACGATATCGACTTCACCAGGTTCAGGATCCGGGACATGGAGACAGGAACCATACTGTTTGAGATCACCAAACCCCCTGTCAATGGTGAGAGCCCTATAGGATCCTTATAGATTAGAACAGGCCTGTGTGATAGCCCTATAGGATCCCTATCGAGTAGGCATGTGTGATAGCCCCATGGATTCCCTATAGATTACAACAGACCTGTGTGATAGCTCTGTTTCCTATAGAGCAGGCCTGTGTAGAGATGAGGGTTTCAGTGCAGTCCAGTGTCCAGTGTAGTGTAGTTGACAGTTTTATCGGTGTATAAGCCCTGGTGGGTTCACCTGCAGGTGCTTCAGTGTGTTAAAGATGGGGGGTGGGGGTAACAGGTGTATTTTGTGTCACTCAGAGAGAGCGGGGGACAAGAGAGACTTGGATCCCAATGCCGGCCGCTTTGTTCGCTACCAGTTTACCCCCGCCTTTCTGCAGCTGCGGCAGGTCGGAGCCACGTACGTGAGCC
This sequence comes from Aldrovandia affinis, assembly GCA_029706075.1. Taxonomy (NCBI): domain Eukaryota; kingdom Metazoa; phylum Chordata; class Actinopteri; order Notacanthiformes; family Halosauridae; genus Aldrovandia; species Aldrovandia affinis. The sequence continues at coordinate 2,346,049 of JAINUG010000149.1, forward strand.
TCCCCGTGGGATCCGTGTGTGTGTGTGTGTGTGTGTGTGTCTGTGCGTGTGTGCATGTGTATATATATATGTGTGTGTGTGTGTGTGTGTGTGTGTGTGTGTGTGTGTGTGTGTGTGCCTGGCAAGGCAGGGAGCTGTGTCTGAGTGAGTGTATGTGTGTCCGTGCATGTGGGTTGTGTAGAGCTGCAATGCATGCTGGGTGGTGAATGCAGTCTGATGGGCAGAAGTGACGTTCAGCACAAAGGTGTTGGCTCTCGAATTAGTTATATTCATTCCATTAGAATAATCATATGACCCTGATACATGAAATGAATACCAGCTGAAATACAGGAACAAGGTGAACACGCTCTGTTGCAGTGTGGAATTCACGGTTGGAGACTTGCCCATCAACAACTTCCGCATGATTGAGAGGCACTACTTCCGTGAGCAGCTCCTGAAGAGCTTCGACTTTGAGTTTGGCTTCTGCATCCCCAGCAGCAAGAACACCTGCGAGCACATCTACGAGTTCCCCCCGCTCTGCGAGGACACCAGTGAGCTCTGCCCCTCTTGTCTGGCCACACCCATTTCTATAACTGTGCCAACTCTGTCTGACCATAGAGGTGCCTTACACATGCACCAGTGCACTGACCATCTACATTACCCAGAAGGCACACAAATACACCACTGTACTGAACAACTACATTACCCAGAAGGTATACAAATCCACCACTGTACTGACCAACTACATTGCCAAGAAGGCACACAAATACACTGTACTGAACAACTACATTACCCAGAAGGTATACAAATCCACCACTGTACTGACCAACTACATTACCCAGAAGGCACACCACTACATTTGAACTACACTACCCATAAAGCATTGTTAAGATCCCTCTGTTACTGCACCTGTCTCTGCTCTGTATAAAGTCCTGGTATTGGGATCATTGATGAGGCACAGTACTATGCAATAGGTCATAGGGTAGAGGCTCTAAATGCTGTGTTGGTGTGTTTCAGTGCGTGAGATGATCCTGCACCCGTACGAGACGCAGTCCGACAGCTTCTACTTCGTCGACAACAAGCTGGTGATGCACAACAAGGCCGACTACTCCTACAGCGGGGGGGTCTAGGCCCTCAGGCCCACACGCATGGACAGAGACAAACAGATGGACCTACAGCTGGAGACTGGAGGACACACACACACAAACACACACACCAGCCTTTATACAAACTTGCCCGGAAGACCCATCCACCTGTGTGTGTGTGTGTGTGTGTGTGTGTGTGTGTGTGTGTGTGTGTATGTGTGTGTGAGAGAGAGAGAGAGAGATCTTTTTTACTGTACATCAGTACGGTAAAAGTGGCCACACCTGACACACGTATCTCTGTAATTAACAGTCAATCAGTCATCTCTGGTATCTCTCAGCTGCTGTAGTTTGCTCACTTATTCCCCGCCTATGTCTCACCTGTATCCCAGCACATGGCTTGTGAGCCCGCCCTCTTTGTCCACTCCTCCAATCAGGCTGGCACATGCACACCTGAGTTTGAACCTGCCCAGCATTACAGGAAGTGCACACCTGTACCATGTAAAAGCACTATGAGGATTTTTCCTGACAGAAAGCACCGCATGCATGTCACAGTACATAATTAATATGTTAGAAATTAAACAGTCTCAGTAGTTAACACCATGCAGGTCAGATTTTTGTCACCTTGGCTTGCAGAGAACACTGAAAACTCTGTAAGGGAAGGGTTTGATCCAGGTTAAACCTGCACGTCATATGACCGGACATATCCCATCGCTGCTCCAGCGTTTAAAACCAACTGAATGACAGATGAAAATACTCCACCTCCTGTTTACACACACAGGGACCGCTTGCATCTATATTTCTTTATGAGGCTTAATAATAATCGTTTTCTTTTCTCAAGGTATTCCTGATATTCTTAGTTGTGTGTGTATTTGTGTGTATATGTGCAGGTGTAAGGACTCAGTGGCTGTAAAGTTGGTTTATTTGATTAAATCTTTACGTAGGTGTGTACACAGGCTAACCCTTTGAAACAGGACAGGAACGCGAGCGCGTTTGTGTGATTTAGTCTTTCAGACCAGGATGTGCAGCAGTGTCAGTGCACAGTGCCGGGACAGACCAGCAGAACAGAGTCAGAGAGACCACACAGTGACAGACCAGCAGAACAGAGTCAGAGACCAGACACAGTGACAGACCAGTGGAACAGAGTCAGAGAGACCAAACAGTGACAGACCAGCAGAACAGAGTCAGAGAGGCCAGACACAGTGACAGACCAGCAGAACAGAGTCAGAGAGACCAGACAGTGACAGACCAGTGAAACAGAGTGAGAGAGACCAGACACAGTGACAGACCAGCAGAACAGAGTCAGAGAGACCAGACTGATAGACCAGCAGAACAGAGTCAGAGAGACCAAACAGTGACAGACCAGCAGAACAGAGTCAGAGAGACCAGACACAGTGACAGACCAGTGGAACACCATTAGAGAGACTAGGTGGGAATGTGCACAAAGCCTGTTTTGGTTCCTCTAACAAAGGAAAGGGATTTTTATAGAGGAGAAAACAGGACGTTAATGCCTGTTCCCAGTCCCTTTAGAACACTCCACAGAGCAGGATACTCAGTGAGGACCCCCAGCGTAGCGTTCACACTCCTGTTCCAGAGCAGGTCTGTCTGAAAGGCCCCGGCCAGCTCAGTGATACGTAGGCTCTGAGGCTTCATGGCTAAAGAGGGGCGGGAGATGGAGCGGCATTTTACACTCACATTGTGCTTGTTATGGGTGGTGTCATCTTTTTTACTAGTCAAAATACATTTGAAAAGTTGTTTAATGATTTTCTATATAAACTCTGTTAGCAGTGCTGATCTGATGTCCTCATTTACATGCCAGTAATTAGTTATGATATTAATGATTAAATCTGGGAGTTTGTGTAGGAGACATAAAATAGTTTTTCCATTGGCGTTGTATTTATATCGCATAATCTTGCTTTTGAGGGACTGATATTTCAGTAAAATAGCCTGTTTGAAATGAAGTACGTGGATTTAGAAATGATTTTGAGTCTGACATTGGAACGTGTACAGACAGAAAGTGCTTAGAGGCTTTAGTCAAAACAGCTTAATTTGTAACAAATGTCAACTTTTTTCTAAATATGTAAAGTTTTCAAATACTGTTCAAATACATACCAGGAAAAACTAATAAATATATTTCATTTTAGTTAGTTTTTTTAAATAAAGAAGTGATCATTTGTCTCCTTTTTTCAAGAAAAGGTGTGATTCCACAACTTTAGGAGTAGAATGAAGTCTGTCTGTTGATGCGAGCATGCTTTATATTTCTCCATATTTGTGTTATAATTTAAATAGCTCTTGTTGAAGGAGAGCGTGTTAAATATTAAGCCTCTGCTCCACGATATGGGAGATTTGAGGTAGGCACCGATATTTAACCTTCATCACACATTGGTCTGACTCTTTCTTGTCAGATGGTTGAATAACAATCTTTTTGTTTAATAAGGCAGACGCTGTAAATCCACAGTGTAAAACTGCCGCCTTCACCAAAAACAATCTTTATTGAGAGCCAAGCCATTTGTTCAGTCACAAATAGTCAACACATTTGAAGTTCACTGTAAATGTGGGACAAATTGTTACAAAGAAGATATCTACTGCCACCATGTGGGTGGGTTTTACACTGCAGCCACTGTGCCATGACGAGGTTTGAGGAGTGAATGAGATTCATGGTTTCACTCTGTTTAGCTTCACTGCAGCACCTTATTCCCTACTGTCTGTCTCAGCCATAGTGTTTGCACACCCATATTCTCAGACTGAGATTGTCTGTGCGTGTTATAAAATGTACAGAATTGTCATGTTATTCTAGGTGGGGGGGTAGAGGGCATGCCCCCAGGGTGCAGTAGTCTCGGGGGGTGACACTGGGCTGGGGGGGCTCACAGAAGTGTAATGGGCGTGTTTCCTGTAGTGGACAGGTAGCCTGCCACGCCCTCCAGGTGAGTGAAGGCCGTGGAGTAGAGTCCAGTGATGTGCAGGTTTGACAGGTGCCCCTCCCCCTCATCCCCGAGCATGGACACGCCCATTTCACCAGCAGCGTACAGGTACCCATTCTGACGGGAGGGTCCCGGCACAGCCGGGGGTGGAGAGGGGGGCAGGAGCTGCAGGGAGTCTGGAGCCAGGCTGTCATCTCTCAGCTCCTCCCACAGGTTACCTGAGAACAGCAGCAGAGCACAGGTAAGGGGAGGTAGACAGAGACCTCATTCCCCCTGGGTTGATGATGCTGTGTCAGTGACACAGTTTAGACTGTGGAGCTCTGTAGAGTAAATGACAGTTTAGACTGTCAATGTGTAGATTATGCTGTGTCACTGTATATATTCAACTGTGCTAGTGTGCAGTTTAGACTGCGTTTTATCCACTAAATGTAGCCATAGTTTAGTTTATTCCTGTTTGCAGTTTAGCCTGTACAGTGCATAGTTTAGACTATGTTAGTGCACAAGTTTGATTGTCAGTGCATACTTTTCATGGTGTCAGTGCGCAGGTTAGACTGTCACCACACAGGTTAAACTGTCACTGCAGGTTAGATTGTGTCAGTGTGCAGGTTAGACACCAGTGTGCAGGGTAGACTGTCAGTGCATGGGTTAGACTGTCAGTGTGCAGGTTAGATTGTATCACTGTGCAGGTTAGACTCACTGCGCGGGTTAGACTGTTACTGCACAGGTTAGACTGTGTCACTGCGGGTTAGACTGTGTCAGTGTGCAGGGTAGACTGTGTCACTGCGCGGGTTCGACTGTGTCAGTGTGCCGGGTAGACTGTGTCAGTGTGCAGGGTAGACTGTCACTGCGCGGGTTCGACTGTGTCAGTGTGCAGGGTAGACTGTGTCAGTGTGCAGGGTAGACTGTGTCAGTGTGCAGGGTAGACTGTCAGTGTGCAGGATAGACTGTCAGTGCGCACCATGCAGCTGCAGGTCGGTGAGGGTGGGGTTGAGGGTGTCGATGTCGTTGCAGAGTTCCCCCTCCGTCAGCAGCTCCTGCATGGTCCGGGGACAGTGCTCGCCGTAGGGCGGGGTCTGGGCCGGCAAGGGCGATTCCAGGCTGCCTGCCTCCTGTGGGATCCCAGAGGCGGGATACGGGACCGGCAGGGGGGCGGGGCTCTGGAGGGCATGGCCAAAAGTGTAACCTGGGGAACCTGGCCAGGAGGGGCTGAAAGAGGAGGGCGGGTCAAAGCCCAGGCCGGCCCGCGTGAGCAGAACCGGTCCTGGGCATGCCAGGTGGGCGGGGCTGCAGGGGTGGGCAGGGCTGTGGGTGGGGCGGCCAAGGTGGGCGGGGACAGGTCTCGGGCCCTCAGTGCTCTCTCCCAGAAGTCGCCCGAGCTCCTCTGACAGACAGACACGCCCACAGAAACGGCAAACATCAAACTCATCATCTGGCTCAATACAGCTGAATCCGCAAATGTAACCATATGAGTGCAGCTGAATGAATCTGCTGTGTTTAGTGGCTGTAGCCAGTGGTGGCTGCTGAGCTGGAAATGAAGGAGGGACCTTTAATCTGATAATTGGTCTCAACTCAATTTATTTTGCTTAATTAACAACTAATTGAATAATCAGTAAGGCAAGTAATGACAAAGCTTCCTCTTAATTGTGTCTCACATTGTAGTGTTCTTTCTTCGCTTATATTAGAGAATGTAAATTACAATAATGGGTTTAATTGAGTAAAAATCAACTGAATCATTTCAAAGAATGCATTTGGTATAGCGCACTAGCTTTAAGAAACATGCCAAAAAGCCTTGCTTCAGTTTGTTGAAAACATTGATGCTTTTTCATGGGCATTAAGCAGCCTGATCTGCACAGATCAGATATACAGATATTTTGAATGATGAAGTCCATATTGAATTCGTCCATGGAGAACAAATAGTATGTCCACAATTCTGTGATGGAAAAGAAAATGCTGTCACAAAATAAAATTGGGAAGTCATACCTTGGTATTGATTATTCAGGTCAATTGCTTGATTGTAAAGGAATGTAAACGGAAATATGTTGAGAGTAATCATCGGTTTAAAGGTATGGATTTCAGCCTCCTTTATTTCAAGCTGACAAATCGCTGCAGTTCACACCGGGCCTCACTGTCTCTGCTGTGTTCAGTGGCTCTGTTCACACCGGGCCTCACTGTCTCTGCTGTGTTCAGTGGCTGTGTTCACTGTCTCTGCTGTGTTCAGTGGCCTCACTGCCTCTCTGCTGTGTTCAGTGGCTCTGTTCTGCACAGTGGCGGGCCTCACTGTCTCTGCTGTGTTCAGTGGCTGTGTTCACACCGGGCCTCACTGTCTCTGCTGTGTTCAGTGGCTGTGTTCACACCGGGCCTGTGTGCCGTGCCGCGGCGTGGCGTGGCGTACTCACCGGGCCGGGCCATGCTCTTGCGTACGGCGAGCGGGTCTTTGCGGCGCCACTTGTGCAGCTCCTCCTGCATCTTCTCCACGCGGGCGGGGTTCAGCGCCCACAGGCAGCCCTTCCGCGACGCTCCACCCCCGCCCCCACCCCCGGCCCCGCTCCGGTTCTCCACCTTCTCAAAGCACTTGTTCAGAGACAGGTTGTGGCGGACAGAGTTTTTCCAGCCGTCAGGGGCAGTCTGGGGGCCAATGAGGAGAGAGGACAGGGATATCAGGGGAATTCTGACCACCAATCAGAGCAAAGTACAGGTATAGGTGTTACAAGTCTTTTTTTTTTTACAGGTGGTTTCTGTGATGACAAGGGACGTAATTAAAGTTTCGGATTTAAAATGTCTCTTAGATGATGCGATGCATCGGCGTGATGATATCCTGTTGATCAATTCTCAGATTTTGAGAATTTCTCCTCACATAGCCTCCCTTCCAGCCTCATATCTCAGTTGTTTGGAGAGCAGCCAGATCCCAGGACGTGCTGTGGGCTTGGATCACCTGCCTGCTCTGCATGCGAACACTCAGGACAGCTGCTCTCCCTGAACAGACGATTCATTCACAAAGGTTGTCATTAAAAAAACGGATCTTTGCTTTGATCAGGCAGACACCTGCTGTTCTCACCTACAGTAACAGTGACTGAGCAGCTGGGTTTCTCTGACTGTGGCTGGTTCATACTTGAAGGAGCACATTAATCCTCTCATTAAAAATGAAATGTAAAGTAATTAAACAAGGTTTCATTTTCTCTAATTAGGGCCTGCATTTTCAGCCACTGGGCTTCATTGCCCGCTATACAGTCCTCGACCAGCTGGGGGCGACACAGCACCTGTCTTCAAGCCACCTGTTGAGCTACCATTCAATTTCGTAGCCCTCCTTTGCAAATATCTCAAATAGTCATTTAATGTTTAATAGTTATACATAATTACTTGTTTATTATAGTAAGTATTCACAATGTTGTTCATTACCTTTATTTTACGAGGTAGGTCAACTGAGAACTCATTTCTCATTTACGAACATGACCTAGGGCAGGGAACACCTGCGGCTCTGACCTAGGGCATCAGTGGTTTGGGAAAATAAATAAAAGGGACAATTGAATCGAGGGACTATGTAGCCTGTCAGATGTAGGGGATGATTAGGTGACCAGTTACAGAGAGCCAGTTTCATGAGAATTTGAGCTGGACACCAGGGTGAACACATCTCACTTGCCATGTGATCTTTAATGACCACAGTGTGTCAGGACATCAGATTAACATCACATCCGAAGACTATAAAGACTATCCGTGCTGTAATGTCCCTGAAATGCAGTGCAGTGGAGGCAGTGGACACCCTGGGCTCAAGCTGTGACCGGTGTTCCTGACAACACCGACCTGCCGTTTGTCACAGAGCTTCTCACTGCATTAACCCCTCCATGGAACAGGGCCAGGCAAAAGAGCAGGCACCGTACACGCAGGAGAAAAGGGGAATCAAAAAAACATATTTTTGCCGTGTTTCTTGATAACCGCAAACCACCGCAGTTACTGCGCCGGAGGAATGCAGCCGATGCAGCTGATTGCAGGCGCCCGATGGAGCAGGGGAGTCCAGGGGAGTTCAGGCATTTACCCTGAAGAACGGGGGAGGAAGGGAGAGAAGATGTAATGATGTGCCTTTACCTTGAAGTAGGGGAAGTGCTCAGTCATAAAGCTGTAGATCTCGCTGACGGGCAGGCTCCCAGTCTGGCTGCTCCGTAGTGCCATGAAGATGAGTATACTGCAGAGAGAGACGTTACATACCGCTGTGTGTGTGTGTCTGATTCACTGATCACAGCGTCTGCTGTGTGTGTGTGTGTGTGTGTGTGTGTGTCTGTTTCATTGATCACAGCATCCACTGTGTGTGTGTGTCTAATTCATTGATCACTACATTCTAGGTTTAGCTGGAGTAGGTTGTGAGTATGTTTACCCGTATGAGTAGATTGTGAGTACGTTTACCTGTAGAGTGTGAGTATGTTTACCTGTAGGAGTACAGTGTGAGTACGTTTACCTGTAGATTGTGAGTATGTTTACCTGTAGGAGTAGATTGTGAGTATGTTTACCTGTAGGAGTAGATGGGTTTGGGGTAGAGTGTGTGTAGTGTGCTGTCCTGGGGGCTCTGAGGGGTGAGGCACTGGAAGGTGTAACCTGACTGTCCCACTGTGGAGAACATACCTGCTGGAAACTGAGAGAGAGAATAAACACAATATAACATAATACGCATACATACATACAAGCATACTTACATACATGGATACATGCATAATCATATTGTAACACACATGCAGTGCCCTCCAGAATTATTGGCACCCTTGGTAAAGATGAGCAAAAAAGGCTATGAAAAAGAAAAACTTTTTTTTCTTCTCAAAAACATGTATCAGGGGGCCTCGGGTGGTGTAACAGTCAAAGCATCCACCAGGTATGAAGTTGGCCACTGCAACCATGGTTCAAAACCCAGCTGTTCTGGCCGAGAGCCCCATCGGGGGCGACGATTGGCCGACCGCCCCAGAGGAAGGGGGGAGGGTGAGCCATCACAGGCTCGCCGAGAAGCGTGAAAGGCATCCCTGTATGGGAAAAACTGGCTTACAAAGAGGACGAACGCCGGGCTCGTGGGGAGGGTGAATTGAAAGAAGTAGAGGGTATAATTGGCTACCAAATTGGGAGAAAAACTGGAAAAAAACACGTGTCACAATTATTGGCACCCTTAGAAATTCTTATAAACAAAATCTAAATGAAGTATATTCCCATTTATATATACACTACCGGTCAAAAGTTTTAGAACACCCCTATTTTCCAGTTTTTACTGAAATGTAAGGAGTTCAAGTCCAGTGAATAACCTAAAATGGTACAAAGGTAAGCGGTAAACTGCACTGCCAGAGGTTAACAAAAAAAGTTTAGGTTACCAAAAACTTAAAAATAATGTCAATTTCAGAGTTATAAAAAAGGCAGTTTACCGCTTACCTTTGTACCATTTCAGGTTATTCACTGGACTTGAACTGCTTAAATTTCTGTAAAAACTGGAAAATGGGGGTGTTCTAAATCTTTTGACCGGTAGTGTATATATATTTATTTTTAGTTCACCTGAGTCTTCAGAAACACTTAAGTGGTCATCCATGACTTCCTGTTTCACTGGGGTATAAATATGAGGTGACACACAGGCCAAACTCCCTTAGTCATCCATCAACATGGGGAAGATCAGAGAATACACAAATGAAATGAGACAAAAGGTTATTGACCTTCATAAATCAGGCAATGGCTATAAAAAAATAGCTACAGACCTAAAAATACCCATCTCCACTATTAGGGCAAAAATTAGTTTAAAACAACTGGAGCTGTGATGAACCTGCCTGGAAGAGAATGCAAGTGTATTTTTACCCCACGCACAGATGGTTTGAGAGGCCAAAATGTCTTCAAGGATCATAGCTGGAGAATTGCAGAACTGGGTTGCATCTTGGTGTCACCAAGTCTCCAAAACTACAATTATATGCCACCAAGCTATTTGGAAGGCTTGCCAGAAGAAAGCCTCTGCTGTCATCAAACCACAAATGTAAGCACGTAGAGTTTACTAAACATCTGGAACTTTGAGTGGAACCAGGTTATATGTTCAGATGAGACAAAAATAGAGCTTTTTGGCAACAAACACCAGAGGTGAGTTTGGCATAAAAATAGAGGGATGGTCATGCAGAAAATAACCTAATCCCCATTGTAAGTATATGTATGGTGGTGGATCTGTGATGTTGTGGGGCTGTTTTACTTCCAAAGGCCCTGGGAAATCTGGGAGATTTTAGATCAATATTTGGCTGCCTCTGTCAGGAGGCTAAAACTGGGTCATGGTTGGATCTTCCAGCAGGACAATGATCAGTACAAAGCATGCCTCCAAATCCACACAAAAATGGTTCACTGACCACAGAATCAAGCTTTTGCAATGGCCATCCCAGTCCCCTGACCTAAACCCCATTTAAAACCTGTGGGGTGAGCTGAAGAGTCCACAAGCGAGGACCAAGGACTCTGAAGGATCTGGAGAGATTCTCTATGGAGGAATGGTCTCAGATCCTTTGCTATGTGTTCTCCCACCTCATCAAGTATTATAGGAGAAGACTCAGTGCTGTTACCTTGGCAAAGGGAGAGTGCACAAAGTACTAAATGCAGGGGTGCCAATAATTGTGACATGTTTTTGAGAAAAATGATTTTTTAAATTTCTTTGAATAATTTTACGTCAATTAAATGTTAGTCTTCTCTCATATATTTGAGTGTAAGATCAAGCTGACGAACAACAAAGATAGCCTTTTTTGATCATCTTCACCAATGGTGCCAATAGTTCTGGAGGGCACTGTATGCATACATACTACACACACTCAATACATACGAAACATAACATTACATACTCACACACATGCACACACCCATACGCACACACACACACACACACTGAACCCAACCTGTGACCGCTAACGGGCGCCAGTGCTACACACACCTGGTTTAGGCATTCTTTGGTTTGGCTCTGCCTTTGCGTTCATGTTTCAGCTGCCTATCACTAATGAGCTTGGCACTGCAGTGTGCTCTGTGCATGCTGTTGCAGAGACAGCGTGTTTCTCAGAGGTGGGTCTGAACACTGCAGAAACAAGCTGTAAATATTTTTATACATTGTACGTTTTGATCCAGACACAATGACGTATTTTCCATTTTGGCACCTTTCTGACAGTTGCAAACACTGTTTTTTATGAGATGCGTAAATGAATTATGTATGTATGTATTGCGGAGCTCAGAAGCGTGTTTGAGTCAATGGCAACGGGAGACGCTGCCCCCTACCCAATCTTACCTGCTGGGATGTGTAGGCATTGTGGATCTGAGAGGGGCCTGGGTATTTCAGCTGCGCTCCCTGAGGCAGGTGAAGGAAAGGTGTCATTAGTGAAGCTTCTGGTTGTCATGAATGGGGAGTCATGGAGATTGTCTGTCTGGAGACAGTCCTACACAGGTTCCTACCCTCACTGTAGATGGCTGTACACTTTGCCTGTATGGGTCCCAGGCTCTCTGCTGACACTCCTGGTCGGGGTGGTTATGTGCATCTGGGAGGGGCTCAGGGAGGTCCATGCCCTGGAAGCAGACAGGGGGGTGCAGGCGGGGCAGGGGGTAGGGGGGCGGCTGGCGTGGTGCCCCCCCATCACTGTACTGTCGATGGTACGGGTGGAAATGCCCCATCCCCAGCCCTGCCCCCTCCTGCATGTCTGCCGTCGTCCCATCTGCGCTGTGTCGCCGATACCTCTCCGCAGCTGAACCTCTTGGCCTGTGGGGGGCGCTTTCTCTCACAGGGAACGCCACTGGCCCCTCTCTCATGCTAGGCTACAATCACCCACACCAAACAGCATGGTATGAGATAATGACCCACACTATACAGCAGGGTATGAGATAATCACCCACACCACACAGCAGGGTATGAGATAATCACCCACACCACACAGCAGGGTATGAGATAATCACCCACACCACACAGCATGGTATGAGATAATGACCCACACCCACAGCATGGTATGAGATAATCACCCACACCCACAGCAGGGTATGAGATAATGACCCACCACACAGCAGGTAATGACGGTCTCCGTTAAGAACCCCCCCCCCACCAGATGATTGCAGCAGTATGAGTGAAGGAATCATTTAAGAGGTGGTCAAAGGTTCCTGAGGGGGGTCCGTGGTCAGGGATTACAGGTGATTTGGAGATTTAAATAATGGAAATTACAAATGAAATATCTGAGCAGAGGCACAAAATTAAATGAGTTTAATAATTACCAGTATAAAGCTTCCGATCAAGCACTGCAAAAATGTTCCTAGGCTAACCAGCTAGTTATATATCAGTCACAACCTCAGCGAATGGCTGCTTATAAAACACTCAGAAACTCTTATAGAACACTAAAACACTTTATAGAACACTCAAGCACTCTTATAGAACACTCTGAAACTCTTATAGAACACTCAAACACTCTTATAGAACACTCTGAAACTCTTATAGAACACTGAAACTCTTTATAGAACACTCAAACACTCTTATAGAACACTCAAACACTCTTATAGAACACTCTGAAACTCTTATAGAACACTCTCCTAAGACATGAGACAGATTACACAGTATGTAAAGCACAGGGTTGCTTTCATCCTTGAATGAGTGTAAACTTCTGTCAGTTGAAACAGGGAGCATGGAGTGCCTGTCTCCTTCCTTTTTTCACAGAATCCAGCAAAGTGGAATATATGAAGCGTATATCCTCCCAGGTATGCTGGCCAGATTGATCTGATAAAGAGCACACTAAAGGTATCTGCATTGACATATCTGATGGCCGGGAGCTATAATTAATTAATCTGAAAGAAGTGGGTGATTAATGACAGGATAAAGGCCTTCAGCTGCAGGGCTGTGTTCCCTTAAAAGACACTGTGCTCGGGTTCATGTCCTTTCCTAACAGGCAGTGCGAGCAGCTGCTCTGGCATTGGAGGTGTGATGGGAGAATGAGACTTCACGAGCAGAGCTGCCATGCACTCAACCACTGACTCATAAGAACCAATCCAATGGCTGAGCCGGCAGTTAGGGTTCATGAAGCCTTAGTCTCCCCTCACTGCTGATTGCTCAGCTCCCTTCTCTGGGTGTAAAGGTGAGGTAGCTCTGGGTGTGGAGGTGAGGCAGCTCTGGGTGTGGAGGTGAGGCAGCTCTGGGTTTGAAGGTGTGGTAGCTCTGGGTGTGGAGGTAGCTCTGGGTGTGGAGGTGAGGTAGCTCTGGGTGTGGAGGTGAGGTTGCTCTGGGTTTGAAGGTGAGGCAGCTCTGGGTGTGAAGGTGTGGTAGCTCTGGGTGTGAAGGTGTGGTTGATGTGCAGGTGCTGTACCTGTGAAGATGCCATCTGCAGGGGGGGCGACACCTGGGGCTCAGCGGTGCATAGGTCCACCTGGGGGGGAGTCAAGGTAGTTCTGCTAGACCCACGGGAAGTGGGCGGGGCCCAAGGGTTCTTTGGACATGGTGTACGAGCCCGTGTCTGACAGTGATGGGTTCCAAAAGGAGGGTCCCACAGAAGCAGTTGAACAGGCCACTGCAGCACCTGTAATGAGAGAGCAGCTCAGTTCACCCTCATATCGCCATGAGTGTGTGTGTGTGTGTGTGTGGTGGGGTGAGTATGGGTGTGTGTCTAAGTGAGTGTGTGTGAGTGAGTGTGTGTGAGTGAGTGTGGGGGTATGGGTGTGAGTTTGGGTGTGTGTGTAAGTGAGTGTGTGTGAGTGTGTGTGTGGTGGGGTGAGTATGGGTGTGTGTCTAAGTGAGTGTGTGTGAGTGAGTGTGGGGGTATGGGTGTGAGTTTGGGTGTGTGTGTAAGTGAGTGTGTGTGAGTGTGTGTGGGTGTGTGAGTGTGGGTGTGTGTGTGAGTGAGTGTGTGTGGGTGAGTGTGGGGGTGTGAGTGTGGGTGTCTGTGTAAGTGAGTGTGTGTAAGTGTGTGTGGGGGGGTGTGAGTTTGGGGGTGTGTGTAAGTGAGTGTGTGAGTGTGTGTGGGGGTGTTTGAGTGTGGGTGTGTGTCTAAGTGAGTGTGTGTGGGTGAGTGTGGGGGTATGTGTGAGTGTGGGTGTGTGAGTGTGTATGTGAGTGTGTGTGTGTGTGTATGTGAGTGTGTGTGAGTGAGCGTGGGGGTATGGATGTGGGGGCATGTGAGTGTATGTGAGTGCGCAAGGGTGGGTATGTGAGTGTGTGTGAGTGAGAATGCACATGTGTGTGTATGTGTGAGTGTGTGTGTGAATGTGGGGGTGTGTGTGAGTGGGCAAATATGTGTTTGTGAGTGTGGGGTGTGTGTGTGTGAGTGCGTGTGTAAGGGGGTGTGTTTGTGAGTGTGGGGTGTGTGTGTGTGAGTGCGTGTGTAAGGGTGTGTGTTTGTGAGTGTGGGGTGTGTGTGTGTGAGTGCGTGTGTAAGGGGGCTGTGTGTGTGAGTGCCTGTGTAAGGGGGTGTGAGTGCGTGTGTAAGGGTGTGTGTGTGTGTGTGTGAGAGTGTGTAAGGGGGTGTGTGTGAGTGCGTGTGTAAGGGTGTGTGTGTGTGTGTGTGAGTGCGTGTGTAAGTGTGTGTGTGAGTGCGTGTGTAATGGTGTGTGTGTGTGTGTGTGAGTGCGTGTGTAAGGTGTGTGTGTGTGTGTGTGTGTGTGTGAGTGCGTGTGTAAGGGGTGTGTGTGTGTGTGAGTGTGTGTGTAAGTGTGTGTGTGTGTGTGTGTGTGTGAGTGCGTGTGTAAGGGTGTGTGTGTGTGTGAGTGCGTGTGTAAGGGGGTGTGTGTGTGTGTGTGTGTGTGAGTGCGTGTGTAAGGGGGGGTTACAGAACTCTAGATGTAAGCTTTTTTCTCCACTCAGGTGGGTGACGTACTGTAGCTGAGCGACGCAGCGACGCGGAAATCTGCCGTCTGACTGTCTGTCTGTCTGAAAGAGGGAAAGGTTCTGAACATGAGGGTTCTGAACTCAATCTTTCAGGGGGGAGTGCGTGCTGCTGGTATAGTTACCTGTCTCTCACAGAAAAATGATCTTGTATCTGTTAAGGTACAAATGCTTGTCAGTGTGACAGTACCCTTGTAGGGTACTGAATTGTACCTTTAGTCAGAAGAACATTATTTTATCCTGGTGAGAAAAAGAATGGTGCTTGCAGTACCAACCTCATTTTCATTCCAATATGGCTGCCAGTGTGAATAAGGATTCATTACCCTACCTGGGTACATATCTGTACCTTTCCTCAATTTGTACCATTTTCACTGGGAAAAGGTACAAAACCGTGTAATGAAAGATCTTATGTGTACCTTTCAAAGCACAATGAAAACATTTGTACCCTGTAGAACAAAAGTGTACCCTAATTGTACCTTTATTTTTGAGAGTGCAGTGTGACTTTACTGGACCCGCACTGGCTGCTGATAGATAGCCTCTGATGGCGACCGGTGTCCAAACATAGCCAGCAATATCCAACAATGGACCAAGCCAATCACATCTACAGGGCAGTACCTAACACAGGACCAAGCCGATCACATCTACAGGGCAGTACAGATGTTTATAACTTTATTATTTATGGTGGGATTGACCGATGGCTGCTGGTCAAGGTGAGTCCTGGAATAGTTTGGAGTTAAACCCCCTCACAATCTTCACTCCACTCAGAGATCAACACCCGTCACAGACACACACTGGAAGCATGCTTTGCCCTCAGAGAGCTCTGTACTTTCACAAAAAGAGAGACATCTCAAACTACAGCCACACATCCTCCCCAGTTTCAAAAGAAAAAGAGATTTAGAAGAATAATTGGGTGTGATGTTGTTTAAGGGGGCTGTTTAAGTGTGCATGTCCATGCATCCCCCCGTTGACTGGCATCTGAAATGAGCTGTGTGTTTCTGGCTCTCTATTTCAGCCAAGATCACTCTGATGACCTTCTCACATCTCTTTCTGCAGCAGCTCCTATGACACGCCATTCGAGCGATGACAAAGTGTGCTCATGACTGGAAAAACAAACACAGCGCCTTCCCAGAAACCGGGGCCGTCTCGGTGTGTTCCCACAAAACCGCCATCGGGGCAGACATCGATATTGATGCGCTTTGCCATTTGTGGCTTGCCGAGTCCTGCAGAGAGTTCCACGAGGCACGTTTCCCTCACCGTGGCCGTGGCATGGAGGGAGCTACAGGCTTGGCACTATGAGGAAGACCAGGAAGCCATGCTTGGACACACACATCAGTATGTTTTATCCGGCTCATGTTGTTGGCATCACTTGTGATCGGTTTTGCTCCTCTGATTATATTTAAATATCTATATGTGTACACAAATGTATGTATAGCCCCTTTCCCACATGGAATCTGCAACATTACCGGGTTCAATTATTCAGGTAAGGTAGTGTTTTTCAACGTTCCCATATAGGTCTCCTATATGGAAAAAGTCTGTGTAGAGTCTGTTCCCACATGACGTGATTGTTCTGGATAGATTAGTCAATGCAGGATGTATTTATTTGATGAATTTTTTCACACAGACTTTTCAGTTTGCTAATGATCTGGGCCTTCTGTCTCATTATACCTCGTCCGCGTAGGATGTCTGTTATTTTGTCATAGACCACGGCATCTCTGGCGGTGCCTTAGAGCTGTCGGTTAATTTAGTGATCTGCGATAGACAAAGTTCCCTTGTCCAATTTCCTGATGTGTTCTGTAGCTAAAACAAAAACACTACTAACTACCGTTAGGAGTTATAATGGATTTTGATGCTGAGGACACCGAACCCCCCTGGCCATATATTTAACAGATTTTATGACCTTTCAAGAGTCAACTGACAAAGGTTACACATTTCTTAACTATGCACATAGAAGACAAAACTAGACAAAACTACTGCCAATGTTAAATACTACCCAGCTATCAATTAGCTTGCTAGTTAATGTTCACTATTTGGCAATTATTTGGCAATGTGATTAGTTAATACAATGCTCCTATGCCACATAGTTATCCATATAGCCTCCATAAAGTAGCGTCAGTAGCTAGCTGGATGTGAAATGCTAGTTCGCTAACTAGCAATTTAAATTGTTCAAATAATTGTTTAAATGATTGGTTTGATCATTTAACTAGCTAGCTAGCTATTGTATTAACATAACTTCATATATTATATTATATTATGAACGCACCATTATCTGGCAATGTAAAACCTTCATACGTAAGAACGTCGAAACCGTTTGCGTGCTTTATCCGGCAATGTTGTTGCTTTTGTTGCCTTTTTTTATTAGGTCCTTTTTTAAGGTTAGGTCCTGAGGAGGAAAATTGCCAGAAAAGTGACTGTTCCCACATGACGCCAACGCGGAAAATTACCGAAACATTTACGGGTTAAGGTGAATGTGGCTTATGATTATTAGCACTTGTCATGCCATTATATCATGGAGCCACTATTTGGTAACTGGACTGGTCCCTTAAAGCAGCGGTCCCTATCTGGGGTCCGGTGGCCCCTAGGGATCCTCTGCAAAATGGAGAAGAAAAAAACATTTTCCCTTTAATGTTTATATTTCGCACGGTGGTGCAGTGGATAGCGCTGTCGCCTCACAGCAAGAAGGTCTCGGGTTCGAATCCAGGCCGGGGGCCTTTCTGTGCGGAGTTTGCATGTTCTCCCGTGTCGCGTGGGTTTCCTCCGGGTACTCCGGTTTCTTCCCACAGTCCAAAGACATGCATGTTAGGCTAATTGGAGAGTCTAAATTGCCCGTAGGTATGAGTGTGTGAGTGAATGGTGTGTGTGCCCTGCGATGGATTGGCGACCTGTCCAGGGTGTATTCCTGCCTCTCGCCCGGAACGCATGCTGGGATAGGCTCCAGCCCCCCCCGCGACCCTGACCAGGAATAAGCGGCTTAGATAATGGATGGATGGATGGATGTTTATATTTCCATATTTCAGAAATTACAGATTTTAGACATTCAGAACCTGGTTTCCAAAAATGTAATTATACGGTATTACTGTGATGTTTATACATATTTTTGTGACTAAATGTGTGATATAGATCCATAGTATGTGAAATATTATTTTAGACATGCATTGCAGCCTGTAGTGGGTTTTGTGTGAAGGTGTGAGCAGTTTATTGAGATGGGGACCCTCAGCCAGAAGGTGGTTATTTTATGTTTGGAAACCCTGTTTGAAATAGAAGTCAAACGGCCAGACCAGCAGCACAGCTATGACCTCACCACCCAGAGCTGTGAGGGTGACATCATAATAATGGGAAGTTAGGAAAATGAAAGATGCACATGTGAAAGGCTTCTGTTTATTTATTCAGCACCAAGGAATGTATGTACCTCCCTACCAGTTCTGTGTGTGCGTGTGTGAGAGAGAGAGAGAGAGAGAGAGAGAGAGAGAGAGAGAGAGTTTTGTGTGTGTGTGTGTGTGTGTGTGTGTGTGCGTGTGTGAGGGAGAGGAAGCGGTATAGAGAAAGAGAGAAAGAGAGAGAGAGAGAGCAAGAGAGAGACAGCGAGAGAGAGTGTTTGTGTGTGTGTGTGTGTGTGAGAGAGGAGAGAGAGAGAGGGAGAGAAAGTATTTTGTGTGTGTGTGTGTGTGTGTGTGTGTGTGTGAGGGAGAGAGAGAGAGTGTTTGTGTGTGTGTGAGGGAGAGAGAGAGAGTGTTTGTGTGTGTGTGAGAGAGAAAGAGAGAGAGAGTGTGTGTGTGTGTGTGTGTGTGAGAGAGAGAGAGTGAGAGTGTGTTTATGGTTTGTGTGTTTGTGTGTGTGTAAGTGTATGTGTGAGAGAGTGTGTGTGTGTGTGTGAGTGTGTTTAAGGTTTGTGTGTTTGTGTGTGTGCATAAGTGTGTGTGAGGGAGAGAGAGTGTGTGTGTGTGTGTGTGTGTGTGCAGGGAATGAAGCCAGCCTAGACTGATGCCGTAGGGCATCACTCCATCACAACAACACCTGTTCAACTGGGCATCTGTTCATCCCTCCCCTGGAGTAAAGTCACCTGGCCGAGATCACCTCTGCACCTCCTCTGGCCCAAAGATTTATATGCAAACAAAGTCACTATGAACTCAATATGTTCCATAAAGAGACAAACAATAATAAATAAAAATAAAACCCCTAAATGGTTTTAACAAACATCGGTAACTAATAAAGGAAACTCTTGAGTAAATTAAGGGTCTGGCAGCTCCAGTTATGGTGTGGGGTGCATTTTCCTGGCATGGTTTGGTCCACTAAACCCCTGATGGGAGTGGTCTCTTCCAGGATGACAATACCCCCATGCACAGAGTACAGGTGGTCACTGAATGGTTTGAACCATATGCCATGGCTGTCTCAGTCACCAGATCTCAACCCAATTGGACGCTTATGGGAGATTCTGGAGCAGCGCCTGAGACAGTGTTTTCCACCGCCAAAATTAAACATCAAATGATGGAATTTCTCCCGGAAGAATGGTGTTGCTTCTTTCCAATAGAGCTCCAGACCTATGTCAAGGCGCATTGAAGCTTTTCTGACAGCTTGTGGTGCCCCAATGCCCTATTACTGTAAGACACTTTATGTTAGTGTTTCCTTGATTTCCTTTCCTGTATGTACTGCAATAATTGTGTACTGCAAGAAACACAGACGATAGGATGAAATCTGTGAAATTCATATATTTAATTCATTATTTTATAGTTATAATTCATATTTTATATTTAATTTCCTTTAATGATTTCCTTTTAAAAATATTTGATTTCAAATATTGATCTGTGTTTTCTTAAATATTAAACAGAAGGGAAGCTATTTACATATCATGGTGGCTTCTACTCGGGAGAGGTGTGTGTGTGGACTGGTGCATTGTGGGACTGTGGTGGTATTGACACTCCTGTGCCAATCAACGAGTGTGTGTTTCACTAACATGCAACCAAATGCTCGCTTACACCTTTTATTCATGAGTTTGCTGAATAAATAAAGTTTCCAACATAGTCAGCAATATAGAGCGTACTGTTGAAAATAACTTTTTGAACTCTGCAACTGCTGATTGCAAGTTTGCAAACCTTGTGCATGTTGCCTCAGTGCCACCAAATGCATTGTCTTGTGATGGACTTCTGAATGGTTTTAACAATACACTTAAAATTACCCTCGATATAATATCACCAGTGAAAATCTGAAAAATCTCCACCAAACATAAGGTCCCTTGGAAAAATTAGAAATTAGTCTGATAAAAAGAAACTTTTGCAAAGCAGCATGCAAAATGAGAAAGATTACACTGCATGTTCATTACAACATCTTTAAAGGTCAACTTAGAATTTATAACACAACAATAAAGAATGCAAGGCAATCTCACTTTTTTAAAGTAATTTGTGATAACACGAATAACCCCATAGTGCTGTTCTTCACTATTGGCAGCTTACTGAATCCAGCTGTGGCGGTTGATTTTAATGTTGGTTTGCTCTCCAAATGTGAGGATTTTCCAAACTTTTTTCAAGAAAAGACAACATCACATCAAGCATAATACAAATGTGTGAAAATAAGTTGTTTGATTTCCCAAGTTACCCATGTGAAGCTGCTATGAATTATATTTCCCCAATTGACTCACAAATGCTTAGTAGAATTGTCTTGTAACTGAAACCCTCTACCTGTTCACTAGATCCAATTCCCACTTTTTTTAAAAGATTTTTTAACTGTGTCAGACAGGGTTTTAGCTATTGTTGACTGGCAGTTTCCCCACTGTTCTGAAGACTGTGAAACCTATACAAAAGAAAAACAATCTAGACCAAGTGAACCAGGTCATTTCAAGTTAAAAAGTTATATTTTAGAGAAGGTGTTTTTCATACAACTTAATGATTACCTTAGTAAATACTCCTCACTAGAAAAGTTTCAGTCTGAATTCCATGTTAACCACAGCACAAAAAGCGTTCTGTTTAAGGTTGCAAACTTGCAGATACTGGGGTGTCTTCTTGTTTTGTTGGATCGGACTGCTGTTTTTGATACGGTAGATCATGCAATCTTGCTCTATCGTTTTGGAAAATGGGTTAGCATCCCAGGCACAGCCCTCAGTGTGTTTAAATCCTATTTAACAGAGACAATTCTGTATTGCCCTAGGAGATGCCAATTCTAAAATTGTTGACATCACATGTTAGGTTCCACAGGAATACAATTTGTGCCCCTTGCTATTTTCTCTTTATATGCTCCCTCTTGACAGAATAATTAGAAATCATGGCATTAATTTCCATAGCTATGCAGATTTCTATATGCAACTATATATTTCAGTACTCTGTAACGATAGCAATGCCACAGGAATGTCTAAAAAACATTCACACAAGATTTTGGAGGTGAGAAACCTAGGTGTAATCAGACTTGAGCTTCCAGTCCCATATACAAAACATTACAAAAGTGGCCTTATTTCACCAAAGGAACATAACTCAATTAAGACTCTTTCTTTCACAACCTGATGCTGAAAAATGAATACATGCATTTGTTTCAAGCAAACTAGATTATGGCAATGCACTTCTTTCTGGCCTCCCAAAAACAAAGTATTATATACAATACAAATACAATTACAAATAATTGAATCATAGTGCCCTCATAGTGCCCCCATAGTGCCCCCATAGTGCCCCCATAGTGCCCTCGTAGTGCCCTCAGATCAGCAAAGGCTCGACCTCTCTGTGTCCCAAAAGTGAACTACAAAATAACAAGTGAAGCTTCCTTTCACTTTAATGCTTCCAGACTGTGGAAGACCCTGTCTCTGCATATCACCAACTATTCTTTTCCTGATCCTTTCAGTATTCTTAATTTCTTGATTATTTGGACATTATATTTTACTGTTTGTTTTACTGAATTGTTTTGACTTTATCATGTTTGTCTTTTATTCTGTTATTCTGATTATTGTTATTGTTTAATGTTCTTTGTGAAGCACTTTGAGCAGGAATGAGTTGAATGAAATGTGCTGCATAAATTATTTATTTCTTCTTATTATTATTATTATTATTATTATAATTGTTGTTGTTATTGTTATTATTATTATTATTATTATTATTATAATGAATGAATAACATCATCTGCAGCTGTCTGTAGACCTGCTGCCAGCCTGTGAAGAATTTGCTCATAAATAACAGGGTGTAATTAAGATGCCTTCTCCCATGGGTACAAAGCCAAACAGCTTGCTGTGAGCGGGCCATCAGAACGGGCCCGTACGAGAGCGGATTCCCCCGCATAGCCACGCAGTGCCAAATCACAATACAGCTGAGTCAGGGCTCTGACAGCGCAACAGACAGGTGTTACCGTGCAGCCACCACTCTGCCCTCTGCTGTTACGAGAAAACCCAGAGACAGTTTGGTGCTGTCAGGGGGTTCTCGTATGAGCACTGGGCAGGTATATGTGTCAGGGGGTTCTCGTATGAGTGCTGGGCAGGTATATGTGTCAGGGGGCTCTCGTATGAGTGCTGGGCAGGTATATGTGTCAGGGGGCTCTCGTATGAGCGCTGGGCAGGTATATGTGTCAGGGGGCTCTCGTATGAGTGCTGGGCAGGTATATGTGTCAGGGGGCTCTCGTATGAGTGCTGGGTACGTGGCTAACAAGAGTACCAGGTGAAAGTGAGGATTCTTCTCTGGTGAGATCGTCTCACTCAAGCTCTACCGTCCCCACAGGTACAGATGAGAGACAGCTCAGGGGGGCGGGGGTGGGGGGCTGGCTGGGAGCCCACAGCAGCACAGGAATATGGGCGGACATGCTCCGGCAGGTTCTATTACCTCCCCGAAGCCATCGAACGCTGGGAGTTCCTCCCCCACAATCAAAACAGATAGGACATCACCCTCACCCCATCCAGCGCAAAGTCGACTCTGTGCCAGATCACATGACCCCGCAACCCTCTCTCTGCCTTCCACTGCTCTCTCATTCAGCCCACAGCTTTTTCCCAAGCAGCATCTGTAGGACCTTTTCCAGAGCAGACAATATATAGTGTCTTTTCCAGAATAGTTCATATAGCACCCTTTCCAGAGTACTCTATATAGCGTCAGCCTGTATAGTGTCCTTTTCCAGAGAAGCTACCAGGTTACAATTGACAGCAGTGACCTCACCTAGGATTCAAACATGCAACCACATGGTAAATAGATTAATTCACCAAATGTTACACCACCTGGGTACGGCTCACTCACAGAGGGGCGGCTCACAGGTAAACACCCAGGTGCACACACCAGCAGAGCTAGGCACCACGTGCCAGTCGTATGCCACTCTGATGGGGGTTTTTAAACCGACTTGGTCACGTTTATCTAAAGGCACACTGCTGAGCCGCTGCCCGGGGGAGAGCACAGAGCCGCCTCGCTGTCAGTGAGGCAGGCAGGCAGGCAGAGCAGGGCACTGCCAGGGTGCTACGAGGTGCAGGCGAAACAGAGACACAGAAAAAGCAGGCAGGTGAGAGCAGAACGTACCCAGGTGAGAACGGGAGGCGGGGTCCGCGCAGGTGGCAGGCTGTGCAGAGACGATCGCAGCGGGGCACGGGGCGAGATGGGGGTCCCAGCCAAAGCGTCTTATTCCCATGCAGGACTCCACATGGCCGTAGAGAGAGGGGCCGTGTTGGCAGCCAATCTGAGATCCTTCACACCGTCAGACACACGGGAGAACACAGTAAGAGAGAGGGAGAGAGTCAGCTCAGGTAAACCCCTGGTCCCACCCCCACCCCACCCTCTTAAAGAACTCCTCTGATCTGCATACCGTAGCCCTGCCCTGATTCTGCAGGTAAAGAGTGAGAGACAGGTAAACCTGTGAAGTGTTATTCAGGGTGACTGAGCAGGTGCAACGTGGGAAATACCAAAATGACAACAAACCCCACACCCTGCAGCTCAGCAGATCCTTCTGTAAAATCTGCTGCTCTACACACACACACACACACACACACCACACTCACACACAAACATTCACACCCCTACATACACACACTCACACCCACACATTCTCCCCACTACATACACACACGCACACACCCATACACTCACACACACATTCACACCATTACCTGCACACTCACACACGCACACACTCACACACGCACACACTCACACACAAACATTCACACCCCTACAAACACACACTCACACCCATACATTCTCACCACTACATAAACACACTCACACACCCATACATTCACACACACATTCACACCATTACACGCACACACTCACAGACACACATTCACACCCCTACTTAAACACACTCGCACACAAACATTCACATCCCTACATACACACACACGCACACACGCACACACCACACACTCGCACACAAACATTTGCACCCCTAGATACACACACTCACACCCACACATTCTCACCAGTACATACACACACATTTACACCCTTACATACACACACGCACACACGAACATTCACACCACTACATACACACAAGCACACACACACATACATTCTCACCCTTACACGCACACACTCACACCCATACACACACACACACACACACACACATACACATGCACACACACAAGTTGTCTGAGGAATTACTGGTCCACAGAGCAGTATTGTGTGGCGGGATGGTATTTCAGAGGAGGGTGTGTGCCTCTGCAGGTGGCGGGGTCTTTTTGATCTGTTGCTCCTTCACCATGTCAATAGGGCGGGGGGTGGAGTTACTACAGGGCCTGCAGGGTTTCAAACAGGTATCGCTTGCAACATATTTAACACACCTGTATCTCACTCTACAAACAGCCCTTTTCACCATTTCTACCATTTCAAGTGAGTACCTCTCCGCTTCAATTGATTCATTTATTTATTGATGGAGGAGTTATCGACTGATTGATTGATGGGTTTATGGGTTTATGGATTGATAGATTGATTAGTTGATTGGTTGATTGATGGTTTTATGGATTGATAGATTGATAGATTGATAGATTGATGGATTGATAGATTGCTTGATGGTTTTATGGATTGATAGATTGATCAATTGATTGACGGGTTTATGGATTGATAGATTGATCGATTGATTGATGGGTTTATGGATTGATAGATTGATTAGGGGTGAGGTGAGGTGAGCTGAGGTGAGGGAGAAGGTGATGTCCTGGTTCTGGGGTCTTGCTGGTGCTGATTTATGGGCTCATGTTTAATTTCCAGGAAAATGAAAGAAAGTCCTGGAGGCACGTGGATTTATAACTCTGTAGCTCTCTGGCTCGAGGAGGCACAGTAACACCACACATTTCTGTCTGTGCAGTCACAGCCATTTCATCATATTTCTCCAGCAGATGTTTTTTCGATCAAAACATGAAAAGCATCTCTGTGGCTGAGCATTTCTGTCGAGGTTCACGGTCAAGAACACGCTTGGCACAATCCTGCTTTTCTCTCCGACACAGGGATCT
The DNA here is from genome assembly GCA_029706075.1 of Aldrovandia affinis. Taxonomy (NCBI): domain Eukaryota; kingdom Metazoa; phylum Chordata; class Actinopteri; order Notacanthiformes; family Halosauridae; genus Aldrovandia; species Aldrovandia affinis. Next base: position 2,371,234 of record JAINUG010000149.1, read on the forward strand.
AGGGCAACACTGAAAACAGGGGACACTGACACCCGTCAAAGCTTTCCAGCCCTTCAGCAGGTCCTAAAGCAGGGGTGGCCAACCCTGGGCCTGGAGGGCTACAGGGTCTGCTGGTTTTCGTTGTCATTCAGCGCTTAAGTGATACATTAAAGAGGTTGATCACACAGTTTGCTCACCTCACCTGGCTTCCTGGGTCTGAACTGGCTGTTGATTTTAAGGTGAAAACAAAAACCAGCAGACACTGTAGCCCTCCAGGACCAGGGTTGGGGACCCCTGTCCTAAAGCTTAACACTACCTGCAGTGGGCCCAACCCCCACCTAACCTCAGCCCCCGACCCCACTGCCCCTCTGCAATCATGCGATTACACACTCCCACTTCCACACCCACACCATCACACACAGAATTCCCACTCCCACACAGAATACCCACTCCCACACCCACAAAATCATACATAGAATACCCACTCCCACACCCACACCCACAATATCACACATAGAATACCCACTCCCACACCCACACCCACAATATCACACATAGAATACCCACTCCCACACCCCAGTGGCGATTTCTTTAAGACAACGTTGGAAGCTTGGCTTCCCCTATAATTTTGGGGAATAAATATATATATATTTTTAAAATAAAACATTAATAAACCCTTTTACTTAATATCTATTAAAAAAATACTAAAGATAGAGAGTGGTATTTCAATTCCATGGTATGTCACTTAGACTGAAATGTTTTGTTTAAACCAGCACTATCTATCGCCTCACGCGCTTCAAGCTGTCAGTAGAAGCTTGGCCGGTCGCAGTTGTCTCTGGATTTCTATGGACTTACTGTATTTAATGGAATAGCATGTGATGGGTTTTGGGGAATTTAACTGGACAATATTGACTCTTCTGGAAGCTGAGCTTGCAGCCGTACTTCCAATCCGATTTTGTCATGCCTCCGTCAATCAGGATCTGTCTGTGGAGAGTGATGTCTGTTACAGGTGAGGTTGGCAATAGTTTGACTGATTTGGTCTTTATCCCTCTATTATTGTAATTTGGTATTTTAATTGAACTGTTAATTATTTATATTCTAAATTGATCCCTTGGAGTTTGAAAGTTAGCCACAGTAGCTAGCTAATGTTAGATAATTGCATTGATTTGGCTAGTTTAGCTAACATTAGCTAGCTAGCTGACGTTTGCCGTTCAGAACAAACATGAGATTTTAGCTAGCTAGTTAGTTAGCATGACGTTTTAAAATAAAGTCTTTGTATATTCAACATGACAAATAATAAGCTACGGTTTTGTTCTAGCTAAAGTTAGCTACTAGTTAACGTTATCTAGCAAAGAACTGGTCTCATCTCGCATGTTTTAACTGAACTGGGCTAACATTAGCTAGCTAGCTAAGATCTCATGCTGTTTGATATTGAGGTTGTGAAGTCACTGGAGAAAAACCCTTGCTGGTAAGGCCGAGTGATCGAGCATTTTGTTAGGAAAGAAAAGAGATTCAAATTTGCTTACAAGGTAAGGGGATAGCCCATAATATTTATTTTGATATGTGGGAAAATGAATGTGTTAGCTTTTGCCTTAATTAGGGAAATTATTTACCTACTATATCCTGTATTGTTTCTCTATAAGAGTTGACATTTAAAGGTAAACAATTTATTTGTGAGGCTAGTATTACCAAGTGTACCAAAATGTATTTACTGTTATGTTGAATAACATTTGAATTACCTATGTTCCAAGTCGTTAATAAACTGCCAATTTATCTCTTTATTTGTTTCTAATGTTTTACGAATTACTGACAAGTACTAATTTATGTCAGGCTTTTAATATGAGGATAATCCCTGTATTTTTTGGCAGGCAGGCAGCATCAGGGGCAGTGAGTTCATCATCATCATCATCATCACATCAACAGAGCAGCAGGGGCAGTGAGCAACCATATCACCAGAGCAGCAGAAGAGGTCAGATCCAGAGGCGAGCGTGCCCCCCGTCGACAGAAAATGGGGCGCTGTTTACGTGGCTCGCACCGGGTGCTGGCAACCCACGCTACGCCACTGGTCAGATCCCCCTTTTTGTCAATATGTTATTGAATGAAGATGGTAGGATTGTCTTAAATTATATGATGTCAGGCTTTTAATATGAGGATAATCTCTAGTTTGCATTCGTGAGGCAGGCAGGCAGGCAGCATCAGTGGCAGTGAGCACATCATTATCATTATCGTCATCATCATCACCATCATCATCATAACATCATTAGAGCAGCAGGGGCAGTCAGCGTTATCACCGGAGCGTCAGAGAAGGTCAAGGTCAGATCAGCACCCCCCCGACCCTCAGCTTCACCTGATGTGGACCGCACCAGTGAGCACTGCCACACCCACAATATCACACACAGAATACCCCCTCCCACTGCCACACCCACAATATCACACACAGAACTCTGTGATTCTGTATAAACCATTTATTTCAGATTTATGTCAATACAACTGATACATGGAGACAATATTAATATATATTTATTATATATTTCAACAATAATAAAAATATACATTTTACAAGTACAGCAGTGAGAGTCAGCAGCATGTTGTAAGCTTTTACAGCACTGGAATATGCTGCTGCTGAATAATATATACATCCCGATATGTTTTCATTATTGTTTTGTCATCAGACTGTAATTTTAAAAATTGTTATTAGAAAATACACGGAGGATAAAACAGTCATTGTTATCCGTGGAGCTGAAGACAGGCAGCTTGCAATCCAAAAAAGGATCAATACTGCTGCTCTGCTGCATGGGGGAGTCTAAATTCATTTAATTCAAACGGACCTAACGCAGGGGAGAGAGAACCAGTACACCTCACCGAGAAGCACAGCTGAGCCATCTGTATTTCTGCTAGCCCCGCCCCCTCGCTGCAGTGAGCATGTGCAGTTTCACCTAGGGGGAGGCATCAGGAGCCCCTCATACCTGCAATCTGAGCACAGACCCTGCGGTGGGGGGAGGTGTAAAATTTGAAGGTGTTGTGGGTGTGAGCCCAACTCAGACTGATTGTGCGCTTTCTATCTCCCTCTCTATCTCTCTCTCTCTCATTCTCTCTCTATCTCTCCCTCTCTCATTCTCTCTCTATTTATCTCTCAGGGACTTCCGTTTGTGATGTTAGCCCAATCAGGAAAGGTGTCCAGCTGGAACATGGCCATCCCCCAGGTGTTCAGAGCAAAGTTGATACAGAGAACGCCGATTACGTTCAGCATGAAGCCCGCCCTGGCCTTTGAGAAGAGGAGAGAGCGGTCAGAGAATGTGGTCCTTTTTTAACATGCAGTTCCCCATGTGGCCAGCAGGGGATGGGGACTCACCATGTCCATGACCTTGAGGTTGCCGTAGGCGAAGGCGATAGCGTTCGGTGGGGTGGCGACCGGCAGCATGAAGGCCAGCGAGGCGCAGATGGTGCAGGGCAGCATGACGTAGAGCGGGTGGAGCTTGATGGCAGTGGCCTGAGGGTGGAGGCAGGGAGACGGGTTGGGAGTAGGTATGGGTGTTGTAGTGGGAGTGGGTGTGGCACTGAATGTTTGAGTGAGAGTGTGTGTGGGTGTGGGTGCCGGTGTTGCAGTGAGTGTGGGTGTTGGTGTAGGAGTGGGTGTGGGTGTTGGAGCAGGTGTGGGACTGGGTGTGGGTGTTTGAGCGGGTTTGGGTGTGGATGTGGATGTTGGAGTGGGAGTGGGTGTTTGAGTGGAAGTGGGCACTGGTGTGGGTGTGGGAGTGGATGCTCAAGTGGGTGTGGTGTCTTACCATAGATGCCAGGATGGGCAGGAACAGGGTGGTGGTGGCGGTGTTGCTGGAGCACTCAGTGAAGGTTCCCACCAGCATGCAGAGCAGCAGGGAGATTGCGAACGGGGGGATCTCCTTCAGAGGGGCCAAACTGTTGCCCAGCCACAGAGAGAGTCCCGACGTCTGCACACACCCACCCACACACACACACACAGTATCACTGCACATACACACACAGTATCATTGCACACACACACATGCACGCAGACAGCATCACTGCACACAGACACATCACCACTGAACTGAACACGGACACACATGAAGCAGCATAGTGAATGTACGTAATCCTCCATTGTTCGGCCCTTACAGTCCTGTGATTGTACACTGAGTTAGTAACACTCCTAAAACACGAGAGCAGACTGATCAGTACTCTCAGCTAGGGGTCAATGCTGCAGCCATCAGCCACACTGTGTGCATGGGCATGGCCCTGGTGTCTGGGCGTGGCCTGGGTGTGGTCATGAGTGTGGCACAGGCGTGGTCAGTACCTCGCTGCCCCGGGCCAAGGCGAAGCCGCCCCCTAGCAGGAGGATGATGTTCCAGGGCATCTTCTCATGGACCACCTCCCAGTTTAGCAGTGTGGGGGGGGCCTTCCACTTCCCTGTGAGTGACAGGGAGTGCTCACGTAATATACAATCTTTATTAATCTACCCCCCACTCTCACTCTACACCCCACTCTCACACCCCACTCACACCCCACCTCACTCTACACCCCACTCTCACACCCCACCCCACTCCACACCCCACTCTCACACCCCCCACTCTACACCCCACTCTCACACCCCACTCTCACACCCCACTCTCACTCCACACCCACACTCACACCCCCTCCTCACACCCCACTCTCACTCTACACCCCACTCTCACTCTACACCCCACTTTCACTCTACATCCCACCCCACTTCACACCCCACTTTCACTCTCTACACCCCACTCTCACACCCCACTCACTCTACACCCCACTCTCACTCTCACATCCCACTCTCACTCTCACACCCACTCTCACACCCCACTCACTCACACCCCACTCACTCTACACCCCACTCTCACACCCCACTCTCACTCTACACCCCACTCTCACACCCCACTCTCACTCTACACCCCACTCTCACACCCCACTCTCACTCTACATCCCACTCTCACACCCCAAGAGACTAATCCTGCAGAGTCAGCCAGCAAGGGGGTACTACAGATACAGATACAGTTAACAGGTGCAGGTACAGGTATAGGTTCGGGTAGATGTACAGATACACACAGCGTTGCCTCATACCGTCCTCATCTTCACTGTGTCCTGAACAGCTTGGCATCCGTGATGGAAGCAAGAAGAACAGAGTTGACATGAGAATGGCCACTGTGCCGTCCGTCACATACCTAGGAGACACAGCACCTGTTATCACCTGTCCAGGGGTATGGTATGTCACCACCCACACTGTGAGCCAATGAGATGTGCAGCTCCTGTGGTCAGCCATGACTTACACAGTGGTGCAGATCTTATATTATGGAGGAGGGATGTGGCAGGGCGGGAGTGGCCTGTTGTTAAAGGGGAGGGGTGGGGCAGAGTGGGAGTGGCTTGCTGTTAAAGGGGAGGGGTGGGGCAGAGTGGGAGTGGCTTGCTGTTAGAGGGGGAGGGGTGGGGCAGAGGGGGGATGTTAGAGGGGGAAGGGTGGGGCAGAGTGGGAGTGGCCTGTTGTTAAAGGGTGGGGGAGTAGGGTGGCTTGCAGAGGGGGGAGGAGTGGGGCAGAGTGGGAGTGGCCTGTTGTTAAAGGGGAGGGGTGGGGCAGAGTGGGAGTGGCTGGCTGTTAAAGGGGGAGGGGTGGGGCAGAGGAGTGGCTTGCTGTTAGAGGGGAGGGGGGCAGGTGGGAGTGGCTTGCTGTTAGAGTGGGAGGTGGGCCTGTTGTTAAAGGGGGAGGGGTGGGGCAGAGTAGGAGTGGCTTGCTGTTAGAGGGGGAGGGGTGGGGCAGAGTGGGAGTGGCCTGTTGTTAGAGGGGGAAGGGTGGGGCAGAGTGGGAGTGGCTTGCTGTTAGAGGGGGAGGGGTGGGGCAGAGTGGGAGTGGCCTGTTGTTAAAGGGGAGGGGTGGGGCAGAGTGGGAGTGGCTTGCTGTTAGAGGGGGAGGGATGGAGCAGGGTTGGAGTGGCCTGTTGTTAGAGAGGGAGGGGTGTGGCCTGTTGTTAGAGAGGGAGGGGTGTGGCCTGTTGTTAGAGGGGGAGGGTGTGGCATATTGTTAGAGGGGGAGGGGCAGAGACTCACGGTTTGTCCATGTTGAAGAGCACGGTGGCCCAGCCGGGCATGAACCCGGGCTCCCTGGTGAACCACAGCACCACCAGCAGGATGAAGATGACGAGGACAGAGCCCTCGGCGAAGCTGATGCTGCCCAGACGCAGGTACTCGTCCTTCATCACCTGGTACGCCTCTCTTTCTCCGCTGTTCTTCGTCCCACAGCCAAACGACTTCTTAAGGCTGCGGGACAAACACATTTATATTTACATTTATATTTTAGGCATTTAGCAGATGTTCTTATCCAGAGCGACTTACACAGTTTACATTTCTTTACATACAATCCATTTATACAGCTGGATATTTTACTGAAGCAATTCAGGTTAAGTACCTTGCTCAAGGGTACAACAGCAGTGCCCCACCTGGGAATTGAACCTGCAACCTCTGAGTTACAAGCCCGGCAGCTCCCTAACCATTACATTACACTGCCAGCCTCAGCATCTCCAAATTCTCTCCTCCAAAATGGACGGAAGTTTTGTTTTTGTGTGGCATGAGGTTTGAAAATGGCTACGGATCCCCTGTCTCTCAGTTCATGCCCTGACTCTTACTTCAGCCCCAGGTACAGTTCATGCCCTGACTCTTACTTCAGCCCCAGGTACAGTTCATGCCCTGACTCTTACTTCAGCCCCAGGTACAGTTAGTGCCCTGACTCTTACTTCAGCCCCAGGAACATGAACTGAAGCCATAGCCACGAGAAGATCAGCATCAGCAGCATGTTGGGGAAGGAGAATCCAAACCAGCTGGCAAAGTTGATTATGCCGTTATTGTTTGGGAAGAGCCTGCGGGCAAAGGGGGTGGGTTAGGAAGGCTTACACAGAGGTCATGGTCAGAGTATGACACACAAACAGTAAACAGTGTTCAACAACATGAGGTGTCGGGGGAAGTGCAGAGTTAGTTGGCAAGGCGGGGGGGGGGGCAGCCGAAAGGTGTGGTAGCAGGGTGGGAGGGGGGTAGGTGAGGCGCAGGGTGCGGGGGCAGGGGCAGGGGCCGGGCAGCGGCGTGTAGGGTGGGTGCAGGGTGCAGGGGGCGGGGGTGGGGGTGGGGGACGCTCTTACTCGTCCACCTGGCCCTTCAGGATGAGGTTTGGGGTGGTGCCGGTGAGGGTGGCCGTGCCCCCTATGCTGGCTGCATAGCACACGCACAGACTCATCCCCTTGGACAGCTTCAGATACTTCTGCTCCCGGACCAGCCTTCTCTCCTCCGCCTCAGTGCTGCCCCCCTCCTCTGAAACAGCAAACTGTGCATCAATCTCACCTCTCTCTCTCTCTCTATCTCTCTCTCTATATATACACCAATCAGCCACAACATTAAAACCAGTTGCCTAATATTGTGTAGGTCCCCCTCGTGCCACCGTCAAGGCATGGACTCCACAAGACCTCTGAAGGTGTCCTGTGGTATCTGGCACCAAGACGTTAGCAGCAGATCCTTTAAGTCCTGTAAGTTGCAAGGTGATGCCTCCATGGATCGGACTTGTTGGTCCAGCACATCCCACAGATGCTCGATCGGATTGAGATCTGGGGAATTTGGAAGCCAAGTCAATACCTTTAACTCTTTGTCATGTTCCTCAAACCATTCCTGAACAATTTTTGTAGTGTGACAGGGCGCATTATCCTGCTGAAAGAGGCCACTGCCACCAGGGAATACCGTTGTCATGAAGGGGTGTACTTGGTGTGCAACAATGTTTAGGTAGGAGTTACGTGTCAAAGTAACATCCACATGAATGCCAGGACCCAAGGTTTCCCAGCAGAACATTGCCCAGAGCATCACACTGCCTCCGCCGGCTTGCCCTCTTCCCATAGTGCATCCTAGTGCCCTCTCTTCCCCAGGTAAACGACGCACACGCACCCAGCCATCCACATGATGTAAAATAAAACGTGATTCATTAGACCAGCCCACTTTCTTCCATTGCTCCATGGTCCAGTTCTGACGCTCACGTGCCCATTGTAGGCGCTTTCGGCGGTGGACAGGGGTCAGCATGGGCACTCTGACCGGTCTGTGGCTACGCAGCCCCATACACAGCAAGCTGCGATGCACTGTGTTCTGACACCTTTCTATCATAGCCAGCATGAACTTTTTCAGCAATTTGTGCTACAGTAGCTCTTCTGTGGGATCGGACCAGATGGGCTAGCCTTCGCTCCCCACATGCATGAATGAGCCTTGGGCACCCATGGCCCTGTCGCCGGTTCACCGGTTGTCCTTCCTTGGACCACTTTTGGTAGGTACTAACCACTCCATACCAGAACACCCCACAAGACCTGTCATTTTGGAGATGCTCTGACCCAGTCGTCTAGCCATCACAATTTGGCCCTTGTCAAAGTCGCTCAGATCCTTACGCTTGCCCATTTTTCCTGCTTCCAACAATCAACTTCAAGAACTGACTGTTCACTTGCTGCCTAATATATCCCACCCCTTGACAGGTGCCATTGTAACGAGATGATCAATGTTATTCACTTCACCTGTCAGTGGTTTTAATGTTGTGGCTGATCGGTGTGTATATATATATATATATATATATATAATATATATCCCTCAATCTCCATTCTCTCTCCCTCTCTCCCCCCATCTCTCTCTATCTCTCAAAAACACTCAGAATGTCAATCATTAATGAGATTATCATTTTCCAGGAAATGTGGAAAATTCTGCGAAACCTCTGTATCTGGCTGTGCTGTTATCTGTGACTCAGTCCGGACTGAGGACGGGGGCGTGGGCGTGAGCTAGGCTCACTTCTGGGAGGGAAATGAGGGGTGAGTTTTAATGCATGGCACAGCTTGCCAGCTGATGTAGTGGAGGCAGTGACCCTCGGGATGTTCAAGAACAGCCTTTGGACTGCAGGTGAAATGAGGAGACTAGACGGGCTGAACTGTTCAACATTCTCATGTTCTTCTGCTATATTACACTATACTACACAATGCACTATATAACTATAGACAAAAAGTTATGTATATAAACGCAATCACATAATTGCATTTATGACATTATGTACTATATTATTGTGGCCGCTTGATGACATGGACCGAACAACCAATCACTGCTAAATTGAGAGGCACAAAATATCTTAACTAGATGGCAGACAGTCTACCGGTAGAAAAGTCTGAAAACTGAATGCATACTCTTGTAAAAATATCTACTTTTGGGTTTATGTAAAACATAAAGTACTAATCTCACTTAAAACATAGTTCTTTGGGTTTAATGATATTATTATGGCGGCTGGCCTGGTATCCAGCGAGGCGGTGGATCCCTGGTGCTCACCGTCGGGGTTGGGCTCCTTGGTCTCCTTGGTCTCCTTGGTCTTGGTCTGGCTCTCCTTGCTGTCAGTCAGCTGAAAGGCCTGGTTGTCAAGGCCGCCAAACTCCCGCTCCTGGGCGTCGGCCTCCGTCTGGCTGAGCTGCTGCAGCACGGCCTGGGCGATTGGCAGCATCATGGCGGTGGAGGCCGTGTTGCTGATCCACATGGAGAGGAACGCTGTGGTGCCCATGAACCCCATCATCAACCTGGGGGGACAGAGTGGTCAGACACAGGGGGGGGGGCAGAGCAGTCAGACACAGGAGTCAGACACAGGGAGGGGGCAGAGCAGTCAGACACAGGGAGGGGGCAGAGCACTTAGACACAGGGAGGGGGCAGACACAGGGAGGGAAGGGGGCAGAGCAGTTAGACACAGGGGGGGAGGGGGGCAGAGCAGTCAGACACAGGGAGGGGGGCAGAGCAGTCAGACACAGGGAGGGGGCAGAGCAGTCAGACACAGGGGGGGCAGAGCAGTCAGACACAGGGAGGGGGGGCAGAGCACTTAGACACAGGGAGGGGGCAGAGCAGTCAGACACAGGGAGGGAGGCAGAGCACTTAGACACAGGGAGGGGGCAGAGCACTTGGACAGGGGGGCAGAGCAGTCAGACACAGGGAGGGAGGGGGCAGAGCAGTCAGACACAGGGAGGGGGGCAGAGCAGTTAGACACAGGGAGGGGGGCAGAGCAGTTAGACACAGGGAGGGAGGGGGCAGAGCAGTTAGACACAGGGAAGGGGGCAGAGCAGTCAGACACAGGGAGGGGGGCAGAGCAGTCAGACACAGGGAGGGGGGCAGAGCAGTTAGACACAGGGAAGGGGGCAGACACAGGGGAGGAGGGGGCAGAGCAGTTAGACACAGGGAGGGAGGGGGCAGAGCAGTTAGACACGGGGGGCAGAGCAGTCACCGTGGTGATGAGGCGAGCTCTTACAGCGCTGGTTTCACTCCCACGACCAGCAGCACTCGCAGTGCTATGCGCTTATGCAGGTTCCAGTACTCCACCGCGATCGCCACCAGCAGACCCCCGATGAACAGCATGTTGGAGTCCTTCAGGTACTGCACACACACCTGCAGAGGGACAGGGGCACAATGAGCACTGAGTCACAGCACTGAGTCACAGTCACACACTGAATCACAGACAGGTACACACTGGCTGTGTCCGAAACCGCTCCCTATTCCATATATAGTGCACTATATAGTGTGTACGCCATTTTGTAGTGTGCGACGAATTCTAAACTGTTAATTTCGTTCACTATATAGGGAACGAGAAAATACCCACAATTCACCGTGATTTGTAGTGTACATCGACTGTACCCTACAATTGATCCCATGTACCACAATGCAATGCGGTCGTGTCATACCGTCATACATACGCCTCCGTTTATGCCTCAAGAACAAAACTTGAGCCAACAGCAGTAAAACAGAAACAGGAATCATGGTGGTAATGTTAGCTAACTGCTTTAGCCACCGATAGCTACCGTTATTATCGCTATGGGAGTTGGTGCTAGTTGTGAGTTATCCTAACGTTATTTTCTCCACACAAGCTAGTTAGCTCACGACTTCCATAACGGTAGCTATTGGTGGCTAAAGCAGTGGCTAGCAGACAGCACCACAGTTGACAAAACCACACTTGCACATGATTAGAATTTCAACAATTTATTTGGGATTTAAGAACATGCAAACCCGATACCACCTGAGTACATTTCAACAGCTGCCATGAGAGCTCGGTTTGTTTACGGGTGATACTGGGCGCGTCCGCTTGCGTCACCTGAATATCCGGCACTTTTTTTGACGCAAATGACGTTCAGTTGTAGTATCCGAAAACACTACTTTCGTTCGCTACATAGTGCACTATATAAACACTATATAGGGAATAGGGAATAGGGAACGAGTGAGCGGTTTCGGACACAGCCACTGAGTCACACACAGGTACACACTGAGTCACACACAGGTACGCACTGAGTCACACACAGGTACACACTGAGTCACACACAGGTACACACTGAGTCACAGACAGGTACGCACTGAGTCACAGACAGGTACGCACTGAGTCATAGACAGGTACGCACTGAGTCACAGACAGGTACGCACTGAGTCACAGACAGGTACGCACTGAGTCACAGACAGGTACGCACTGAGTCACACACAGGTACGCACTGAGTCACACACAGGTACACACTGAGTCACACACAGGTACACACTGAGTCACACACAGGTACACACTGAGTCACAGACAGGTACGCACTGAGTCACACACAGGTACGCACTGAGTCACACACAGGTACACACTGAGTCACACACAGGTACACACTGAGTCACAGACAGGTACGCACTGAGTCACACACAGGTACGCACTGAGTCACAGACAGGTACACTGAGTCACACACAGGTACGCACTGAGTCACACACAGGTACGCACTGAGTCACACACAGGTACACACTGAGTCACACACAGGTACGCACTGAGTCACAGACAGGTATGCACTGAGTCACACACAGGTACGCACTGAGTCACACACAGGTACACACTGAGTCACAGACAGGTACACACTGAGTCACACACAGGTACACACTGAGTCACAGACAGGAGTATGTTGGGCAATCACAGGTTTCTCAACATGGAGGAAAGAAAATATCAACCTGACATTAAAGCAGCATCCTTTTATGCTGCCTCATCACATTTTGAACTATAGCATAATGTAATAGAATCCAGTAGTACATTAATGTAGTATAATATTTAAAATACCATGATATGATAGCAGAGAATTAACACAGAGTTCACCAGGACAGAGTCTGTCTGAGCATGCAAGTAGCAGGTAGCAAGGATTGATGGGTAGCAGGGAATGATGGCTCAGTGGCAGGATTCGTACCTCTGAAGACTCCATGATGCCCATCATGGGGAAGAGGATGACGGGCAACAGGGCGGTGACGGCCAGCGGGATGCACTCTGTACACCAGTACAGGGCCATGAGGATAATCACAAAGCCACAGCTCGCCTCCTGCAACACACACACGCACACACACAGTGAGTACACACATACACACACACATGGTGAAAGAGTATACACACACACACACACACAGTATGAGAGTACACACACACACACACACACACACAGTGAGTACACACATACACACACAAATGGTGAGAGAGTATACACACACATACACAGTGAGACACACACACACACACACACACACACACACACACACACAGCGAGAGACTACGCACACACACAGAGTGAGAGAGTTTACACATGCACAGGTAATAAAGGACTTTCACTGCACTGAAAATGCTTTGTCAGCAAAGTCCAGGATCAAAAGGACAGGGGTACCACACCCTGATATTCATGGTCACATGGTTGAGTGGTTGCCATTGTGACCAAGGCCTTGAGCCTCATGATGATTTCATCTGCCCCCCACTGACAGTCAAGGATAAGAATTCTTCCTGAATGAACAGACGGATCAGCTGGAATATTGGGGACTGCACAAGGACAGAACCTTCGGACCGAACCAAACCAACAACATTCTTTACCACAGCAGCTCTACTTTTGTAGAAGGGGCTATAAAGATTAATGATTATTTTAAGTTCAAGAGCAAACCATTAATCATAAAAGCTAAAAAAAGAACATTCTCAGGTGCCTGACTCGTACAGGTGAGATGTGTTTCAACAGAAACTGAAATTGTTTTATTCACACTATGTCTTGGGTGATTTTTTCTTTTTCAGAAAGCAACTTTTTAAGAGAACCCCTGAGCCAGCGTTCTGGATCAGAAATCTGGAGCCAGGGGGTTGCAGGTTCAAACCTTGAGAACAGCTCAGCTGTCACTAAGGACCGAGTGTATTTAAGCTGCAGTGTGTGAGTAAAAGTCACACTACACACAGACAATATAAAGTTTACAAAACATAACATAAGCTTTGCAATTCTTGACAAGAAAAATATGACATAATATCACATCTCTCGCATCCCACACTTCCACACCAAGGGGGAGAACAGAGAAGGCACATAGACGTGCACATACAAATATACACACAGACCCCCAAACACACACACACACACACACACACACTCACACAATCACACTTACACACAGACACAAACCCCCAAAGAAACACTCACACACACACAAAAACACACAATCACTCGGGGACACACACTCATAGACATACACACAGACCCCCAAAGACGCAAACAGAGAAACACTCACACATACAGACACTCACACACAGACATACACAGACACACACACACATACTCACACACACTCAGACATACTCAGACACACACACACAGGCACTCAGACATTCAGACACACACACACACACATGCACACACAGCCTCTCACACACTTACACACACACACAGGCACTCAGACAAGGGGTTACCGGTGTATTGATGACCAGAGGCAGGGGCAGGATGAGCAGAGGCGTGAGGAAGATGATGAGGTAATTCCGATATATCCACAGACACTTAAAGAACCTGACCATGATTGCACTCAGTCCAACAGCACAGGTAGGAGAAAACACCTGATATCACACCAACACTACAGCAGGGGATACCTTTCACCAGATAATTAGCGATTCCACTGCACTCTATTAAGAGAGAGGGAAAGATAAAAGTATATATATAACAAAGAATTAATTATTAACCAAAAGTCTGGGGGGGTTATATGAACTTCACACTACGAGGGGGTGGGGGGGTGGGTAATATCACAAAACAATAGACAAATGCAGCTTTATGGACCCACAGATAAGAAAGACTTTCAGTCGGATGTTTTCAAAGGAACTTTATGGAGCCATATTCCACACACACACTGTAATAATCTTACCCTTCTAATCAGTTACTGGCTGAGTACAATATAAACCTAAGTATACGCATGAGTTGTCTCTGTCCTGTAAATAACAGGGTCTCTTAAACTTCCCAAGAACCTTTGTGATGCTATAGCCAATCAGAGAGGAATTTGGGGTTTGCGCTGAAACAAAATAATGTTGGAGGCTCTTTCTCTGTCTCTTTCTCTCTCTCTCTCTCTCTCTCTCTCTCTCGGTCTCTCTCTCCCCCTTTCTTCTTTCCCTCTCCTCTTCCTTGTGTTCTCTGTGATTTCAGAGGGTGTGAACCCTGAGCAGCTCTGAAACACTCTGACAGACCAACGGCTTTCTTCTCCTTTGTTTTTCTTTTAAAGATACACATATACACCGATTGGGGCTGTCGAGGCTCGCCCTGCTAAAGCTTCAGTGCATTTTCTTTTATTTAATCTTTTTTTAACCAGGGAGGTCAGTTGAGAACAGTTCTCATTTTCAACAACGGCTTGGCCAAGAGGCAGAAACACAGCAGTACAAAACAACAACAACCAAAACAATATAGCCGCAAGCAGCAATTAATAGGGTCCAAGCAAAATGTGCCAATCACTGCTTATTGGATGAATGTTGCAAACATTTAGCCTACAAGCTCAGGAAGGCATTAGCAAGAAGGTAAGTCATTGTATTGCTCATTGCTCATTGCAATGCAAGTCCCATGATCATGGGTCAAACCGACCCTGTTTTGCCATCAACTTCATTAGCGCATAATGGTCAAACAGTTTGAAGCATAAAAGAAAAGTAGTATCCGTTTTCTGGGTTACTCCAGAGATACTTTGAGTGAAATTTGGTGAAGACTGGATCAACTAGAAGGATAGGAGAAGAAGCAAAATGTGTTGATGTTTCATAAGGAACAGTGGCTAGGGTGATGTTAGCATAGAAGTCTGAGGGCAACACATCAGCAACTAGGAGCAACTGTGGTAGAAAATGCATACTCCTCAACCATGATGTCTGCATTGGTTCCAGATGCAAGGCAAAACAGATGAGCAACTCTGAATCAGCTGACTGCAAATATCAATCTAGGGCTTGAGCAGGCAGTTTCATCTAGAACAATAGATAGAGAACTTCATACAGAGGAATACCATGGTCAGGTTGCAGCCCTATTAAGACACGTTATGTGTCCAAAGACACGTAGGTGTTTCCTTTATTCTGGCAGTTATCTGTATCTGTTCATCCTCAACTGAGGGTATTGAATCTGGCTCATTCTACTGTCTGTATGTCTGCCCAGGTATAATCCAGTTCCAGTTATAATCAGCTCTAGCTATACGTAGTAGATTACATAGGTCCTTAAATTAGTAGACTTGGATAATTAACACTACATTTGATAATTAACACTACACTCTATTATTAACATTACACTACTGATAGTGTAATAAACACTTCACTCTGTACACAGGTGATTTTCAGTCACCCATAACTGCATCACTGACAGCAGATGATATAAGATTTAGTTGATGTAGTACTGCTCGGTAACAAAGAATTATGGAGGTATAAAATCTTGCCATGATCATAAAGGGAAGATCATTAATGAACGCCTTCATAGAGCCAGTGCCGCAGGAACACTGCTTCCTTATCCAGATTTACGGCCTTGTTTCCCCATTACACTGCTATCTGCCTGGCAGGACAAACGATCACGCCAACGGGGTTCCATACACCCAGGAAAAACAGCCATCAATGGGTAGATCATTAAACCATATGCCCAATTAGCCCTGTGGTGTCAGGGCTTCTGTCCAAAAGGGCTGATGAATGGATATGATGGACAGAGGGCCCGACATGAGGACCTAACCTCCAAGGCCAGCCTCGAGTCCGAGTGCCCCCGAAAGCCCTGTCTGTGAGTGAGGGCAGGGGGGGGGGGGGCGAAGTTTGCGCACCATCGCAGAAACACGTGATGGAGTATTCCTCTCCTCGCAGTCTCCGTCTTCGTGCGTCTCACGGGCACAGTGCTCAGCCAGCCACCTTCCCCCACCATGTTTAAATCCAGTCTTTCATTATTTTTACTCATCCAGAAACCAAGGCAACAACAGAACAACTTTAAAGTGCCAGAAGGAAAAATAGGGACTTTTACATGTTTAAAAAGAGAGAGAGAGAGAAGCAACCTGTTGAGGTTTATTATTGTAAATGTTTTATTGCATGATGTGAAATAAGTTATTGCTAACAGAACTGTAATATATCACTGTGTTGGGTTGATGTTACTCTTCAGCTTCTAGTACACAATCTCTTCCATTCATACACTCTTATTAAACAAAGTCTGACTCCTTATGCATGTTTATTGCATTGGCTTAAAGGACCTTTACCACCGCAGTATGTGTCGCAGGACAGCCGAAACATTACTAGGGGGAGCGTAAAAATAAGCGGGTCATTGGCTACCAAATTGGGAGAGAAAAAAAAAAAAAATGTCATTATGCATGTTTATTGCAGACCTTTACCAGCAGTATGTTACAGCCAACCTAGCAATAACATTGATACAACATTAAGCTTTGGCTCAATCCTGGCTCAATCCATCCATTTTTATCAGCAGTGGAGAAAGTAGCAAAGTCATGAGTTTGTTTTCTGCTGCCAGGTAAAGAACTCCAGAACCTTGTGCCTTTAATGGAGAATTCAGTTTGAGCACAGGAAGTCCTACAGTGTCTGACTCGGTGGTTCACATGTGAGGTGCTGCGTGTGTGCTTGTGTCCTGAGTGTAGTGGAGCCTAGCTACAAATGAATCAAAAGTATTTCTTTAGAATGTTGCAATTATATCTTAAAGGTTTCTTGTCCATGACTTTGATGGCTTGGTTATAGAGGAAGGTTAGAGGTTCAATCGTGGTATCCAATGCTTGGGACCAGGAGGTTATACAGCAGGACAGATGAGAGAAAATAATGGCATGCATAAATGTGAGAGCTGTGTGAAATGGTAAGCAACATCTGATTGGTCTGAAGGTGTGGAGATTTTCCCTGACAGTTCTATCTTCTTACTGCGCATGTCAAATTTCAACTGAGAATCTAAAATGTAAAAAACGTGGGCTCTTTCAGTGTTGCCTCCTAACCCAGCCTCTTCAGATTTTCTGGGAAACAGGATTTACATCCGGATGTTGGTCGATCCTCTTAACCCTTGAAATCTGCTCTTCATTCAACTGCGATAATGGAATAACACATCTTTTATGGGAAAATGGAATCACATAATTGTTGGGGTCTTTTCAGGAAGTCCTTTAACAAAACATTTTCCACCGAATAATATATTTAACAAACATGAAAGCTATCGTCTGCCAACAAAAAAGCAGAGCTGCTGTTATCTCACTCTCCTCCGTTATCAGGGTCCGGGTCGCTGTAGATCGCTCTCAGATATCCGGCTATCAGACACGTGCTCCGAGCAGCCGTATAAGGAGGGCTTTTCTCTCGCCCAGTCCGTGTTTTCATCGTCAGGACTGCGTAACGGGATAAAGGTCTTTACAGTAAGTCAAACGGCCGTGAACTCAATTTAGCTCTCGCTTGCCTCTGCTGTGCTCCACACCGCCATCTGCTGGAGGTAAGCGGAATAGCACTGCGAGCCATAACAATCCTGAGGACATTTTGACGAGGAGAAACAGGTCGTTGTAGGCCCATCTAGGCCCGTAATTGGACTAATGTCTAGAGAGTATCCAGCACTGTATCACCGCAAGGGCTAAGCGCTGTTAGAACCCTTCATGAGAAAAGTGTAGAAAATAAGCATGCCCCTTGTTTGATATCATAAATGCTGATGCCACAGTGTCCACATTATACATTAATAGCCATCTGTATAAGATCCAGCATACAGGCATGTGTATTAGAGTCTATATATAGCCTACATAGAGCAGGGGTACCTAGCCCTGGTCCTGGAGAGAAACAGGGTGAGCTGGTTTTCATTGTTACACAACACTTAATCGATCAGTAAAAGCAGTTGACCGCACAGTTAACTCACCTCACCTGAATAATAAACATAAAAATATGTTTATAGGCCATGTGCAGTGTTTGCCAGTAAAGTTACTATTGTTAAAGTTGAGAGAACATTGTACAGTTCTGTTCCCAAGAGTTCAGGCCAAAGGTCCTGTGTGTGTGTGTGTGTGTGTGTGTGTGTGTGTGTGTGTGTGTGTGTGTGTGTGTGTGTGTGTGTGTGTGTGTGTGTCAGAGGCTGCCTGGGGAGGTGGGTTATTCATCCAGGTCTAAACTTCAAGGTCTGCAGACGTTATAAACCCCAGTCCAGCACTCTCACACCGACTGCAGGGACACGCCAGCCAGAACAGCAGATTCAATCAGCTTTAACAAGGAGACACAGTCTGTGTCTCATAATATCCATCACTCATTTCCTCATAAAAACATCCTGCTCACTTCCTGACAAACATGTGACAAATTGTGTGTGTGTGTGTCTGTGTACGTACATGTGTCTGTATATGTGTGTGTGTATGTGTGAGTGTGTGCATGTGTGTGTCTCTGTGCATGTACATATATCTTTGTGTTTGTGCATGTGTGTGTCTCTGTGCATGTACATATATCTGTGTGTGTGTGTGTGTCTCTGTGCATGTACATATATCTGTGTGTGTGTCTCTGTGCACATACATGAGTCTGTGTGTGTGTGTGTGTGTGCGCATGTGTGTGTATGTGTGCATGGGCATGTGTGTGTGAGTGTGTCCAAGTGGGTGTGTGTGTGCATGTCTATGTGTGTGCATGTCTGTGTGTGTGTGTGTGTGTGTGCGTGTGTGTGTGTATGTGTCAGAGTGTGTGAGTGTGGGCGTGTTTCAGCGCTGTGTGCTTCTCCCCAGGTTTGTATGTGCTGACTGTATTTCAGAGGGGAGATTGATATTGATTTTGTGCTGACCCCCGACAGGGTATGAGCAGATAAAGGGCTGCTTGGCTCACAGCTCCTGTTTCTACTGTGAGGGGGGATTACAGAGTTAACCTTCATCTGTCTCTGCAGGAGAGATCAGCCCCCCGGGCCTCACAGGGCCAATACACAGCAAATCTGCACAGACACATGCAGTACAACCACAAGGGTTAGGCTGGGGTCGCACTGACAATGACCCGCCAGCAGGGGTCACTGTTTGTTTATTCACAATGTGCATTAATGGGAGGCTCGGAACAGGAAATTGACCTGTGCACTTCCTGTGGCTCCACTGTGTGGAGAGGATTAAGATGGAGCAAGAGTGTCCATTCTCACTGTAGTCCTGTCCGGGAGAGGTAAAAAAAACCCCACCTGGGAGTAGAATTGAAGCAGAGAGACAGCAGCAACAACACAAAAACAACGTTTGATTAAACATGCTGTTCAGCTCGTAAAGGGGAGCTCTTTAATACATTAAGAGCGACCTGTCTCAACACATATGCAGTAAGTTCCTTGATGGACTACAATCCGCACATTCGCCAGTCATAGCCAATCCTGTGAGCCATCTTCCTAATCCACTGTCTTTGACTGCTCGCTGAAGCGCATCCCTGCCTGCACAGGACCATGAAAAACACAAGAGTAAGCACACAGTGAAATTCCCTGGGTGTGCTTCTGTCAAACTTTGGGAGGCCCTAAGATCATAGCATGCGTTGTGGTGCATCTCAGAAGGTCCGTCTCAAACAATTGTTCTTATTCAAACCGAGGCAAAGAACGCTGTGATGGACAGAGGAATTTGTGTACAAGCGTTAGAGGTCAACAGGTATTTGGGTATCTACTAACAAGTGTAGTATTTCACAAACCTGGGTTAAATACATGAGGTGTATCCACCTTGCCTTTCCTGTAAGGGAGAGTGCTCAGGTAACGCAGGTTAAAGGTTTACGTCTGAGGTTTGTGTGTGTTTGTGCACAAATCAGACAAACAGACCAGTGAGATTAGCAGGGCTGGTGCTTTTTATTGCATTCTTAACTGTATATGAAGTCCTGCATTTCAATCGACAATAAACGGTCTACATACTTTACAGCTACCGTATACAGCTCCATATATTAAGGCGACAGGGGGGAGCCCAGCAGGGTTTAAGGTTCACTATTTCCATTGGGGCCGATAAGCCAATACTGCACAGGATTACACTCTGTACACCTGCACCCAGGGCACACTGCTGTGGGTCAGTGCAGAGGGAAGGGACTGTACTTATTAAAAATATACACATCTGAGGAATGCATTGGTTAATAGCTGTGTGGTCTCTGTGCCGCAGTGCTTGAGTCAGGTGTTTCTGTGGTTACACAGTACTGGACCATATACCGTCACTGTCAGGCTGTTTAAAAAAACCACAACATTTTGCAAGGAGCCATAATTAAAAATGGTCACAAAGCTCTTTGAGTCTGCAGTGCAGTGAAACTCTTCCATTACTGAAATCATAATTGACCAGTATGGCCGTTATTACAGTATGGTGCAAAGATGTGAGCTGTGTTTTTAATAGGCGAGAGATGGGAGCGGGGATGTTTTTAATTGGTGAGATGGGAGGGGCTATATTTTTAATAGGCGAGATGGGAGGGGGGATGTTTTTAATAGGTGAGATGGGAGGGGCTATGTTTTTAATAGGCGAGAGATGGGAGAGGCTATGTTTTTAATAGGCGAGATGGGAGGGGCTATGTTTTTAATAGAGCAGAGGTGGGTGCTTACATTTTTATTTTTAAGATTTTGTTTCTGATTTTATCCCATTTTCTCCCAATTTAGTAGCCAATTACCCTCGCTATTTTATGTCAATCCCCCCTAGTAATGTGAGTTCGCTGCCGTAGTCCTGTGACCGGTAGTTACAAAGGTGAAGCATCGTCTCCTCCGAGACGGCACTCGCCAGGCTGTCGACCGTAACCCGGTACTACAGGGCCACTCGTCCTGTCGGCTTCCCTCCCCCCTCCCTGGGGCGGACAGCCAATTGCCGCCCCTGGTGGCACTCCCGGCCAGAGCCGACTCTGGCGAGACGAGGAATCGAACCCCGGTATCCATGGCCAATGTCGAGCATTGTAACCACTGGACCACGCGGGAGGCCCGGGGTGCTTACATTTTTGAACAGGACGGAAGTGGGACGTGTTTTGAACAGCAAGGTTTGTGGCATTTCTTTGGTGAATTGACCTACATTTAGCTGTGGTTGAGTATACTCTATGAGCCCCCTGTGTATGTCAGGGAGCACTGGTCTGATTAGCAGTGCTTTACAGCAGTGTTTCTCAGCCCCAGTCCTGGGGGGGCACTGTGTATGATGGTCACAGTTCCAACCATAATTCCAATTCCTGAATGTTAATTGTTATCAACATGTTACTTGTTTTTAATTAGACACTTTTAATGTCTAATGAAGGATCTTTACCCTCTTAATGCAACATTATGTTAGAAACACAGTTTATGTTACAAAGAATAAATATTATATATTCATTTAAGGACTTTTAATGAGTCAGATCAGTTCTCAGGCAATAATGCTTTCATTTTCTGTGATGCGCTGACAAGGTTAAAAGAGGATAACTTTTTAGTTTAAAACAATGATGGTTGTGATGAAAACTAGCATATGTGGGACTGCTCCAAGGGTTGCTTTAGGGGCATTTTATAACCCCATCGTCCTGTGTGCACAGGACAGCAGGTCCCCAACCTGAATGACAGTGTGATATGATGCACACCAGAATGAAGGAGGTTTTCTGAACGGGCACGCGTTGGGAGGACATATCCCACAACACTGTGCTCCAGAAACACACGCATCTCACCGGCGGACAGGCACACGGCTCAGAGGCAGGGGATGAAACAGAGTAAAGTGTGAAAACAAAATTCACACGAGCAGACGTGGGTGGCTATAAGAGCTCCAGGTGGCGGGTGAGGACAGGTGAGGCAGTCACTGGTGGCAGGGAAACAGTAATATTCCTGAGAAACAGGTTGGCCTTCCCCTCCCTGCTGTGACGCCAGCATGGACACAGGCAGGGAAGGAGAGAGGACAGCGAGGACCACAGACCCCCCCTTTCTCTGTCCGAACACTGATGTCACGGGCTCAGAAACACAGGACGCTGCCCATTGGCTGCAGGCAGACTCACACCCATCACATGCACACAGAGGAGGGAAAGGACAGCCTATCAGGGGCAGGGTGGGGAGCATGCTCAGTGTGGGTGTGACGGTAATGTCAGCAGAGACTCCGGAAGGAGACAGCGCCCCTGTGCCAAGCCTCACCACTCCCTCGCTCCTGGCCCCCGCCCAGCCTACCCCTGCTGTGGGCCCCCCTGCACCGCCCCTGGGCTGCTTCCTGTGCCCCCCCCAGCAGCACTCCATGGGCCCCCTCCTGCAGGACTCTCTCTCCACGGTCCAGCTGGTCCTGGCTCGGCCCGCCCTTCAGAAACCGCAGGATCTTATCGATGGTAGCTTCCTGATACTCATGAGACCACCTAGAACAGAGCACAGAGTCAGACTGGCTACGAAATACCAAATGTATTCTACCAAATCACTGCTCTACCAATCAGTGTCTACCACTCAACATGCCTTAGTTAATCAACGCATTCACCAAAAAATAAAGGAAAGATGTTTGAAGGCATCCAAGGGTGTAACCACATATCAAATATTGGGGAGAACATAATGAAAGGGAATGTTTTATATCTACAAATTATTGGGAGGAACAGATATGACTGTTTTGAATATTGTGGGGGACATGCTCCCGTCCCCCCCACTCGTTACGCCTGTGCATGCATCATTGATTTTAAGAAAGCAATCAATTCTATGTGGCACAAGTGCCTATATTATAAAATTGCTGTGTATAAAAGTGGTGTAGGCGGGGCTAAAGCATGTGATATAATCAAATCCGTGTACAGTGTTTGGATAATAAGAGTGGAGTAAAAATTGGTGACAAAAGAACAGAACACCTCACTCGAGAGTGCAGGGGCTGCAGTTTTGAGTTTGACATTGTTCAGTATTTAAATGAATGAGTTAGCTGTGTTACTGGAACAATCTGCAGCCCCTGGCCTCACCCTAAACAACACACAAGTTACATTTCTGCATGCGGCAAGCTCAAGCCAGCGTCCCTCCTCCCTCCCCCTTGGGGCGGACAGCCAATCGCCAGCCCCAAACGGGACTCCCAGCCAGAGTCGAGCTGGCGCAGTCGGGGATCAAACCCAGGCTGGCAGCGGGCAGAGACAAAAATATGATCTTCCAAAAGAGATCTAGATCTCAAGAAAGCTCTGAAAGCTCATCTTCAGCTCAACACCGCCCCAGAGCACGTGTAAATTATGACTGAAAATCAGTGCCTCAGGGAACTTTGGTCTGGCATTAAATGCATTAAAAGACAAAGCCGGTAGAGCTCTCCATGCAATCAAAGTAAATTCTAGAAGGGGCGGCAGATAGCGTAGCAGTCCAGCACACCGTGTTTTGCCTGGTCCTATACGGTGTGCGCTGCCTGTCAGGGACGCAGTTCAAAACCTTTTGGCATTTGGCTGTCTGCCCCAGGTGGAGGGGGGAGGGTGAGCCGGCACGAGTTTGTTGAGGAGCAGGAAGGGCGTCCGTGGTCGAGTTCCGCCTCGGAGGAGGCGGATCTAATGGGCCAGAAAAATTGGCTCGTTACCCGGAGGACGGGCGGCAGACTTGTGGGGGAGGGTGAATTGAGACAAATACAGGGTATAATTGGCGACCAAATTGGAAGAAAAACTGGGGAAAATTAGAACATTTTTAATAAAGAAATAAAAAATAAAAAAAGTAAATTCTAGACATCCCCATTCAAATCTGGTCCAAAATCTTTGGCAGCGTTATTTTGACTATAACACTATTGAAGCGATGTATGGGGTCCAGTCAGGCAGCATGACTTCACTACAAGCATCAATCAATTCTGTATGCAGAATTCTGTTTAAATATATTTAAAAATGCAAAGAAAAGAACCAACTAATGCATGCAGGACAGAAGGGAGGGAGAGAGAGAGAATGAGCCCTCTCTGACCACACTCTGACCCTGCTGTGGCCCCTCGCTCTGTGACCTACTTGATGCCATTGAAGTTGAGGATGCTGCTCATG
This sequence comes from Aldrovandia affinis, assembly GCA_029706075.1. NCBI lineage: Eukaryota > Metazoa > Chordata > Actinopteri > Notacanthiformes > Halosauridae > Aldrovandia > Aldrovandia affinis. Next base: position 2,395,328 of record JAINUG010000149.1, read on the forward strand.
TCAGCAGGCAGGGACTTGGGGTCGGGCCACAGAAAGTTATCGGTGACGGGGACAATGTTCTTCTTTCCGTTCAGAGCGGTGACAATCTCCTGCGGGATCAGAGACGCGTTAGAGCAGATAACGGTGGCACAGGGCTGTAACACTGGCACAGGGCTGTAATGCTGGCACAGGGCTGTAACACTGGCACAGGGCTGTAACACTGGCACAGGGCTGTAACACTGGCACAGGGCTGTAACACTGGCACAGGGCTGTAACACTGGCACAGGGCTGTAACGCTGGCACAGGGCTGTAACACTGGCACAGGGCTGTAACACTGGCACAGGGCTGTAACACTGGCACAGGGCTGTAACACTGGCACAGGGCTGTAATGCTAGCACAGGGCTGTAACGCTGGCACAGGGCTGTAACGCTGGCACAGGGCTGTAACACTGGCACAGGGCTGTAACACTGGCACAGGGCTGTAACACTGGCACAGGGCTGTAACACTGGCACAGGGCTGTAATGCTGGCACAGGGCTGTAATGCTGGCAAAGTGCTGTAACACTGGCACAGGGCTGTAACACTGGCACAGGGCTGTAATGCTGGCACAGGGCTGTAACACTGGCACAGGGCTGTAACACTGGCACAGGGCTGTAATGCTGGCACAGGGCTGTAACACTGGCAAAGCGCTGTAACACTGGCACAGGGCTGTAACACTGGCACAGGGCTGTAACACTGGCACAGGGCTGTAACACTGGCACAGGGCTGTAAGGGCTAACGCTGGCACAGGGGCTGTGTAACACTGGCACAGGGCTGTAACACTGGCACAGGGCTGTAAAGCACAGGGCTGTAACACTGGGCTGTAACACTGGCACAGGGCTGTAACACTGGCACAGGGCTGTAACACTGGCACAGGGCTGTAACACTGGCACAGGGCTGTAATGCTGGCACAGGGCTGTAACACTGGCACAGGGCTGTAACACTGGCACAGGGCTGTAATGCTGGCATAGGGCTGTAATGCTGGCACAGGGCAGTGCTCTCAGGGGTCAGGCTGACCTTGTGCACCCAGTCCTTCATGCCCTCGTCTCCCATGCACTTGTCCAGCGCGTTGGCTGACAGCACCAGGATGAAGTTACGCGCTCGCTGCACGCTCTGGATCAACTTCTCCTCAAACTTCCCCGCCTCCAGCTTCTCCACATCGATGAACACACTGAACCCTCGAACCTGCAGGTGCACTTTCAACAGACTGGAGGGGGAGGGAGAGAAGGAGGGAAGGAGGGAGGGGGGAAGGAGACCCATGATGAAGATTCATGTTGTCATGGTTTCCATTCACTAAAATTCCTGTTTCCCGCCCATTGGCTTCCAGCCCAATTCCATATGCAAATGAGCAGTGAGTAAGCTGACACCCTATTGGCTGAGACTCATCCACAGGGTGTGTGCGACGCCCCCACCTGGCCAGCTGGGAGCCAGTGGTGCGGCGGTAGCTGATGAAGACGTCAGGGCCAGAGGGCTGAGCATCAGTGAGGGAGGGCTGAGCTGGCCGCCGGGCTGCTGCCACCATCTTGGCCCGGTGAATCCCGTTCTCCACCAGGCAGTCCACCTGCAGCTGCTGGTCCGTCAGCTGGGGCAGGCTCTTCCGGTCCACGCCGGACTGTACCAGGCCATACGTGTACTGGCGGAAGCGTGGATCCACCCCACCCAGCCAGTCCGCCAGGTTATTGGGGTCACAGGTGGAGTAGTTGGCGTACGTCTTCAGCACACGCAGATCTCTGAGAAACCTAAAGCACAAGAACAGCATGGCATTGCCCTGGATAAATATATACATCAGCAGGTTCTACTCTCCCATCTACAGCCTCTCCATCGGGGGGTCAAGGAGGGGGTGTGACGGGGGGTGGGGGTGGGTGTAGGTGCGTCAGTAATCCAGGGTGCAGGTGTGTAATAGTGCCACAGTATAGTGTAGTAGTGGGGGACCCAGGGGGCAGTGACTGAGCCAGAAATACCCAGCAAAAGAAGGGGGCAGTAAAGCAGCCCTGTGGGCAAGGCACCAATGTCTACTAGCACAGCGACAGCTGTGCTAATGACCAATCCCCCTCAGCTGTGCTAATGACCAATCAACCTCAGCTGTGCTAATGACCAATCAACCTCAGCCATGCTAATGACCCATCAACCTCAGCTGTGCTAATGACCAATCACCTTCAGCTGTGCTAATGACCAATCACCCTCAGCTGTGCTAATGACCAATCACCCTCAGCTGTGCTAATGACCAATCACCCTCATCTCTACTAATGACCAATCACCTTTAGCTGTGCTGCCTGTAGGTGAGACCTCAGCTGTGCTAATGACCAATCAACCTCAGCTCTGATAATGACCAATCAGCCTCAGCTGTGCTGCCTGTAGGTGAGGCCTCAGCTGTCCATGGCCCTGGTTTTGGGAGACAGCAGGAAGCTCTGACAGCTCCTAAAGGGGAAGAGGAGCAGAAATGGCCCCTCAGTATCACACCTTACCAGAAGGTTGTATGTTCAGCTTCCAGGAGATGGACTGCTTCAGTAAATATCCAGCTTTATAAACAGGTCGTTCTGGATTACCCTGCTCCTCTCCAGAAATATAATCTTTGTTTATTTATTTCAGGTGCCAAAACATTTAAATGTTATGATGTGGTTCACATTTTTGACCTCTGACCTCTTGCGGGTGAGTCCAGCTGTCATGCCCAGGTCTGTGCGCAGATCCAGGTCAGTGATGTTGAGAAGCAGGTCCCCATCCACCTGCAGCTCCTGAGAGAGAGAGAGAGAGAAAGAGAGAAAGGGAGAGGGAGGGAGAGAGATAAAGGGAGAGAGGAAGAGTGTGTGTGTGTGTGTGTGTGTGTGTGTGTGTGTGTGTGTGTGTGTGTGTGTAGTGTGTGTATAGTGAATTTGTAGTGTATGTGTAGTGTGTGTGTGTATGTGTAATGTGTGTGTGTGTGTGTGTGTGTGTGTGTGTGTGTGTGTGTATGTGTAATGTGTGTGTGTGTGTGTGTGTGTGTAGTGTGTGTGTGTGTGTGTAACGTGTGTGTGTGTAGTGTGTGTACCTGGAAGCGCTGGCTGTAAGCGCTGAATCCGATCTGTTGTAACCAGGTCTGCACCTCTCCACTCTTCCAGTTAGGCACGGAGGACAGGATGCGCCTTGGCACGTCCTCTCCCATCATGCTCAGCGCCCGCTTGGAAAGCACGCAGGCGGTGGCGTTACTGGAGTACATCACGATGCGCTTCAGACTCTGCACCGCTCCAATCTCCTGGAATATCTGATAGAGACGAGGGGGGTCATGTTTAGTGCCCTGTGCTCATGAATACATACAACATACAATGGCCATGAAGAAATGCCATGCTTCTCTCAACCCCCCCACGCTCGCCTTGGTGTTGCGCTGGCGGGACTTGATGCTGGCCTCCACGCAGAGGTAGAAGGCGGCGATGCACTTCCCCTCCACGCGCCCTCCGTCCAGCAGGGGGAGCAGCTGCTGCAGGTCCGTGGCGGTGCGGCCCTGCATGCTGTCGGCTCTGTCGAGCAGGCTGCGTGCGAACTCGTCCGGGTCCAGCGAGGCGATGAAGGGCTCCACCAGCTCCAGCGTGCCCGACCGCACCACCTCGCTCTCCAGCTCGCGGTTGGCAGCCAGCACGGCCACCGCCAGGCAGGAGTGGAAGCGGATCAGCTCGTCCTCCTTGGAGAAGGCCAGCGGGAAGAGCCACTCGGCCGCCTGCTTCTCGATCATCAGCCGCTGGCAGCGGTGCCCGCCGTACATGGCGCAGTTGGCCAGTGCCACGGCGCAGTGGCGCAGCACGGTGGGGTCCGTCCCGCGGCACCAGAACAGCAGCGCATCCAGGGCGCCGTTGGCGATCAGCTGTGCCGACGTCTCCTCGGCGTGCTTGAACATGTGCTCCAGGATCCCTGACACGCTGCGCGCCAGCTGGGCGTCGTCCTGCGCCCGCGTCAGGTTCAGGATCACCCCCAAACCCATCCGCGCCACGTAGTCCCTGCATGTAGTGTGTGTGTGTGGGGGGGAAGGGGGAGGGGAGGGGAGAAAGGAGGGAGAGAGATACAGCAAGAGAGGGAAGAGAGAGAAGAGGGGAGGCAGATAGAGATGGCATGAGAGAGGGATAGGGTGAAATATAGAGGGAGAAAGGGAGGGAGAGAGTCATTCACTAGAAATGCAAAAAAGACAGTCTATGAATAAATGAATGAACGACATATTTGAGACTTGAGAGATATCAGAGCTGAGCAATCTCAGACAGCACATTAGGAAAGTGTCTAACCTGTTCTCTGACACCAGTATCTGCTCCAGGAGCTTGGCGGACTCGTACGTGATTTCCACAGCGGGCGTCTGCAGCAACTGCAGCAGCAGCTCCAACCCGCCGTCCAGTCGAATTCTGTTGCAGATCTCCTCAGCAACCTGGCGTCCCATAGCGGGCAGAACCCACGCTTCCTCCACCAGCTGGAAGATCTCTGCGATGGCCCGCCGCGTCTCGTCGAGATCCGAAGTGTCTTTCGCCGATTTCAGGGTTAAAACTGCGGAGCGGAGGGCCGGCAACGAGGTATCCAAAGCCGACTGCACGTCAGCGCTAACACCCGGCGAGACCGCTCGCTGGTCGGAGCCGGTCCTCCGGGTCTGGAGCCGGCTGACATATTCCGGGACCGTTAGTCTGTCGGAACTAAACATGGAGAAGTGTCTGCAGAGCTCGCGGAGATACACTAGGAGTGAAAGGAGCATCTACCGACAAGGTCTGATTGGAGGGTTTGGCGTGCGCGCGACTGGTAATCTGTCAATTTCCTGGGCCTCCGATTTCCCGAGGGAAAGGAACCGTGCACCGCAGCAATATGTTTGTGTACAGTGTAGATATGCGCTGGTTTACACCATACGAGGTCTGAGAATCAAACACAAATAACAAACAGCTATGACACCGTGAAGGCGATGTTCGCCAGATTGCCTGTTGTTCGGAGATTAGGGTTAAATTAACAATGAACAATTTCTCCCCGTTTCGTCATCTCGTTGATGGAAAGTCAGAAAATAAGGAGAGGAAAACAACATACCTCTTGCGCACCATGACCTACCGTTATCGCAGCGCCATTTAATGTCTCGAAATAGAAACGTCAGGAAACACTGGTAGGGGTTTGATTCTCGCTTGTATCTGTGCACGGCCTTCGGAGTAACATCAAATTATGAGAGAAAGGAATTAGACGGTTCTGTCCCATTTAACAAAGAACCAGAGACCGAATTATTCGACCGATGAATCCCAGAACAGGAAATGAATCAGTCTTCCGAAGGTAGCCTATTATACAGTCAGATGACGTTTTCCGGCAGAGTGGAGACACATAAACAGTTATATTGTATTCACTCCCTCGCCCGGGACAATTCAGGTTGCTGCGGACAAAGGGCTCTGTGTCAATCTTCGACAGCAGTCCTCTCAGTCACTATGAGTAACGGTAAATTATGTCGAAGACTGCTGCTTCAAAATGCATCACATCCAGGTTAACTTCCGTATCTGTAACCATATCGCTCATCATCTTCCTGTCTGTCATCTTCTTTAAGCACCGTGGGCGAAGACCGCCCATTGCTGTGGATATGCTAATACTGGCTATGCGCGGAGCGCTCCCTCAGCAACACAGATGTTCCCACACACTCCCCCTGGTGGAGAAGGAGGGTGAACAGCTCCATCAGGACCGCGGTCAGCAACGGAAAGGAAGCGAATGTAAACCACCGCTCTAAACAAAACACTGTCTATAATGAGTGTAGGCTACTTTGGAATGGTTCCCGTTTTCATGTCAGTTAACTCCATTTGTATTTCTGAAAGATGTTTAGTATCAGCCGGACATTGGGAATGAAATGACTGAAACACGTTTACTACCTGGGATTTATCTCATGCCAAAGAACAGCCACTGACCGTTGCATTTCTTTAAAGTATTTTTTCTTCCGTTTCCTCATCCACGTGTGTGTGTGTGTGTGTGTGTGTGTGTGTGTGTGTGTGTGTGTGTCAGGAGGCGGTGTAGGGGGCCAGGGTTCAGGGAGCGGTGTGTAGAGCCTGTTCGAGATGCAGGGTCAATAGTAACGAGGTCAAATAAAGAGATCCATGCAGCTACCGAATGAACAGCCTTAGCGCCTGCACTAAACCTGAACATTAGAGTACTCAACCGCAATCAATCAGCAGTTGCAGTCCAGCCGTTGGTCTATTGCCGCCAATAAATGTAATGTCACGCAATGCATTACACTTTATGATACGGTAAACACTTTATGATCTGTCACCTAGTATGAGCTACTAGAAATATAAATATGTCTGATTAGTGTTTGTATGACAATCCCATAAAGCGCTGCGTTACCGAATCCAGAACGCATGACCTTGACGTCCAGGGATGTGCGCTTATAACGTGGAATTCACTCAGCTTTTACGTTGAACTGTACTGTATATCATAATGTAATTTTCTTTGCTGATTATCTTGTAATCCCGATTGCTGTCTTATCGTGTTATTGTTCAGCACGTTGATGATAAGAAAACACTATTCAAACGTATTATTATTGTTGTTATTATTAGGCCTATTATTAGTGACTGGGCTATGCAAAATGAGGTGCCGCACCGTGAAATAAACCAGCGTGTCCCGTCATCAAACCTGTTTAAAAAACACCAGAACATTATTTGTCTGTTTAATGATTACTCCAGCAAAATGTTGAAAGCGACCAAAGACAAACAGAGAAGGGTGGGTGACTCGGATAAGCATCGATCCGAAGCGCAGAGTTCTCCGGCTGTTGGTCCGTCACTCGCTCCCGCGCCCACAACGGCCAGAGACAGAGAGGATGAAGCTGGGCGCGATCGTGCTGCTGGCGGCGCTGACGACAGCGTTCGCTGCGGAGGGTGAGATGGGCATGCGCCGTTGTTTGACTGACGCTCAGGGCTGGACTGGCTATATAGTCTACCGGGCAAATGCCCGGTGGGCCGGTGTAGTTTTGGGCCGGTAGGGCCTCGGTAGGGCCGGTAGAATCATTTGATATATATTATACCACGGACCGGGTGTTCCGAGGGGCGCAATAAATTTTCGCGCATATAAACGAACTGGTCTCAGCTTCTTTTCGCGCAGCACCCCGCCCCGTCGACAGATTTATTCGCGCAGCACCCCTATCCCCCCGGTCGACAGAAAATGCGGCGCTCGCACCGGGTGCCGGGCCGGTCTGAGCGCGAAATGGCAGGGCCGATTTTTTCTCCCAGTCCAGCCCTGCTGACGCTGTGGTGGGTTCTAATGCAGAGGCTGTTTTCTTATTGCTACATGGTATCCGTGAGCGAGTGGCTTGGCTTAATTAAATCCTTTGAGACCGTATTTGCTTGCCAGGCCAGCCGCCCATGAAGAATAATTTAGTGTTCCGCCACCACTGCGCGCCTCAGACGAGTTTATATATATATATAGAAAACAGTTATATCCTCCCAGGAGATGCGGCGCAGGTGGATTGTGAGTGAGTCGAGCGCGAGTAGGGACCCAGAGTGGAATCTCTGCTCATAAGCAATATATCTGCTCTCCGTACCCGCAGACTCCTGCATCGGCCGCTGCGAGAATGGCTTTGACTCCAAGACGAAGTGCCAGTGCGACACCATGTGTCGATACTACCAGAGCTGCTGCTCCGACTACGAATCCATGTGCGGCAGTAAGAGTAAGACCTGTCACCTCCATCCAATAATCAACACCACCTTTCACATATACATCTATACCCAATAACCAACACCACTTACACCTCCATCCAATGACCAGCACCACCACACCTACACACCTCCACCCAATTGACTTAAAAATGTTTTCACAATGCCATTTAGGATTCACAAATGTCTTTGGACTCAGTGTAGAGCTGAAAGGTCCTTTAAACAAGGTGAAGTGTGAGACTGTGGGAGAGCAGCTCCTGAGTGCCTTTTGACCTTTGTGCTTTTTGGCCCTGCCGTGTCTCTGTAGCTCGCGGCGACACATTTGCCTTTGCTGAGGATGATGATGAGCAGTTCACCAGCACCACCCCTGCCACCACGCCCAGTTCCCCAGAGGCCATCCCCATTCACCTTCAGAATAGGCGGAGCACCAGCACCCCTGTAGTGGCACAGACCACAACAACCGAGCTCTTCATTCCTGTAGTCATAGACACCACTACAGCCCCGCCCACCACAGCAGCCCCACTCTCCACGGCTGCCCCGTCCACCACAGCAGCCCCGCCCTCTACAGCAGCCCCGCCCTCAATGGCAGCCCCCCCCTCCACGGCTGCCCCGTCCACCACAGCAGCCCCACCCTCTACGGCAGCCCCCCCCTTCACGGCAGCCCCGCCCTCTACGGCTGCCCCCTCCACGGCTGCCACGGCTGCCCCGCCCACCACGGCAGCCCCACCCACTACGGCAGCCCTGCCCACCAGAGCTCCTGACCCCGAGGCCGATGCCTGCAGTGGCCGGCCCTTCGACTCCTTCATGCAGCTGAAGAACGGCTCCATCTTCGCCTTCAGAGGTGAGGGGCATCAGAATCACCCAGAACCCCACCCCCACACTCACCCACCCACCCAGAGCTCCAACCTCATACACAACCACCCAGTGTGTGTGCGTGTGTGTGTTTGCATGTACATGTGTGATGTGTGCGTGTGTGATGTGTGTATTTGTGTGTGTGTGTGTGTGTGTGCGTGTGTACATGTGTGATGTGTGCGTGTGTGCGTGATGTGTGTGTGTGTGTGTGTGTGTGTGCGTGTGATGTGTGTGATGTGTATGAGTGTGTGCATGTGTGAGTGTGTGATGCGTGTGTCTTGTGTGTGTGCGTCACACCTGTGCGTGATGTCACTGCTCCTCTAGGTGATTACTTCTTTGAGCTGGATGAGAAAGCAGTGTTGCCAGGATACCCCAAACTCATTAAGGACGTGTGGGGCATCTCTGGGCCCATCGACGCCGCCTTCACCCGCATCAACTGCCAGGGCAAGACCTACATCTTCAAGGTCTGAACACTGGTCAGGGCGGGACCAGGGGCGGAGGAGGGGCAGGGTGGGGTGGCGTGTGGGTGGGGCAGGGGGGCATTGCAGACACGAGAAGGGCAGAGGTTTTATCCTGGCTCTGACATACTTGTGTGGTGCTCATGGTTATGTTGACCAGCAACTACTGTAGCGATTATGTGCCTTTCTGTAAATAAACTCAGGGAAACAAGTATTGGCGGTTTGAAGATGGCGTGCTGGACGATGACTATCCGCGGGATATTTCTGTGGGATTTGAAAAAATACCCGATGATGTGGATGCAGCCTTTGCCATTCCCGCCACTAACCACCATGGCAAAGAGAAGGTGTATTTCTTCAAAGGTCAGACTGTGGGTTTAATCCTAACAGCAACTTCTAATATACAAGAATAATACTGATCCATACTGTGTGTGAGAGCTCGTGTGTGTCTTATCCATACTGTGTGTGAGAGCTCGTGTGTGTCTTATCCATACTGTGTGTGAGACCTTGTGTGTGTCTCATCGATACTGTGTGTGAGACCTTGTGTGTGTCTCATCGATACTGTGTGTGAGACCTTGTGTGTGTCTCATCGATACTGTATGTGAGGCCTTGTGTGTGTCTCATCGATACTGTGTGTGAGAGCTTGTGTGTGTCACATCGATACTGTGTGTGAGGCCTTGTGTGTGTCTCATTTCTTCCCAGGCGATCAGTATTATCAGTATGAGTTTCTGCACCAGCCCACCCATGAGGAGTGCAGCAGGATGAACAAGGTGTCTCCCTCCATCCTCTTCACCCGCTACACTGACCTGCACTACGACCACTGGGAGAAGATCTTCAGCCAAATGTTCCAAGGAAGTAAGAGAAGTGTGTGTGTGTATGTATGTATGAGTGTGCGTTTCTGTGTGTGCGTGTGTGTGTGTGTGTGTGTGTGTGTGTGTGTGTGTGTGTGTGTGTGTGTGTGTGTGTGTGAGAAATACTAGTAATATTTCACTGTAATAGAGGATGATGTAACAGAAAGTCATTACTGTGTAGATCTGAGTAGTCATTAATGACAGTGCTCCACCCACACCCCCACCCTCTCTCTCACCTCCATCTCCACATCCACTCTCACACCTACTTCCACCCTAAATCCCCACCCTCGCCCTCGCCCTTCCTCTCACCACCCAGTCCAGAGTCACCATGGGGGTCCCCGCTTCATCAACCGAGACTGGGTGGGGATCCGTTCTCCCGTGGACGCTGTGATGGTAGGGAGGCTCTACATCACCCCAAGACCACAGCCCCCACCCAGGCAGGGCCCGTGGGGCGTGGGGGGCCCATGGGGCGTGGAGGGACCGTGGAACCAGGGGGGACAGCGCCGCCGGCAGAACCGCTCCCCCCAGTGGAGCTTGATGGCGGAGTGGGGGGCGGATCTGGGGCAGGACTACGCTGATCGGTACTACAGGAGAGAGAGCCGCAGGCAGGATCAGGATCAGGACCAGCAGCAAGGTGGATACCGCAGACAGCAGCAGCAGCAGCAGCAGCAGCAGCAGCAGCAGCAGCAGCAGCAATACGACTACGGTTACGACTACAGATACAACCCTCTCCACAGGACAGACCTGCACAGCATGGACAAGGGACAGCCAGTGCAAAACATCTACTTCTTCAAGAAAGGTACTGAAGCCGTCATCTCCTGAGCCCATCAAAGTACTGAACACTTACCCAATAAAACTACTGGACACTGACAAAATCAAACTACTGAACACTGACCCAATAAAACTACTGAACACTGACCAATCAAATTACTGGACACTGACCAATCAAACTACTGAACACTGACCAATCAAATTACTGAACACTTACCCAATAAAACTACTGGACACTGACAAAATCAAACTACTGAACACTGACCCAATAAAACTACTGAACACTGACCAATCAAACTACTGGACACTGACCAATCAAACTACTGAACACTGACCAATCAAATTACTGGACACTGACCAATCAAACTACTGAACACTGACCAATAAAACTACTGAACACTGACCCAATCACACTACTGAACACAGACTCAAACTACTGAAGACTTAAATTCCTGTATAATTAAAAAAATGACAGTATTCTTGAGAGCTGTTCTTGGGATTGAGGTCTTTTCTAAATAGCAGATCAGGAGAGTGCGGAGGTGGCTAATTATGAGTTTAGCCAAAGAGCATCGCTCTACACAAACACCAATGCTCACTGTTTCTGCTCCCTCACAGATAAATACTACAGAGTGGATTTACAAACCAAGAGAGTCGACTATGCCAACCCTCCCTACCCACGGCCCATCGGCAAATACTGGCTGGGTTGCCCGGACACGGCAGGCGCCGAAAAGAGATGAACGATAGTGGAAGAGAGGAGAGGAACACTGGCCATACCAAATGGCCAGCACCACAAATATAATCACCGGCAGAAGACACAAAACAAATAAACAAATGAACATATGCCACACATTCATAAGTCATTTATGCGAAAACACAAGTTATGCAACATATGTTTGTACATGCACAGTGCATTCTGTTGTGATTAAAGGATAATTGTGTGAAAGTGTGCTGTGGGTGTTTTTGTGGGTTAAACACAGAGTGAGGTCACTGCAGCCCCCCTTCCCCAGGTCTGTCGGTAAACAATGTTTATTTGTGTCTCTGGTCAATGTTGTGGTGTGGCAGCACAGACCCACCTATTTGGGCAAAGTTCAACTCTCAAGTGTTCTCATTGGATGTTGTCATGGCAACCACTCTCCCTTGTCATGTGGCAATGCATGTCTGAGGTCATGACCACCCCTGCTCTTCTGGGGAATATAGGAGGGGTGGGGCTGCTGGTTGCCTAGCTACCACCACTGTGCTTATTTTGCACAGGCTGTTTCTTAAAATTTCTCATAAAATTAACTCATATTTGTTTAGTCTTCCATATATTTTACAACCATGTACTTATCTCTGATACATGCTGTTGTTTGGTGATCAGATCGGCTGTATTTAGAGATGTATTATTTAATCAACAAAATATTGACTTGTATGGCTGTACTAAAGTAGGGCAGCAGTGACGTGGAGTCGCAACCACAGCAATACATACAGCCAGTCGGGTGCTGGAGTGATAATGTGCTGTTGCAGTTCTGCCTCTCTTCTCCAGGGGCACTGGTCATATTGGCAGAGATTACAACATTTACATGATCTACAATTACATTTGTTTAGAACCTCAAGAGTCCACAGGGGGGCGCTAACAAGTCGAAACTGCACTCAACCCTAAAGGGACTGTTACACTCCAATAACAATTATGCGAAAACAAAACTACAATGAGCTCACAATAATCATAATAAAGCCATAAAATCTATAATAACCATAATAAAGCCATGAATACCTCACTGTTCTCAGAAATAAGTTTGTTTCGCCACAGTGCATTACTCTAAGTAGATATTTCTCAGCATAACCTCTTGCAGCAGTTCCTATGAGTGTATAAATATTAATGCAGATGTTGGTTTGTGTTCATGTGGCAGATCCCCTCTAGCAGGAAGGGAAGGGAAGAGGTGAAGCACGCAGTGTTGGGAGAGTCGCTATTCAAATGTTCCCAGCTGGAGGCAAACAGGATACCAGGATATCCTGAACCCTCCCCCCTAAGGTGCCTGTCAGGCAGAATCAAGTCTCGAGGGTTGTGGCTTTGAGGCTGTGGGCCTGTATCCTTCTCTTCAGATCAGATGGAGCTAAACTTCCATATGTGTGTGTGTGTGTGTGTGTGTGTGTGTGCATGTGCAGTTTTCATTGTATGAAGAAATCCTACATCCCATGAACAAGATCCTAGTGACACCTTTTTGTTTTTTGAAGTTTTATTATTTTGGCAGAAATAAACCAACATCCACATCCGTCCACATCCATATTGTCACCACAATATGCCAAACTGCACATGTGGACCATATTTCACAACGCATACGATATGGCATATCCGAAGAATATAATATCAATATTCAACAGTTCTCTCTTTACAGCATTTTTAATTTTCCCTGCATGCAGCTGATGAAACAACTATACAGGTAGCGCAGAGATGTAGACTTCAACCTGGACAGATTGGATATTTTTGTCATTTAAAATGGATTCATGTGAGAAAGTGCACTGCTGTGTGGATGTTCTAGCTCTTTAAATCAGCTTGCCTCTGTTTACTCCAGGAAACTCCTGAATTAGAAAAGTTTAATTGGACCATCAGCCGAGCGCCTTACCTGCGAGGCTCTCCCACCCAGGCACAGCACTGAACAAACGCAGCGTGCAAAATACAAGAGCACAACACCTCCTCTGCATTACACGCAGCACGCAAAGCTCAGACTCCTGACCTGCCAGGGGAAAAAGCATCTTAATATAAAAAACTAAAACTGGATAAAACCCCCAATCGTTTCTCCTGGAGACGATGGGGATCCAGCTTATGGCTGCAGTTTTCCCCACTGGGCATCTGCTCTTACATCACTGTACGCAGTGTCATCATAATACAGTGTCATAACGCAGTGTCACCACAACAGAGTGTCATAACGCGGTGTCATAACACAGTGTCACCATAAAACAGTGTCATCATAATACAGTGTCATAACACAGTGTCACCACGCAGTGTCACCATAACGCAGTGTCACCATAACAGAGTGTCATAACGCAGTGTCACCATAAAACAGTGTCATCATAACGCAGTGTCATAACTCGGTGTCCGCAGCATCACCCTTATAGGGAGGAGAGTCTGTCCTCGTGATGGGGGGGTGTCGGGGTCCCGATGAGGCTCAGGGGGGTCAGTTGTTAAGGGGGGTCGTCAGTCCTTATGAGTGAGTTATCAGGATGTTTTCATACTGCGGTGCTTCGTGGGCACTGGCCCCCACCCCCTGGTTAGCGATGACTTCTCCCCCCGGACCCAGAGAGTGGTAGCCGCTCTCCGTGTGTGCGTTGCCATGCCGGGCCTTTGTCACGGCAGCGTCTGCCTGGAGCCCCAGCGCCGGGTTCTCAGGCACACTCTTCAGGATGGAGGACAGGGGCCTCTTGGGCAGGGCGCTCTCCAGGCAGGTCTCGGGGCCCCCCAGGGCGCCGGGAGAGCTGAGGGGCGGGGGCTTCCTGCGGCTGGGCTTCCGTAGGTGCACCTCAACGCGCCCACCCCCGACCCCCCCCGCCACCGCCTGCTCCCACACGCTCACCCGCGCGCCCAGCTTCCTGCGCGGTGGCTTGGCGACGCCGGCCCCGCCCGAGCCACGCCCCTGCCCCACCCCAGGCCCCGCCTCATTACCACGCTTTTGCAGGCTGCCCAGTCTGCGCAGCACAGCCTGCACCGGCCCCTCGGGGCTTAGCCCCACCCTCTGCCCCACCTTTGGCCCCGCCCGCCCCACTGTCACGTACACCGTCACCAACTTCTCCGGAGCAGTCTCCGGGGGCCGGGCATCAGTGGGCGCAGCCTGCGGCGGAACGTTCCTCCGGGCGTTGGACAGGGTGCGTCTTCGGCCGGCAGGCAGGGAGGGGGCGGCACTGTACCGCTCAAGCTCCGGCTCGTCCATTTCGCCAGGAGGTTCCGAACCCTCATCCGGTCCCTCCATCACCTCCATCCCCTCCCTCTCTGTCCCACCCATGCACTCGCCCTCACCCCCCCGGCCCGGGGCCTGCAGGGCGGAGAGCATCAGGACACCCCAGGGCGATTTTGGCTTGCGGGACGTGTTGGGGACCTCCTGGGTGGAGCCCCTCCGCTCTTTTGGGTTGAACTTGGTGCCCTCGGCGAAAGACACAGAAGGCCGCTTGGCCTTGGCGATGCTGGAGGTGCGGGGGATGGCGAAGGGGGACACGTCATCGCCACTGAACATAGACGGGTCCAGGAACATGTTGCACTTGGAGCCGATTTCCTGAAAATCTCCCCCTTCCAGTGGTGGAATGTCTGCCCAGGAGAGACAGAACACAGGTCAGCATACTTGACCTTTACACACAGAGAGACAGGTGTGCAGAGAGAGAGAGAGAGAGAGAGAGAGTGGAACAGGTGTGCACAGGGTGGCTGATGGGGGAAGGGTCACTTTGTTCATACAAAAGAGCAGCAACCAGCAAAGACCAACCAACTGCTGAGGGAAAGGGCAGGAAATAAACATTTTATCCAAAAGATGAAAAGAAAAACAAGAGTGTGAACCCTTTGTGATCCCGGTATGACTCCAGCATGCAGGATGGATCTCACCTTCCCTGGGGGGCACGCAGTACACCACCTCCCCCTCGTCGCTCTCAAAGGACGAGTTGTCTGTCACCCAGCCTGAAGATGGCGGCTCGATGAAGCTGTGGTTGAAGGTGAGCTCTGGGTCGTGATGAGACACTGCAGGTACAGCAGAGTGACTATGAACGTACTGCCAATAAGAACCGGAAACAGAACCAGAACCTAGCTCTGAACCAGAAACAACTCATCACACCCTACACCCCAGCCAGACCCCTCCGCTCCGCCACCTCTGGCAAACTGACTGTCCCATCCCTCCGGGCGCCCGGCAGCCGCTTCCTCTCGGTCTAGCCTCTTCTTTGTCCTGACCCCTTGGTGGTGGAACGACCTTCCGCAATCGGTCAGGACCGTGAAATCACTTGCGATCTTCCGCAAGAGACTCAAAACCCACCTTTTCAGACTCCACTACCACTGAATTCTGTACATCTAGCCTATTGTCATCAACACTTCTTGTATATATATCCCTGCATTCTCATTAAAAAAAATATATATATTCTAACCTTTTCCTTCCCAGTGTTACAGGTATGGTATGCAGCTGCCTACAATGATGTCTATCGCTGTATTACTGCACTGATCTCTTGCGCAAACTATGATTGTTCCTACCATGTATTAATGCACAACTTTTAAGTCGCTCTGGATAAGAGCGTCTGCTAAATGCCTAAAATGTAAATGTAAAAACATTTAAACAGAACCAGGACCAGAACCAGGATTTGAACCTGAACCAGAAATCTGAACCAGCAACAGAACATACTGTGAATCAGAATTCCCACCACTAATACGGACATGGTCACTGGGCTGTGCAGGCTGGAAGATGCAGTTGCAGCAATGGCAGCATCAGAGACAGTCCACTTGGCACAAGCACACAAGTGACTATTATGGGATGCAGAGAGATGAGACTGCTTTAGTTAACGGCAGGTTATGGGACAGGCACCCGAAAAATGCCATAAAAGCCTGAATATCAAAAAGCAGCCCTATATCAAAATCACAGGCGGCGCTCCACATAACAAGGTTACGTCCAGATCGTGGCAGAGCATATTTCACAAAGAAGAAGTGTGCCTTGGGAGCGTAGCTCTGCGCAGATACACACGAGTCACGATCCTCTAACAGTACACCAGATCCTTGCATGCTGTGAACTCTGTGTGATTCGCTGGGTGTCTCTGGCTGACCTGTAACCCGGGGTAGACCAGAAGAGCCCAGGGTCAGGCATGGCACTGAGGAGCTGATGTTGGCCAGGACGCTATAAACATGGTGCTTCATCCTCACAGCAGGGCCTCCGTCTCCTACTGCCACCCTGTGGAGCCCAAGAGTACTGCGTCAGACACACAAACAGTCACACACAGCCACAGGCACATACACTTACATACACCCACAGATGCACGCACGCACACGCGCATGCGCACGCGCACGCGCACACACACACACACACACACACACACACACACACACACACTCTCATTTTCACTCTCACACACATACACCCACAGACTCACATACAGGCACACACACATACACACTCTCACACACAGACACACACACACACACAGGTGTGTACCTGTCCTTTCCGTCAGTGGGTCCTGCTCCACAGCAACAGCAGCAGCAGATCAGAATGAGCAACAGCAGGAGCAGCGGAACCAGCAGACCTGCAATCAGCGCCCCACGCCCACCTGTAACACACACACACGCACACACACACACACACGCACGCAAACAAATGCACACAAACACACTTCTATATCGTGATCACCCAGTACTCATCTTTTTTTGTTCTCTTACCCATGCGGGGGGGTCAAATAGGTTGCAGATGACACCAAAAACATTTTTCCTCAAGTCCAATTTTTAAAAAAAGTTACACACACTTGAGCAATTAAGACATTTTTTTCATATTATGTCATATTTGCAATGTTTAGCTGAAAGGTAATAAACTTGATAGGGTGTTGTGTGGTGTTAGTGGCTCGTGCCTTTTTGTGAAACCACAATTGTAGGTAGTGTTGATTTAATGTGTGCTGTATTTGGTATCCATGCTTCCATTGACTCCCATTTATTTTCAGACATTCTGAATTTGAGCTTGTGGCATTTTGGGTAAACAATTTCTCATTTTGTTTGTCTCGGTTTTTCTTTCGTTTTTCTCGTGTCTCAGTTTGTCTTTCCATCACACTAATAAACACAATGGTCTCATGCAGGTTTGTAATTCAGAGCTGCCTGTGTGTATGTGTATGTGCATCAGGGCTGGCCTTGCACACAAATAGCTCATTTAGACTTTGACACCATATTGACTTTGCAGCATGAAATGCAGATGACATACCATAGTTACAAACTCCGGTTGCAGGATGGCAGCCATGTTCCCCACAGTCACATGACGAGGAGCAGTTTATACCAAACATGTGATCTGTGCACGTGCTGTTACAGCTTCACATGGAGATAAGAACCAATCAGAGACACAGAACCTGAAGCTAAATATTACCCAGCTCACCTTGAATACACTCACCCCATCTCACCTGTATGAATACACTCACCCCATCTCACCTGCAGGAATACACTCACCCCGTCTCACCTGTATGAATACACTCACCCCATCTCACCTGTATGAATACACTCACCCCATCTCACCTGTATGAATACACTCACCCCATCTCACCTGTATGAATACACTCACCCCATCTCACCTGCATGAGTACACTCACCCCATCTCACCTGCATGAATACACTCACCCCATCTCACCTGCATGAATACACTCACCCCATCTCACCTGCATGGATACACTCACCCCATCTCACCTGAATACACTCACCCCATCTCATGAATACACTCACCCCATCTCACCTGTATGAATACACTCACCCCATCTCAACTGTATTGATAGAGTTGTGCTCTCATCTGTCCTAATACATTCACTCACCTCTCTCCATCAAACCCAGGCTGGCACACACAGCTTCCTGTCACATGGTAGCATTGACCATGAACACATGGCCCACACAGGAAGCTGCATTGGTCTCCAAACGTCCCGTTCGGGCAGCGCTCATTGCACCTGCGGATAAGAAGAGTCAGACTAGTCTCCTGCAATACACTGAATTATGTAATTAGACCTTTTGGCCACTGGAGAGCATCGTTTCAGTCTAGAAAAACATTATCCACATCCATATCAGCGAATTATGCCAGAGGCCCCCTGCAAAGGATGCCACTATTCTTTCATGTGTTTGGACACACTGTCTTAATGAGAAAACATGCCCCCCCTCCCCCACCCCTGCCCCCGCCCCCGCCAGCGTACCGTGGCCCAGTCCAGCCCAGGTCACAGTGTGAACACGCTCCGGTCTCGGGGTCACAAGGCTCACCGGCCCTGCAGTGGGGACACGCCTCCTGGCAAAGGTTTCCGTGGTAACCATGTGGGCAGGGTTGATCGCAGCGCGTCCCATTCCAGCCCGGCTCGCAGGCAGCACAGAACCCATCCACCACGGAGCAGGGCTGCCCCTCTCTACAGTGCCCACACCTGGACCGGAGGAGAACTGCATTCTCAGAGACCAGCAGTGTTAAAAAGAGAAACACTCACAGACACACACACACACACTCACACACTCACACACTCACACACTCACACACTCACACACACACACACTCACACACTCACACACACTCACACACTCACACACACACTCACACACTCACTTACGTTTTTGTGCAGCCATTGCCAAAGTTCCCGGCACTGCAGGGCTCATTGCAGAAGGGGCTCTTGTAGCCGGGCTGGCACACACATGTGCCACTGCCGGCGTCGCAGTCCCCATGTGCCAGGTTGCAGTTACAGTAGCGGTCGCAGGTGGGGCCCCACCAGCCGCGCTGGCACTGGCATGCGCCGGAACGCTGCAGGCAGGGCGAGATGTAGCAGTTGCAGGGCAGGCTGCACTTCTGCCCCCAGAACCCCGGCTTGCACAGGCAGCGGCCCGTCTCAGCATCGCAAGTGGATGAGTCGGGGTGGCACTGGCAGGCCTTGGCGCAGGTGGGCGTCCACCAGCCCTGTTCGCAGGTGCAGTTGCCATGGCGCGGGTCGCAGCGCCCGTGACGGCCACACTTGCAGGCGTTCTGGCACACGGTCCCCCAGCGGCCTGGCAGGCACGTGCACTCTCCTGTCTGCGGGTCACAGCGCCCGTGGGGGTGGCACGGGCACAGCTCACGGCAGTCTGGACCCCAGAACTCTGTTGGGCACCCTGGGAAGGGGGTAGAGTCTGTCACTTACAGGTCTCACAGATGTGTTCAGTTTGACAGACAGACTGTCTGTCATATTGAACACATCCACAGAGACCAGAAACATAACTTCACACAACACATTAATAGAGACCTCACACTGAAAACATCTCTGTCACGGTTCCACATATTCATGCTATGTTTTATGTTTCATTCATGTCACGTTTCATTTCATGTCATGTCTTGATTCTGTTTTCATGTTACGTTTCTGTTCATAGTTAAAGCATACACGTTTTCATGTTGTTTCCGCAAATCTTGCGTTCATGCTTTCTCTCTCTCTTGCTGTCACTTACGTTTCCTTATTGTTTCCCCTCCTTGTCTGATTTACTAATTGACTAATTTACTAATGATTAGATAGGTTTATTGTTTCTGCTAGCACGATTGGCAATTTAGTAACTCTAATTGCCAACGTGCTGGAGATGTACTCATTACTAACTCACTAACCATGTGTATTCATGTTTCCGTTCGTTTCTAGTTTATGTCAATTTACTAATCTACTAACGCTAGGTCAGGATAGGATAATTACTAACAACGACTAATTATCTTGTTACCTTGTCATGCTCTCCTCAGCTGTTTTCTGTTTCGCTCTGTTCTCAAGCTAAGTGTCTGCACCTGTCTACACCTCCATTTAAGCTCAGTGTTTTTGTCACGTCTTTGCGAAATTGTTGCCTATATCTCTATAGCACCTTTGAGCATTACCCAAGTCTGATTTCTTTGTTACGATCCAAGCCTGTTTTCTGACCATTGTTACTGCCTGCCGTTTTGTTACCACTGCCTGTTTTGACCACGAGTTTTTGCCTGCTGTCTTTTGTGCCTTTGCCCGCGGAGCAGGCCGGTCTTGACTCTTGCACCGTCCCTGACTACGAGCCTGCCTACCGTCCTCCTGTACCTCTGCCCCGCTGACAGCTACTCTGGTTTATTTTGATTCTTTGCATGGTTTACCGAGTTCGAGACTGCCTTCTCCCTCGGTACTGTATTTTGGTTATTGGCTTGATTTTCGGTTATCAGACTTTGCATTTGTTTTGACTACGTCTCCTGAACAATCCTCTAATAAAGCCCTTGCGGGTCTTTATTTTATGTCATTTTGTCTGAGTCGTGCATTTCGGGTCCAACCCTCACGTACCCGTCTCAGAACAATTTCGCCAACATGGACCCTGCTGACTCAACCGCCATGTTCCACGCTCTCCAGCATCAAGGCGCCATCGTTCAGCAGCATGCCCAGGGGATCTCCGACCTTCGCCAGGAGATGAGGGAGCTGTGCGCGGAGATGAGGAGACTCGCCATCGCGGTTCAGCCACGCCTCTTGGAAGAACCTGCTAAGCCGCCTGCACCTCCACCTTCCAACCCCATGGGAATCTGGCAATTCCGGGAGCCACAACAACCCCCCCCGGAGAGATTCGGCGGAGAACCGGAGAGATGCAAGGCGTTCCTGTTACAGTGTGACTTTGTGTTCCGGCAGCAACCGCAGACCTATCACGATGACGAGCGCCGGATTGGCTACGTGATGGGGCTGCTCAAGGGGAGAGCCTTGGACTGGGCTACTGCTGTGTGGTCCGGGGGTTCACTCCCTTCTCGTTACCCTGCCTTCGCCGAGGAGATCCGAAAGGTGTTCCAGCACGCATCCAGCGACCAAGAACCTTCCAAGCGTCTGATCGTCCTTCGCCAAGGCAGTAGAAGCGCCGCGGACCATTCGATCGACTTCCGCACTATCGCTGCTGCTACCCACTGGAATGATGAGGCTCTAGCGGACCTGTTCCTGGCCAGTCTAAACGAGGCACTCCAGGATGAGCTGGCGCATCAGGAACCTATCACTCAGCTCGACCCACTCGTTCGTGCCGCTATTCGTTTGGACAACCGTTCCAGACAACGCCGGATCGAGAGGCAGGTTTCGTCCGGTCAGCCATACCCCAGGCGAGGGTCAAGTTCACGACCAGAGGAGATACAAGCTGGAGGAGTTGAGTCCATGGATCTTTCTCGTGCTGGAATAAGAGTCTCACCCGAAGAACGGAAACGTCGGAGAGAGACCGGTTCATGTTTCTACTGCGGGAGGTTGGGACATTCTCTAAAACAGTGTACCTACCGGCCCAAGAGATCTGAATCATCCGTGGAGGTGAGGTCCTTATCCAATCCGGAGAGGGCTGCCAGGAATGACCCTCGTCCCACCCTTACTGCCTTAATCTTTCTTCCAGGAAGAGATCCAGGTGAACGTCTTAGTGGACTCCGGAGCTGATGCCAATCTCATAGACGAAGTCATGGTCAAGGAACTGGACATTCCCACCCTTCCACTGCCTCACCCCGAGAATGCTCGATCTTTGGATGGCAAGACGTTCTGCCGCATGACCCACATCACGGAACCTATCCAGGTGGTCATTTCGGGCAACCATCATGAAATAATTCAGTTTCACATCATCCGCTCTCCCAACGATCCACTCATTCTTGGATTACCCTGGCTAAAGAAACACAATCCCATCATTGATTGGAATTCTAGTCGTATTCAAGCCTGGAGCCGTGAGTGTCACCAGTCCTGCCTACGATCCGCACCTGCACCAGCTGAGGGCGCATCCACTCCACCCCCAAGTCTCCAAGCCTTCTCTTGAGAATGTGCCCACCCCTTACCACGACCTGGGAATAGTCTTTTCCAAGACGCAGGCACAGATGCTTCCTCCTCACAGACCCTATGACTGCGCGATCGAGCTGCTACCCGGTTCCACACTCCCCTCAAGCCGCCTCTACAATGTTTCCAGACCGGAGAGGGAGGCCATGGAGAAATACATTCGGGACTGCCTAGCCAATGGTCTTATTCGTCCCTCTTCTTCACCCGTGGGCGCTGGATTTTTTTGTCCAGAAGAAAGACGGCTCTTTGCGTCCCTGCATCGATTACAGAGAACTAAACAACATCACGGTCAAAAACAAGTATCCACTGCCATTGATTGACTCCGCTTTTCACCCCCTGCACGATGCCACCATCTTTTCCAAATTGGATCTACGCAACGCTTATCATCTGGTCCGCATTCGAGAAGGGGACGAATGGAAGACAGCATTCAACACCCCTTGGACACTTTGAATATCTTGTCATGCCTTTCGGCCTCACTAACGCACCTGCTGTCTTCCAGGCGTTAGTCAATGACGTCCTACGGGACTTACTGGGCCGACACGTGTTCGTCTACCTGGATGACATTTTGATCTACTCCACCAGTGTCAAGGAACACGAGTCCCATGTACAGCAGGTTCTCCAAAGACTGTTGGAGAACAAACTGTTTGTTAAAGCGGAGAAATGTGTTTTCCACACGGACACTGTTGAGTTTCTGGGCTTCATCTTGGAGAAGGGACAAATCAGGGCGGATCCCAAGAAGATTCAGGCGGTCACTGACTGGCCCACACCTACTACTCGAAAACATCTTCAACGCTTCTTGGGATTCGCCAACTTTTATCGGAGGTTCATAAGGAACTACAGCCAAGTTGTCTCTCCTCTCACCAAGCTCACGTCCACTGCCATGCCATTTCGATGGAGTTCGAAGCAGAGGGGGCATTTTCTAGGATCAAGAAGCTGTTCTCCTCCGCACCTATCCTGGTGCACCCCGATCCTACCCGCCAGTTTGTTGTGGAGACTGATGCTTCCGACTCTGGGGTGGGAGCCGTGCTCTCTCAGGTTTCCTCCTTCGACAATCGTCTTCACCCGTGCGCTTTTTCTCTCGGAAGCTTTCACCAGCTGAGAGAAATTACGACGTGGGTAACCGAGAACTCCTTGCAGTCAAGTTGGCATTGGAGGAGTGGAGGCATTGGCTGGAGGGGTCCGAAAAACCTTTTGTCGTTTGGACTGATCATAAGAACCTAGCTTACCTTCAGACTGCTAAGAGACTGAATTCTCGCCAAGCTAGGTGGGCGTTGTTCTTTGGAAGATTCAATTTTTCGCTCACCTATCGCCCTGGTTCGAAGAATGTCAAGCCAGATGCCCTGTCCCGGCAGTTTGACACCAGCTCTGAGCGAGAGGCGCCCGAGAACATCCTCCCTTTGTCCTGCACTGTAGCGTCGGTGACGTGGAAAATCGAGTCCGTGATCCAAAGGGCTCTGCGAGGGGAGCCCGATCCCAGGTCCATTCCCGGAAGACGCCTTTACGTTCCCTCAGCTGCTCGGACACAGGTTCTCCAATGGGCTCATTCCTCCCTCATGTCTTGCCATCCCGGTTTCACCCGTACCCTGGCGGTTCTTAAAAGAAAGTTCTGGTGGAACTCCATGATTTCTGACACCAGATGCTTCATCAAGGCGTGCACCACCTGCGCCAGGAGCAAGGCCTCCCACCAGGCCCCAGCTGGACTGCTCCAGCCTCTGCCTGTGCCCAGCCGACCTTGGAGCCACATTGGGGTGGATTTCGTCACCGGACTTCCCCCTTCTGAGGGTAACACCACCATCCTCACTGTTGTGGACCGGTTCAGCAAGGCGGCACATTTCATCCCCTGCCCGGATTACCCCACCCCAAGAGACCGCAGACGTCCTGGTCAAAGAGGTTTTCCGCATCCACGGCATCCCCTCGGACATCGTCTCTGACCGAGGTCCTCAGTTCATCTCACAAGTCTGGAAAGCTTTTTGCTCGGCCCTCGGGGCCACTGCTAGCCTCTCGTCAGGTTACCACCCTCAGTCTAATGGTCAGACCGAGAGGGCCAACCAGGATCTAGGAGCGGCGCTTCGTTGTGTTTCTGCCAAGAACCCCACTTCATGGAGCAAGATGCTTACCTGGGTTGAATACGCACACAACGCCCTGCCCTGCGCCGCCACCGGAAGATCTCCATTTGAGATCTCCCTCGGCTACCAGCCACCATTGTTTCCTGACCAAGAAGCAGAGATTGCTGTTCCCTCCCTCGCCACCCACATGCGACGATGTGTCAAGATCTGGAAGGACGCCAGGGCTGCGCTGTTACGCACGGCAGACCGGAATCGTCGTGTCGCAGATCGCCACCGCACACCAGCCCCAGTTTATAAGCCAGGTGACTCCGTCTGGCTTTCCACTAAGGACATCCCGTTACAATCCACTTCCCACAAACTACAACCCCGATTCATTGGACCCTTCAAGATTCACAGCATCATCAACCCGTCTTCTGTTAAATTGTCACTACCTGCTTCCCTTAAGATTCATCCTACGTTCCATGTTTCATGTATTAAGCCTGTTTCCACTCACCCCCTTTGTCCCCCCGATCCCCCACCCCCTCCTCCCCGTATCATTGATAACCACCCTGCATACACAGTCAGGAAACTTTTGGACATTCGCAAGAGGGGTCGTGGTGTCCAATACCTGGTTGATTGGGAGGGTTATGGCCCAGAGGAGCGTTCCTGGGTCGCCCCCAGTCTCATTTTGGACCCCAGTTTGATCAAGGATTTTCACCGTGACCACCCAGATAAGCTCGCTAGACCGCCAGGAGTCGGTCGTTAAGGGGGGGGTACTGTCACGGTTCCACATATTCATGCTATGTTTTATGTTTCATTCATGTCACGTTTCATTTCATGTCATGTCTTGATTCTGTTTTCATGTTGTTTCCGCAAATCTTGCGTTCATGCTTTCTCTCTCTCTTGCTGTCACTTACGTTTCCTTATTGTTTCCCCTCCTTGTCTGATTTACTAATTGACTAATTTACTAATGATTAGATAGGTTTATTGTTTCTGCTAGCACGATTGGCAATTTAGTAACTCTAATTGCCAACGTGCTGGAGATGTACTCATTACTAACTCACTAACCATGTGTATTCATGTTTCCGTTCGTTTCTAGTTTATGTCAATTTACTAATCTACTAACGCTAGGTCAGGATAGGATAATTACTAACAACGACTAATTATCTTGTTACCTTGTCATGCTCTCCTCAGCTGTTTTCTGTTTCGCTCTGTTCTCAAGCTAAGTGTCTGCACCTGTCTACACCTCCATTTAAGCTCAGTGTTTTTGTCACGTCTTTGCGAAATTGTTGCCTATATCTCTATAGCACCTTTGAGCATTACCCAAGTCTGATTTCTTTGTTACTGATCCAAGCCTGTTTTCTGACCATTGTTACTGCCTGCCGTTTTGTTACCACTGCCTGTTTTGACCACGAGTTTTGCCTGCTGTCTTTTGTGCCTTTGCCCGCCGGAGCAGACTTCGGTCTTGACTCTTGCACCGTCCCTGACTACGAGCCTGCCTACCGTCCTCCTGTACCTCTGCCCCGCTGACAGCTACTCTGGTTTATTTTGATTCTTTGCATGGTTTACCGAGTTCGAGACTGCCTTCTCCCTCGGTACTGTATTTTGGTTATTGGCTTGATTTTTCGGTTATCAGACTTTGCATTTGTTTTGACTACGTCTCCTGAACAATCCTCTAATAAAGCCCTTGCGGGTCTTTATTTTATGTCATTTGTCTGAGTCGTGCATTTCGGGTCCAACCCTCACGTACCCGTCTCAATCTCAGAGATTATTACATATTTGAGCAAATGTTAGGCTATGTTTTAAGAAGGGATGGGTTACATAAAGTATATTTGCTCATTAAAAGTATTGTGGGCTTGGAAAGGTTTGGAACCACTGGACTATTGCACTTCCTGTCTAGAATAAGATGCAAAATAAATTGTCTGCCAGTCCACTTCTCCGGGAGAGGGTTAGAGTTAGAATGCTATATACAGTGCAAGGTATACAGTGTGTTATATAGAGTGTGAGTTATATACAGTGTGTGTTATAATGTGAGTTATATACAGTCTGTGTTATAGTGTGAGTTATATACAGTGTGTTATATACAGTGTGTTATAATGGGAGTTATATACAGTGTGTGTTATAGAGTGTGTAATATAGAGTGTGTTATATACAGTGTGTTATAGTGTGAGTTATATACAGTGTGAGTTATATACAGTGTGTTATATAGTGTGAGTTATATACAGTGTGTTATATAGAGTGTGTTATAGTGTGAGTTACATGCAGTCTCTGTTATAGTGTGAGTAATATAGAGTGTGAGTTATATACAGTGTGTTATATACAGTGTGTTATATAGAGTGTGTTATAGAGTGTGAGTTATATACAGTGTGTTATATAGAGTGTCTGTTATAGAGTGTGAGTTATATAGAGTGTGTTATATACAGTGTGAGTTATATACAGTGTAACGTATGTAGTCACTCACGTGTCCTGCAGAGGGCGCCGAAGAAGCCGTGTTTACAGCGACACAGGCCTGGGTAGACGCAAATCTCATCCTGTTGACACGCTCTCTCACCCTCACACACCGCTGCAGGAGAGCACAGAGATCAGCCAGCGTCTCACACTCTCACACGTACTCACTCGTACTCACACACACACACACCCACACCTGCAGGAGGGTACACTCATACACACACTTTCACAACACTGAGACTCTGAATGGGAACACTGAGACTCACGGACAGTGCAGTCGTTTCCCTGCTGTTCCCACCCTGAGCAGCAGACTGGAGTTCTGGAGTCTCTGTTCAGGAGAGAAGTGGCTCTTCAGAGAAACGTATACACCAATCACCAACCCAAAGCTCATACCTCCACGTAACAAGAGCAGAGTAAAACCATCAAGTGACATGGTCTTAAACTAGCTTCAGAACAGACCACATTTTTAAATATTTTTCCATTGTACACACACACTTCTATGGGCGTTCTAAGCCCCTGACACAAAGCGGCTGGTTTAGAAAGACAGTGAAGACGACGGAGGATAACCTGAGGTCCAGGCACACGTTGTGTCCAGTTGGGTCCAGTCTCTCAGAGGAACCACACACACTGCACAGCAGCAGTCCAAGTCCGATCACACAGAGATCCATTTCAGCTGTACACAGAACCGACCCAAACCAGCTCCCCCCAATCTCAGCCGGAACAAAGGCAGGGTTCCTCTCTCTCTCCCCTCTCCCTAGCTTGCTCTCTCCCTCGGTCTATGTGTCCCCCTCTTGCTCTTCTCTCCCTCTGTCCCTGTCTCTCTCTCTCCCTAGCTTGCGCTCTCTGTCTCTCCCTGTGTCCCTAACCCTCTTTCGCTCTCCCCTCTCCCTCCAGACTCCGGCAGTCCTGTTGGTCCAAGCCCCTCCATTTCCTCTGGCTTTCCTGGGGAAGTGTTGGCCATTTCCTCCTATTCAATAGGCCACCAGGCTGTTTTAACCCCGCCCTCACCCTCCCCTCCTGCTGCCACCCCCCCAGCAAGGCCGCAGGGTCCTCTATCCAGGAGGGGGGTCACTCATCTGGGACGTCCCCTCAGAAGCTGGGGTCCAGGGGTATGCACCCCAAAAATGCAGCAGGCAGGATGATTCAATCACAGACATGCACTCAAGTGTTCACTCAATAGGTTTATTTTGGTTTCACACAACACCATATACATTTCCCCATTAAAAATAGATCACATTTAACAGTTACAAAAATAAAATGTAGATAGGGAAGCTTCTTTCTGAAAGGGAGGGTTGGATGGGGGGGCGGAGAGTGGAGGGTGGGGATTGGGGGGGGAGTGGAGGTGGAGAGGGTGGGGGTCAGGGAGAGTCATTGTCCCATTTCCTTTCATTTCACCTGAAGGTTGGAGGGACGAAAAGAGGGGGGCCAGTGGGGTACAGCGTTGGTCTCATTTCCCTTATCAAAGGCAGGCTTACTAGAGCACTGCATGGCCTATGACATCACATGCACAACTGTGGGGTAGACAGGGGAGGCAAGAAGAACTGACAGCCACATAAGTCATCACAACTCATCATCACCGTATCTAATGCGGCAGCTTCAACTCTGGGGATATATCCATCCAAAAAATAAAACAGAACAAACGCTTTCAAGTTAAAAAGTGATCTAAAAATAATGAATGCTACCCGATGTTGCAGAGTTATTTAATGCCAAGTTTTTTTAGTTTTTTTAAGTCATTCAAATGACTGTGATGAACCCAAGAGTAATGAGCTTCAGTACCACATTACTGAATAAAGGCTAGTTCTCTTGTCTTCCTTGTTCCTATCACACACACCACATGGGCAATGCCACTGTTTTAATGCCCAAATTACACTCATAATCTTAAGCAACAACACCATCTCCTTCAGCAATATATAAAAAATACTGTAGCAGAAATAAACCTATTTTTTTCTCTTTTCTTTAAAATACACTGACTATGAATTAGGGTGTCCAACCAGGCCCAAACAGTGACCCTTCGAATCATATCAGAAATGCAGAACTACTGTGATCACAAGGCATGCTGGGAGAGTCCACTGTGGGAGCAGTTCACTATGGTAGCTTTGTTATAACACTGTAGATTAAAAAAACATTTTAAACACATTGCTTTTTAAGCAGCTCAGAGTTCAAACAAATCATTATTTGTTACAAGTCATTTCATCTGCTTATTAATTCATAAGGTTTAAAATAATTGTTGGCCTGAAAGTGTTTTAATGCCCCCTTGTGGCATGAAAGTGTGGCATGAAAGTGTACCACCATTTACCTTTTTGGATTTTGGTTGCAAAAGTGAACACATCTCGGTATCTTTGGTAAGATATGGGTATATCAGGAATCTATTTTCATGCATATTAATAAGCTATTAATTGTGCAATACATAAGCTTAAATATAACCTGTTGTATATGAAACACCATGTTGTACATAACTAAACCTACTGCCCTGTGCCATCAAGCTGCTGCAACTTGTCCAGAATACAGCCAACCGTCCACACGCTCCCAAATTCACACACGTCATTTCAGTCCACACCAGTCTCCACCGGCCTCTAGTAGCAGCACGCATTCGATTCGAGTAGTTCATGCTGGTGCACCGGGGCATGAGGGCCACTGTTCCCTCTTACCTACAGTCACTGATCACATCGTACACCCCATTCAGATCTCTCCGATCGGCCTCCTCTGCCCAGCTGGCTGTCCCGTCTCTCTGAACACCCAGTAGCCACTTCTCGTGGACCCGCCTCTTCTCTTCCCTTTGCACTTAAGATGGTGGAATTACCTTCCCCACTCGGTCAGGACGGCAGAATCTCTAGCCATCTTCCACAAAAGCAACCTATCTTTTCCAACTTCACCTCAATTAAAAACATTTAAAAAAATAAAAACCATTCCCTTCGCGTTGAATAAAATGTTTTTTGGCATGAACTTCAGAAACAAAGACATTAGACTGCAGCTTACTGTTTGATAGCTCAAGCAACAATCTCTATCCATGTTAATGCACTCTGCATCGCTTTGGATAAAAGCATATGCCAAATAACTAAATTGTAAATTGTAAAGAAAATACAACTTTCCATACAAACATGAAATATATAAAAGTGAGGAGACAGTATTGAGCACAGAGAGTTTGAGTCTTCCTTGTGGGCAGTCGGCTCCTCCCTGTGCTCTCGAATCACATTGCGGGTCTGTCTGTAATGCTGTGGGCTGCAGGGCCGGAGGGGTTCAGGGAGAGCGCTGGGGCTCCATCTCCTCAGGGGGGGGCCCCGCCTCGTCATCAGGGACGATTATCTCCCAGGATGAGCCTGGGGGTGTGTTCTGATGGATGGAGCTTCCATTGCTGGACCTGGCCAGGAAGCCAAACCTGAGGGGGGAGGGGCAATAGGTAAATGGCAGTACACACAGGTGTGTAGGTGTGTTTGTGTGTGTGGATGTGTGTGTGTGTATGTGTTTGTGTGTATAGTGCATGTGTGTATAGTGTGTTTGTGTGTGTGTGGGTCAGTGTGTATAGTGTGTTTGTGTGCGTGTGTGTTTGTGTGTATTTGTGTGTGTGTGTGTTTGTGTGTATTTTTGTGTATGTGTGTGTGTGTGAGTGTGTGTATAGTGTGTATGCGTGTGCTTGTGTCTGTGTCTCTTACAGGTTGCGGATGCGGGACTCAGGAGCTTTGCCATCAGTGCAGTCTTTGTCAGCGTTCTCTTTGCGCTCAAATAGCGGCCCCTTGTCTTCTTCGTCACTATGGAGATAAGTCACGCCCACAGTGTCACCATAAACATCATTCCACTGCTCATTAATGCTCAAAATAGCCTAATAGTTGTTGTTCTTTATGTTTCTTTATTCCTCGATTTGGAATTCCCAAGCACAACTGCAGGCCTGTCCCAATGCTGCAAACGTCCTGCTGCCAATTCAGCAGAGCACTTCCACTATAAGATGCACCGCAAGCTGCCACTTCTCCTCACTTTGCAGTCCACCTGCTGAGCTGCGCGGTCACTGCGCTTCACTACGCAGTCCACCTGCTGAATGCAGCAAAGGCAGCTGACACAGGCCGCCAATCGACTGGAGGAGTCGTTACTGTGCTAGGAAGCGGGGGACACCCTGCTCACTAAAACCCTCCCTCCCTGGGTGATGGGCCATGGGTATACAGTCAGGGTTTTATTCCGGACAGTGGGGGGGTCACTGCACATAGATCAAGTGCCTCGGGAGCCCCAAACCGTCTGCTGAGGCTGTGACTGACAGACACTTCTGAGGCACTATCAGCGGCTGACAAAGGATTCAAACAAAGTAAATGTATTGCAGGTAACCAATCAGTACTCATATAATGTGCAGCAGTCTGACATTAAGAGAAAAAAACATCCACATGCGCCTACACCATCCACAGCTACGAACAGAGCGCAGTGCTAGATCATTGGCTAGAGAAGGATGGATATAAAAGCTAATAATGGTGAATACCAGTTGAACTAGTTAGCTTGCTAATAAAGTGGATTAAACTTGCTGATAGTTAGCTTGCTAATAAAGGCTACGTTTACACCGTCTGATAAAAGTGACCTAATTCCAAATTCTTCACATGTGGCACGCATCAGACATGTATGATGAACGCGTAAACAGGGACAAAGCACATGGAATCTGATATTTTCAGATCCATTTTGGGTCACTTTAAAAAATAGATGTAAACAGTTGGTCAAAAAAAATGGATATAGGCAAAAAATCGGAATCAAGGCCTGTAGTGTAAACGTAGCCAAAGTGCTAATTAGCTTGCTAATAAAGTGGACTAAACCTGCTGCTAATTAGCTTGCTAATAAAGTGGATTAAATTTGCTGCTAGTTAGCTTGCTAATAAGGTGGATTCAATTTGCTGCTAGTTAGCTTGCTAATAAAGTGGATTAAACTTGCTGCTAGTTAGCTGGCTAATACGGTGAATTAAACTTGCTGCTAGTTAGCTTGCTAATAAATGAGAAAAAGTACCCACTCTCAGATCTGCACTAGACCCCACCCCTAACCTGCCCTACATCCCACCCACCGGCCTGCCCTAGTCCCCACCCACTGGTCTGCCCTAGTCCCCGCCCACTGGCCTGCCCTAGTCCCCACCCACTGGCCTGCCCTAGTCCCCGCCCACTGGACTGCCCTAGTCCCTGCCCACCAGCCTGCCCTAGTCCCCACCCACCAGACTGCCTTAGTCCCTGCCCACCAGACTGTCTTAGTTCCCACACTCCAGACTACCCTAGTCTCCACCAACCACACTGGCCTAGTCCCTGCCCCTAACCTGCCCTAGTTCCCACCCCTGGCTCTCTCACCTGCTGCACTGGTCCTCAGTGATGCCCAGCATCTTGGCCTTGATCACAGTCCTCTGCTTCTTTATGGCTGAGCGCACTGCTTCCAGCAGGAACCCAGGACAACGCTCATCATTCAGGATCTCCCTGCACCAAACACACAACACATACATACAAGGTTTGGTACATACATACAACTTGTGTGTCCTTATTTCTCCCCACTGTTTTTGGTTCCTACGTTAAACAGAGGTCAATTGTTACAGTATCTGGGTTTCCCAAACTTTACGACGCCTCCCTGTTTGTATTCTGGGGGCCATAAAAAAACAACGTATGGTGCAATATGTCAGAAATGGTGGGGATCCCTGATGACTTCGATTAATTACATGTAATGAAATTAGTAGGTTCATTGCTGGTAGCTAGTTAGAAAAGTAAAGGTAAAGTTAGCTAGTTTGTGCAATGCCAGTGCGAATGTGCCGTTCAAGTCAAATTATTTACTGTCAATGCCTTGATAGTAGCTTACTTGCTTTGTGTTCTATGGGCTCAGCTCAGTTCACTCTACTACAAACTTGATAGCTGGAAGTGCACAACTTAGCCTGCTCTTCCCAAAAGCTGCTTGTGTGGGAACGCACCCACACCAGCCGTTAGTTAGAGATCAAAGCGACGTCTAGTGAGTAGTGATGTGCAGTTTGCAAACAATTCGTTTGAGTTGAGTCGTTCATTTTACTCATTTGATTGACCAAGTGGCACCGCCTACATCGTACTCAGCTTCCAACCAACATGTTTTTAAAAGTGATAATGTAGCGATGGATGCCACGGAATTAAGGGTTGAGAGATTTTGCCTTTACATTTCAGTACTACTTCTTTATTTAAAATAAAGCGTGTAGTACAGGGGAAGTACAACATATGCATCGGAATCTCATGGGGGTCATTCTCAACGCATACACAACCAGTGACGGTGATAACGTCACATACACTCAAACACATCATTCGTACGAGGGGAAAAAGGGGCTTTCACTCAAACAACATCTTGGTTTTCATACTTGAACATTTATGAACATAACTAGGCGAACACTAAGTTTAGCTGGCCACAAGGGACCCTGGGACATGTGATGTACGAATATGTAGTCACCTAGCATGCTACACACAAACTAAATGGAGGGCAGCTAGCATTCCTGGGGCTAAGCTAGCTGCTCACCGTTACAATAATTTATCGCATTGTGCAAAAGCATTTAAATGACACGATGTTGCAGGACATAACATTGTAAAATCAAAAGTAAACTCATTAGCTGTGGACTGCCTAAACTCGTGTTTTATGAGTGAACAAATGGGCATTACCCTAGGCTACTGAACGAAATGAACGACAATCACAACTCTTTCAGGGCTTGAGAATAACAACTCTTGAGTTCTTCTAATTGGGTACATCATCTAGTTGTGTTTGCTATCAGAACGATGCATTGCAATGGTTCAGCACTCATGGGCCAAGTTAATCTATCACGCCAAAGAATGGCTAACGGCAAAGTTAACCCGGCTTTGAACAAGAATCACAACATTTTCAAGTCATCGTTCGTGAACCGTTAACCCGGCTCTGAACAAGAATCACAACGTTTCTGAGTCATCGTTCGCCAACCGTTAACCCGGCTCTGAACGAGAATCACAACATTTTTTAGTCTTCGTTCACTGGTAGGGGGGTTCCTATGCGGTCTGGGGAAGTGGTGATTACTGAATCAAGTGATTGTCACTTGTCACTGAACGAATCGTTCGTGAACGAGTTAGGAAAAATAATTGAACTTCCCATCACTACTAGCGAGAAAATTGTTTCTGTTTGGAAAAATTACCCCCCTGCAGTATTTTATCACTTGTGCAGAGTAACCATGGCAACTTCTGCAAGTGCACCAGGGGGGCTCAGCAGATTGAGGCAAAAAAAGGAGAGATGAGAAATCGCGGAGAGAAAGGTCTAAAATAATTAAATATTCTCCGGCCTGCTGTTCATTAACCAAAGTTAATCTTCCAATGTGTCAGTTAGCTACAGAGGGTTTGTATAATTGTTAAGTGTTATTTCCTGTGTCATCTCTGAAGAGCAAGAGGACAAATTCATTGTAGCTCGGTAGCTTGCTAACGTTACGGTATAAACTAGGTAAGTTAGGCTAGAAAGAGTAACTGTTACTGTTGCTGCAGCTGTATAGATTTAATATTTGGTTTTGGTTAGCTAACAGTCAAAGTACAGTGGGCTAAATAAACCATCCTGGTTTGTTAGTCACAAGGACAATATCGCCCCTGTGAGCCAGAAGAGGACACTGACAGCTAAGTCAGGGCAACCCTGATCCTTCAAACTCTACTAGGCTAGCCCTGGTTATAGCGAGAGGCCCCATCACCAAGTAACCTAGCTAACTAACCACTAATTCAAACTACTGGCCACGTGATGTCTCAATAACATTCAGATCAGGGGTTCTCAGCCTTGGTCCTGGGGACCCACTGTATGCTGTTTTTTGTTAAAGCCAATCTCTTGCCCAATTAAGGCTGTTGAAAACATGTGTGCAAGTACCATCATTATTTCCTTAAACATATTTTTACACAATGCAGGTTTGGCTGGTTGCCAATTGCTCAGTGACAAGGTTTCAGTGATCAGGTGCCCAGACTTTCAACAAATAAGCCCCCACTGATTTCATCTGCCAGTCTATAATTGAATCAATTAAAAAAGGTAACCTCTTTCTAAAGGAATCATGCGTCATATAACATGATACAGAAAATGAGAGCATTAGTTTATCTGACTGATTTCAAGTTCTGAGATGTGAATATGGGACATTTATTGGTCACGGCATGCATAGCATGCATTTATGACATAATATGGCCTTAAGGGTGTAAATAATACTTAAAAATATTTGTGAAGATACCAGGAGTATCTTAAGGAAGTAT
>JAINUG010000149.1:2435000-2485000 GCA_029706075.1 Aldrovandia affinis
CGTGTGGCGTGTGTGTGTGCGCACATGTGTGAGTGTATCTTACCTCCTTTGCTGTGACTCCTCAGTTGATTGAGCAGTTCCTGGTTCTCCTCCTGTAGCTGCAGTATTTGGGCCTGCAGGTCCTCTGACCTCCTGCTCCACGTCTGTTCCTTCTGCTGGAGATCCTGCAGGGACACACAAATAAACCACTACACACACACACACACACACACACACACACACACACACACACACACACACACACACACACACGCACACACACGCACACGCGCAAAAGCACACTAGTCTCTTTCACAGACATATACACACACACACACACACTTGTGGGCACACATACACATTGTATGTGTAAACAGGTACATTTTCAGAGGGGTTGATTCCTGTATCTAAGTCCAATCTGCATGTATTTTCCAGTCCAGACCATTTTACAGGATAACAATTAGGTTTTAATGAATTCGATCGATCTCTAACAGCTATGCCTGTAATGATCGGTGACTGAAAATGACCATTTTGATTCAATTGTATAGAGAGTGCCATTTAATCACCCATACACAAAGTGGTTATGCTTCAATTTCCACAACAAGTATGCACACGTATTGCAGGGACACCCGCAGTTCTTTGTCTTTAAATGCCAAACCATTTGTCTAAACAATTGCGCGAGACAGGGAAAGGGGGGTGGTGGTTTGCACGGTTTACCTTTTGAATGTCGCGGTGCCCTGTACTTTATAAAGTTGCACTGTTGCACTGGAGTCTGGTCACGGTTACACCGTGTCCTCGCAACGCGCTGAAGTGAAACACTGTGTTCTTTTTTTGCCCCCTTTGCACCCCTCCGCGAGGCAGTGCAGCCCCTCTCTGCCAGCGTGGGCTGGGGGGGCGTGCTCGAGTAGTACATCAATATGGGCAGAACCTATTGTTAGGACTAATAAGGCCTCAAACAGCAAAATCACATAAATACATTTACTGATCTCCGCTGCTACGACTTCAACTACGATTACTCTTGTGACAGTTGCAGTAGTAATAGTCAAAGTCAAAGCAGTACCAGTTGGTAATGCTGTAGTAACGTGTGTTGTGGTAGTAGCTAGAAGAATACGTATAAAACACAAATTAAAAAAATTCATTTGCGTTAATTCGTCTGCCACAATAAGCAAAATGTTTAGAAGAGCAGGTGTCAGTATGTGCCGGAAATAATA
The DNA here is from genome assembly GCA_029706075.1 of Aldrovandia affinis. NCBI lineage: Eukaryota > Metazoa > Chordata > Actinopteri > Notacanthiformes > Halosauridae > Aldrovandia > Aldrovandia affinis. The sequence continues at coordinate 2,436,191 of JAINUG010000149.1, forward strand.
TAAACGAACGACTGAAGTAAAATTATCTTTCCGCCGTTGCGGTGGAAGTAAATACTTCCCTGTATATAAACTAGACAGACGACCACGGAAAAAACATACTTCAAAAGGCTGACTTGGAAAAACATAGCTTGAAATAACGAGCTCCTATTTGGCCACATACAATCAGTGTGATGGTTATATAATACTCTTGCATAACGAACAGCCAGCCAGCTATATAGTTAATGAGGAAATATGAGTCACTGTCAAGCACAAGTAAAGCACATAACATGGGGTCGCGCAAAGTATCTAAGGAAAATGAACTCTCCGGAACACTTTTTTTTACCAACACAACATGTGGTTTAGCCCCATGGGGTTTTGAACCAACTTCATTGTTTGTCGAGTTACGAGACATTACAGTACACTGAGCTGGTTGAGAATGTTTGACACATGGGAAACCGTAAAACGTTTTAAAAATTGACAGATTTCTGCCTGACACCCGACGATAGGCTACTACCTCAGTGGGTACATAAGCACGTATAATCGTGTACGGGCGGACTGGATTTACTTGGTCAAGGCCGCGACAACACGAGCCAAAACTGTCCAGATTTCCAGTTGAGAAGTGTGGAGATCGTTAAAAAAATAACGCGTAATTAACTGAGGAACAGTAGGCTACCAACTATAAAATAAACAAACATACATTGGTCTGATTCTGATTTGGTGGAGGCAAATGGCTGATATCACAATTCATGGATTTCTCCATTTTGTTTTTAACTGTTAGCTTGAAGAAATAATGTGATAAAGTAAATAATAACATAATTTAAAAAAGCTACCTACAGCTAGGTCGTGACTTAACTTGAGAAATCAAACTGTCTGGCAGATGGCTATTGCTAGCTCGCTATGGAGATTAATAATAATTGATGTACTAGGCTAATCAAGTGACATTAAATGTGATATAAGGCTATTGTACGTATTGCCCATGGTACACCAAGCAGTTTCGATTGATACGAAGCAACTACGCAAGTGTGCCTAATTATATTCGACGAGACCCTGGAAGCGGATTATTGCGCAAAGCTCAGTTTACCCTTATTTCGTTGTTGTTGCGGTTGTCCTCGGATTCTTTAACGCCCCTCTTCTTCTGTTTCTGCACCTGCAGACCTTCGAATGCTTTTAAAAGCTCCTCTTCTTTTGAGCTGTGCACGTGGTTCCTGGCTGCAAAACTCTCAAGAAGCTCCAAAACTTTTACTATTTTAGGCACCAAGCCCTCGGCGCTCTCTTTACCAAAGCCATCAATTAGCTTTTCCACCTCGGACCCTATCAGTTTGGCGATTTCATACACATCGTCTACGGTCAGGGCTGTAAATGTCCGTTCCAAACAAGCGTCTGGCTTCTTTACGTCCTGGTTTGGTTCCATGTTTCTCTCGAAACTCTTGTTCATTGCTGCTCCAAGATTAGCCAAAGCGCAGGCAAGAACAGCAACCGAAACCACGTCGGCAGCTAGAAATGCTGCTGTTGTCTGCGTGAGATGTCAGTCGTAGTCCCCCCCCGAGGCGATGCAACGCGCTTTCATTTTAGGTTATAAAATCAACTTGCTGGCTAAGTGATTTTTATCCACTGAAAACCCCAAATGCACGATGCAACACCACCTATAATACGCTACAAGTAAACAGCGTAGGCTATTAAATACGTCAAATGTAGCATGAAGTTAATATTTGCATGCTCTCCAGTTCGAACCTGAACGGCTTTGTTGGCAGATGCGTCATGTATGTACCCTTGAATATTGGCAGACCAGCGGAAACTGAGATGACAACTATGCTCTGTGCCGTACTCTTTTACCAAAACATACAGTGAATGCGCTGAATGGTGGTCTTTCGTGAGTTGTTTTTCATGAATAAAACCCTCCTTCTTTGCTGACCAATGACCGGCGAGTCTGCTGGCACTGTTCTCTCGACTGTAACGTAATGCAAGAGACAGCATGCAAATTGGTTTTCGCCCAAAGCATTCGGATTAGGATGCAGTTGCCAGGGGGATTTTTTTACGAAATGAAATTATCATAACGTTGTACACTAACTATACAAATTTCATAACGTTGTTTAGTGGTATTAGGTTACTAATATCAAACAGAGGCCTACTTTGGTGGATAGAATTCAGCGAATTTCGAATCAGCGATATCGACGTAAAGCTCCGCGTTGTGCATTTTTCGGTTGAATATTAATACGAGTTTATCGCTGTATGTATTTTCTCTAATTGTCATAGCTGTTAGCTGAGATATTATACGGTAACAATGTTATTACTAAAAGGCACCGCTGGGATTCGAACCCAGGATCTCCTGTTTACTAGACAGGCGCTTTAACCATCTAAGCCACGGCGCCAGATGGAAGGGGGAGGGAGACAGGCAGTGATTCGTCTCATAGCGAATCAACCGTATTAGCCTTGTTCATTTTTTGTATAAATTGTGAGCAGCGAAAGATAAATCATCGTATTCACGAGAAACCGTTATGTAACAGCAGTCTAGCAAACTATATGACAATTCGTGAAAATGGACTACATAGATGGTATTATTGTTAGCTAATTAGCTAACAAGCTAAGATCTCTGGACACGCACGTAAATTACACACAGGCAACACTCACTATAACGTTAGCAATTTCAAAAAAATTAAACATCCACATAATCCTAAAATGCCTACATGCAACTCCACACGTTGCAAGCTACTTTATTCTAACTAAAAAACTAACTAAACACAGCTGCAAAAGAAAACACCGTTTTTTAAGCTAGTCCTAATAGCTTTATAAAAATCGAATACATGTATCAAAACTATACAGTAACCTATTAATTAGATCTTATAGTCAGCCACATTCACACAGGAGTGCAAAATGTGAAATGCAACAATCTCAATTTTTTTTATTGTTACTGAATTTGATGATCTGACTACAAAAGTCTATTCATCACAGCTTGAGTAGTGTCATGAGAATATTTTTACAGGCATGAAGCTTGTCAATTTGCAGTAGCATAGGTACTGAAGCTTTACACATGAAATGCACCTCATGGATTGCAGTCATAGACCTTCCACCTCCAGGTAGAAAACTCCTCAATTGGCTTCAGAAATGGAGAAAGTGGAAGAAATATCATAATGAACCTTGGATGAGCTGCAAACCACTGACGTATCAGTGGTGAGTTGCAGACCTGGCCATTGTCCAATACCAGCACAAATTTGGCCACCTCTGGGTGCTCCAGGTCAGTCTCTTCTTGGGGGATCAGGGCATCATTTTGGGAATCCAAGGAGGAGAGGAGTCTTGTGTTGTAGGGCCCCAAGACATTGCGAGCCACTAGCAGAGATGGTTATGTTGCCTTGGGACCCTTAGAGCTGCACGCTGACCAATGAGGTTTCTTCCTCTCGTTCCCCTCTACGAAGGATTGAACCCATCCTCATCAACATTTTATATACTTGTGATTGGTCTGGCTGGGATCAATCTACATCATCCTCTATAGAGAACATGTTGAGAAACATGCTAATATACTGTATACAGTGGTCTACTGTAAAATACAGCAACAGCAGTTTCCAGCATAATGTACACAGTTGAATGGAAATACTGCCAATGACCTACTTGGACAAAGTGAAACCGTATCTTGTTCACTCTTACCCTATAGATCTGATCTTTGTTGAAGGCATGGAGCGGGATACCCACATAAAGCAACCTGAGACAAGCAACAGGACGCACCTACAGTGCCAGTGAGCTAGCACACGGGGTAAAAAGTACACAGTGAATTTATACCTGTTGGGAAGATTAGTTTAAGCTGGTTGAGGAAAATGTCTGGGGTTGTCTGAAAATGTCTCTCACAAGTTAACCCCACATCAGCGCAGAATCCATATTCGCACCTTCCAAGGCCTCGGCTGAATTGTGCTCATGCAAGTTTAGTTTCCTTTTATATTTCACATTTCGCCAAACTGTACCAAAATAAACTAACTAAAAGGTGGATTGTTGTTCTCCCAATAGAAAGTCACTTGTATGATCCCGCCTCGTGTAAAAGGCAATATCAGAACAATGCGATTAACAGATCATTTATGGATGTGGTTTTGAGAGTGGTGAATTTTATTACATTCGACTGTCCAGATAAATGTCAACTGAGGCAAATCAACCTTATAAAACGATCTTTATTTAAACCACAATTACAGTGTCAACAATTTATGCACAACACAGCTAGTGGGCAGACAACTGCTTCTGTAAAAAAAACAAGAAACAAAAAACAGGAGAGAAGACTACTGTCATTTTTAGTAGAGAAATACGTCTAAAACCCACTTGTAATTCATTTTTATGCCGCCGAAAGGTTTTTTTTTTTACACAAATGCAAATATTGACAGCTACTATCATGTCTTATCAACTACTGAAGAAATACCACAAATACATGAATAACAAATGCATAAAGTAAAACCATGTAAAACATATCAGGGAAATATCACGGATATCTCATACTTAATCCTTGTATGAAGGGAGAGAGGAAACGCAGAGTAATAACATTGCGTTTTCTTGAGAATTATCTTCGGCACCGGAGGGTTAATTGAAACCCAGGTGGTGCACTTGCGCTCGGATACATGACGGAATTAACATGATTTGGGGGTGGGGGGAAGCGCTCCACTCAGCAGTCAGGACCAGCAGGTGGTCAGGTTTTTGTTCGCTGAAAGGTGGCAGTGGCACGCGTACTAAGCATACATGTCCTCGCGGTCGGCGTTGTAGATCTCGCCCTCCTGGAGAGAGGCGAAGTTGAGGAAGTGGGAGGGCCGGTGGACCTCATGGTAAAACTCTTTGGGGTTGGACAGCTGCAGGTCGTACTTCATGTTGGGATCGTGCCGGACACCTGAGGACAAAAACACCAATTAATCTACAATAAATGGTAAATAATCCAACATTACAGGCAAATAAAGAATCCATTATGGAATCCATAAATTACGCCTGGATAAATAAATTAGTATTATGGAGAAAATGAATAGAGCATTGTGTATGAATGATTTAATCCTAAATTACAGGTTAAATACACTGCCTGGCCAAAAAAAAGTCACCACCTGGATTTAACTAAGCAAATAGGTAAGAGCCTTCCATTGGATAATTACTGCAGTGATTCATATGTTTTAGCTGGCAACAACTTATTTAACCCTAACTGATGCAGTGGGTAGATTCTCATTTCTTAAACAACCATGTCGGAAGACATATTCTGTGGTCGTGGAAAAGATGTTCATCTGTTTCAGAAGGGTCAAATCATTGGCCTGCATCAAGCAAAGAAAATAATTAAGGAGATTGCTGAAACTACTAAAATTGGGTTAAGAACTGTCCAATGCATTATTAAAACCTGGAAGGATAGTGGTGAACCATCATCTTCAAGGAAGAAATGTGGTCGGATTTGTTTTTAAATGATCGTGATCGGCGATCACTTAAACGTTTGGTGAAATCATATCGTAAAAAATCAACAGTAGAACTCACAGCTACGTTTAATAGTGAAAGTAAGAGCATTTCCACATGCACAATGCGAAGGGAACTCATGGGATTGGGACTAAACAGCTGTGTAGCCTTAAGAAAACCACTTGTCAGTGAGGCTAATTGCTAGGGAGCATAAAGATTGGACTCTGGAGCAATGGAAGAAGGTCATGTGGTCTGATGAGTCCAGATTTACCCTGTTCCAGAGTGATGGGCGCATCAGGGTAAGAAGAGAGGCGGATGAAGTGATGCACCCATCATGCCTAGTGCCTACCGTACAAGCCTGTGGGGGCAGTGTTATGATCTGGGGTTGCTGCAGTTGGTCAGGTCTAGGTTCAGCAATGTTATGTGCCCAAAGAATGAGGTCAGCTGACTACCTGAATATACTGAAGGACCAGGTTTTTCCATCAATGGATTTTTTCTTCCCTGATGGCACGGGCATATTCCAAGATGACAATGCCACAATTCATCGGGCTCAAATTGTGAAAGAGTGGTTCAGGCAGCATGAGACATCATTTTCACACATTGATTGGCCACCACAGAGTCCAGACCTTAACCCCCTGAGGTCGACGGGATCGCCGACGATCCCAGCAGCAATAAAAGTATATTAGTATTTCTAACTTCGTGATATTTTATCATACACACGCAGCAAAAACATTGACAGAAACTGATTTGAGCACTGGCAAATAATATGGGATTCTTTTTATTAGGTTAATTAGACCAAAAGTAAACCTTGCCTTTCACTCTCTTTTTCACCTGGAAGTACCGTCCCGTTTCTATTGACATGGTAACTAGGTGCTAGTTTCGGGGAGGGGCGTGGGGCCACGTGTGAAAACGCAGGGGTAAACAACACATAAAATGTCCCGACAATTTGAAGCACATTTTATTCAAGATGACAAGATTTTCTGCCCTGGAGTGTTTGAGAGCATTGATGGAAAGCGACGAGGACAACAACTCATCATGTCCCAATACTGAAGAGGATTCAGATGAAGAGAGACAGTATTTTCAATTTAGAATTGATCCAGCTGAGGACCTAAATGACGAAGAGTAAGTAACTATATTTTATTTGCCATGTTATCAAATACTCGTGAAAATATATGAATTCCGCGTCTTGTGACTACATATTCCGTTTGTTGCAACGTAACAAATTGCAATAGGCATTCAAGATCTATGTAAAAATACTTTTCAAATAGCCTAAAATGTTATAAAAAAAGCTATTCACTGTAATGCTCTGATGTATTGTGTGTCCTTGCAACCTTTTGCTATTTATGTTTACAGTGACGACGATGTGGAAGACAAAGCATGTACTCCTGAAGCAAAAAAGCCACGCAGAACTCCTACACAAAGGTATGTGTCTTATGTGCATTATTGTTAGGCTGTATGACTTGTAATATGTGGCATTCCTCTGCCAGATGTGATGTTTGTATTCTGTAGATTTGTGTATGATGTAAATATCACATTTCCTAATGCCTATTCCCTATGCCTGGCTTCTGTTGGTCGCAAGAAATGCCTACTCTGCAAGTCGGAGAAACAACAATGCGCTGTTTTCAATAAATCTTACAAAATGAAAAAAGCATATTTTTTTTCTGTCTTCTGCATGGCTCACTGACTTGCTTACTCTGATGGCTTTTGTCTTTGTCTGATGGCCTTTGAGAGAGAGAGAGATGGCCCATCTGACAGATCTTAGAGGTGTGGACAATGAATCATGAATATTCAGGAATTTAGCATATAGCCCTCCCACAGCCTGAAATAAATGTGACCAGTTCTGATAAAAACAGGTTTTTAGCTATTTAGATCTCAGATGTGCTAAACTATTGTCACACCCTTACATAACCAAGACCTTGATGAACAAACGCACATTGGCAAAACAATTCGTCACTATAGTTTAGTGTGTGCTTTCACAACTTTTGTGATGGCAGAAAAATATGATACTGACCAAACTATTGATGGCATATAAATGTAGCTGTGATTGTCCTTCAAATAAAAATATCAAACACTTTGGAGTAAGTGTGTGTGTTAAGTTGATGAAATTGAGATAAATATCAGACCACGCCAAAATCACAAACCTTCTCTGAGCTAAGCACGGACCTCAGGGGGTTAACCCCATTGAGAATCTTTGGGATGTGCTGGAGAAGACTTTGCGCAGCTGTCCGACTCTCCCATCATCAATACAAGATCTTGGCGAAAAATGAATGCAACTCTGGACGGAAATAAATGTTGTGACATTGCAGAAGCTTATCGAAACGATGCCACGGCGAATGCGTGACGTAATCAAAGCTAAAGGCGGTCCAACGAAATATTAGAGTGTGTGACTTTTTTTTGGGATGGGCAGTGCACATGACACTCAAAAAGACCATTTGGAGCCCCGGGTAGCGTGGCGGTCTAACGCACTCCACTGGGAGTGCAAGCTGCCTACTGTAGTTGCGGTTTGAAGGAGACGTTGCCTGGCGGCCGCCGTTTTTATGTCCTGTCCTTGTAGGCAGCTGTAGTCCATGGGAGTTTTGCATGTGTTCAGAGGGCACGGTTTGGTGAAGCGCGTGTTCAGTAGACATGGTTGTGATGTGCGTATTCACTGACATGGAAATTCAGTGTTGCGTTTGTCCCGTGGACACGGCTAGGTGATTTGTGCTGTATGCGTTTGTGAGTTCAGTGGCGCGGACGTTCAGTGTCGTGTCCCGAGTGGCCTGTAATTTGAGTGCAAGTGGCTCTGCTCACCCATGAAGTTGTAGTTCCAGGACACTTGACCGGGCACCATGAAGAAACCCAGGAAGCGGTCAGAGAGCAGCATCTGCACCCTCTCATAGTGGGACGGCAGGTAGCCCTTGGGGTTGTTTCCCTTGTCTGTGTTTTGCCTGCCCCATTCGTACCCGCTGGGGGTCAGCTTGTACGCCGTCAGGGTGCAGGAGCCGCGGGTGAAGCTGGAACCATAACACACTTTCAATACAGAGGAAAAACCCACGTGCAAGTACCTACAGGTGTGTGTGTGTGTGTGTGTGTGTGTGTGTGGTACAGGTGTGAGAGAGAGTGGGAGGTACCTGCAGGTGATGATGATGGTCTTCTCTCCATCCCAGGACGGGTTGTCGGCCATGATCTTGGCGTGTGTGGTGACGTCCTGTGGGGAGAGCTGGGGGGACTCGTTGGGTTGCGTGTGGATCCAGCCCAGCGGCTCCATTTCCTGTAAGGCAGAGCAGGGAGGTAGAGGGGAGACGTGCAGCCTCTCACAGCCCACTATTGGGATTGTAATATTATTATTACTGGAACAGCCTCACACACACTGACTGCTCTCACCTTGAGGTACTCGTGCCCGGGCAGCTGGTTGGGCAGGTGCACAGTCTGGTGCGTCCCCCACTGGGGCACCATGACGATGCAGCGGATCTCCTTCACCTGGGGGTTATCAGGGGGGCTCGTCCCATACAGGTACCCTGCAATCTGTGGAACAAGTAAAGGCAAAGTCAAAATTCTGTTTTTTTTTTTTTTTTTTTACTCCACCCAATCTTTATCTCAAAATGTTTAAAGCCCAACACATTACACAAAATTGTCAATCTCCAATACGCATACTCTCTACAGGGGCTGCCAAATAAAATGACCAAAACTGGCAGGTTCAGCTAAAATTCCTAAATAAATCAAGTTTATGAACATGATGTTTATCCTGAAAGTGATCTGGTTCTGTGGCGATACTCAGCTAATTTCTTAGTAATTATTAGGGGCCACCCAGAGCCACAGAATGAGAGCATCAATCACGCGCTAAAGAAAGACAGCCCACTGGGCCAGAGACCTGAGCGCGCAGGTCAGAGATGCAGATGAACTTCTTCAGGACGTTCTTGGGCAGGATGTAGGTGTAGCCCGTCTCCTTGATGTCATCAGAGGAGACGTAGATGTGGTTGGTGCGGAGGTGGAGGTTGGCAGCAGAGATGGCCCTGCAGGGGGAGAGGAGGTTAATGTTGACACAGGGGCAAGCGGAGACAGGTGCGTGACAGGTGCGAGGCGGGCCGGCTCACCTCACTCTCCACTCGGTCTTGGAGGAGAAGGTCTGGGTCTCGTAGTTGCTGGTGGTGGAGGTGATGATCTCGTCGCCGTGCTTGTTGACGGTGCGGGTCTGCGTGGCAGTGAGCTGTGACTGCTCCTTGGTCTGCTTCTCGATCTCGGCAATCTGCTGTCGCTGCTGTGATGGTGCGGAGATCTCCATGCCCAGGATGATGTCCCTGATCTCCGACTGCGTCAGAGACGCCACGTTCACACTGGAGCGGGGAGACGTGGGTCAAACACGGCGTGATCCTCCCCCCTTTTTTTCCTGTTTGTTTCCGATTAGCCCCGTTTGTCTCCCAATTTGGTAGTCAATTATACCCTCCATTTCTTTTCGCTTTATCCTCCCCCACAAACTTGCCGCCCACCTCCGCGGGACAAGCGAAAACCTTGTGGCAATGTTCGCCTCCTCCGAGACAGAACTCACCCAACACTGTTTACGAGCTCACACTTGTAAAGGACCAGCCAATACAGGTGCGTTAGACCGCTACGCTACCGGAGGCCCCCGGCCCGGTTAAGGGCCCCTTAACGCAGCAGGTCAATTACACAGGGACTGACTAACAGGTGGCAGGTCCCCCCCAAAGCATCTAATCTGAACATCTTCTAATATACAGCTATTCTGAAGAGTACATCAGCACCAAACAAAAAAAACAGGGTTTGATACGCCCACAATGCAGGGCACAGAACACAGGGCACAGAACGGGAGTGAGTTCATGAGCCCCGTATCGGGTGGAGATACCGCGCGCCACGAGTCACTGACTTGTGTGACACAAAGACCAATCAGCCAATGATGGCTCTGCCCATTTTGGGGGTTTACAAAGCTCGCTCTGCCATTGCCGTCTTTTGCTCACCATTGCTGCAATTTTGAAGTTTAGGCCAGAAAGGTGAGAAGCCTAAGCTCCAGACAGGTTTCATATTAATATGTATGAATGCACAAGCATCTCTCTTATTCGGGCCGTTGCAGAGGCACTTCCCCCAGGTCAGACACTCACTTGTTCTTCTTGCCGTAGTCGGCCAGGATGAGGTCTTTGAGCTGCACCTCCACCTTGATCCACTCCTCGTCCGTCAGCGTGGGCCAGATGTGGTGGGGCTCCGTGATGGTGGTCTTGTCGGGCTTCAGGATGACCTTGGCGCGATCGTTGTTTACGTGGAGCGCCCTGAGGATCAGGATGAGACGGGAGAAGGCCTGGGGGGTCGGGGGAGAGAGACGGGCGTGTTACTGAGGGGAAGGGGGGAAACCGTGGTTACGATGTATGAAATTTGACAGGGAAAGGTAGACAAAGATATTGGAAGAGAAGAAACGGTAGACATTACGGTGTAGGAGGAGATTGTCTTCAGCCAGTCGTCGTACAGGTTGAACAGGACCATCTGTGGCTCAGTGGCCTTCAGAATCAGGTCCCCAAACTTCTCCACCTTCAGACAGGCCTGGAAGGGCAGCTGCAACTCAGAGCCCTTAATCACGATGTTGGGGAAATCCAGCAGGTGGACCTGAAAGAACAGAGAGCAATTACACCCAACGTACATTTACACCCAACGTACACTTTCCCAATTACGCCTTTACAGCACATGTACGGGTGCAAGGCGCATTGCGGTGAATGCAGGGCGCATTGGGGTGAATGTGGGGCAGGGCGTGGCTCACCTCCAGCGGATCCAGCATGCCCTTCCTGGTGACGATGATCTGTTTGGGCTGCTCCTCTACGGGCAGCGAGCGAATCAGAGCTGCCACCTCCTCAGCGGTCTTCCATTTGGCCAGCTGCAAACAGACAGACGGTCAGAGGCCAGACCTGCAAACCCAGGCTCAGCGGGAAGGAGAGCGAAAGGGCGTGCGTCGGTCTCACCTGTCCCAGACGTTTCTGCCCTGCCCACACAGAGGTGTGGATGATCTTCAGAAAGAGCTGTCCGGTCCTGGGGTTGAAGATGAAGATGGCTCCGTTGATGGGCTTTGTGGTCAAGTTGCCCTCGAATGTCTGCAGAACAAAGAAGCAAAACGGTGTTAATAGTGGTGTGGGCAGGAAACCGGGTTAACAGTGCGTTAAGCCCAGGAGCAACCTCTGGTCAGGAGAAACCTGACTATGCAATACAGAAAAACTGTCATGAAACATGACTGTCCATAAACAGGCAGCACATTAACAAAGCGTCCCATTTAAGCCACACTGGGTCACAGCATCCCCCAACATGTTATGATAGTAATGTGGAGGAACTCCACAGCTGCCCTCCACAACCATGGGTGGGACGGGTCGCTCTGTCCCAGAGAGTGTTTCAGCACTTGGGCTCACACAAACACCAGTGTCGCCGCAGTGCCTTGGCGATGGCAATTTCCACACTCGATCAAATAAACGCAAATCTCAGCACAAAGATCTTCATCATCCTCTCATCTCCTCTTCACACTAACACACAGGAAGCGGCGCTATCCTCACTTTGTGGATGGTGACCCTGTAGACGTTGGTGTCGTCAACGAACCAGATGATCTGGTTGGAGAAGAGCTCGCCGTAGTTCTGGGAGGACAGGTAGGGTTCGGTGGGCTCAGAGGAGTACAGCTGCAGGCCCTTACGGATGCGCTCTCTCAGCACGTACAGGGCCGGGTTCGCCTTCATTATCTTAGCCATCGCTTGCTGGATCAACGGCTTACCGCCCGGGAACCAGTTACCATAGCCACTGGAGAGAGGAAGGGGGAGAGAGACTGTTTAACACACCACGCATCAGTGCCATTTCACCACAGAGAACCACTGAACCCCAACTACACTACAACTACCACTGAACCCCAACTAGACACAGTGAAACCAAAGAGCTGCTGTATTTGGGGTACAGTTGGGGAGGATGTTGGGGCCACACTGGGATACAAAAGCAAGTTAGGATCTCTTCCAAGTCCTGAGAAATTAATGACATATCACGCTACAATCTATTGAAAGGAAAGGTGCCTTTCCCCTCTCTAACACAGGCAGGTGAGCAGGCTTTAGCGCAGGGGCATAACGCTCACCTGTGCAGGTTGTAGGCCAGGTCGATGGCGATCAGAACCCCAGTGGGTGATGGGTAAATGCTCATGTTGTCGGTGGTGTAGTCCAGGAACTTGGCGCGGGCGTAGCGCTCGATGTCGTGCGAGTCATAATCTCCCCAGCGCAGCTGGATGTCGATCCAGTACTTCTGGGTGGTGGTGCTGTCCATCACGTCCCTGCAACCAATAAGAAGTGGAGTGAGGAGGGGCTTAATGCACAATGGACGCGGGGACTCACGCTGGAGCGCGGATGCTGGAGACGTACTTGGAGTCAGCCAGCAGGGAGGGGCGGGACACGTTCCACTTGTAGGAGGCGAAGAGGAGGATATCCGCACAGGACGAGTTCATCTTGTAGGACTTCCTGGGGTGGATGGTCTCCTTCTGCACTGTCTCAATCTCCAGTGCATCCAACTCCTGATCAAACACCTGCAACACACAGAGAAAGAAGGGCTCACACATAGGACAAAGAGGGGCTCTCACACACACACACAGGAGGGAGAGAGAGAAAGGTGCTCAAACACACAGGAGAGGGACAGACACACACAGAGAAAGGGGCTCACGCACGGACAGAGACGTACACACACACACACACACACACACACACACACACACACACACAGGAGAGAGAGAGAGAGAGAGGTACTCAGACACACAGGAGAGGGAGAGACACTGGAGAGGGACACACACACGCACGCACAGGAGAGACAGGTGCTCACACACACTGGAGAGGGACACACACGCACGCATGGACACAGGTCCTTCCGAACATTACCTGACACAGGTCCATGACAATGCTCTCGTGGATTTTCTGCCACAAGTGAGCTCTGAAGATCTGGATGAGGGAGATCTTCAGGGTGGGGATCTTCCCGTGCATGAAGATTCCTGTAAGATCCAGCTGCACCTGGAAACCAACGTACACCTGGGGAGAAGGGGGGAGGCAGAGGGGTCAGAGCCGCAAACACAACACCAACAAACCAGAAACACAGCGGCCCCATGTGGGACAGACAGCAGAAGAGGAGGGAACACACATTTGCTCGGTTGATGGTGGGGGACCACCAGAGAGTGAATCGTCGGTTGGGGATCTGGTTCAGACCGGATCGCTGAGCGTTGGTCAGTTTCTTCCACTTCATGGACTCCTCGAAGCCGCTGGCTTTCTCCCTGTAGTGGGGGCAGAGGGGTCGGTTAACTCCATTGGGAGGCGAACACCGTGGCCCGCACACCCAGTGGGGGTGGGGTGCGCGGGGAGCGTGTGAAGCACGTGTGTGCGGCCTATGTGTGGGGATGAACGTGCACAGCCCTCACCAGAAGAGACCCTCCCAGGTGGGGAAGTAGGTTCCCTTGAAGAGCGTGTGCTCCAGGATGCCCTCCACACCGCCCAGCGCCTGGATCATGTCCGTGCGGTAGTTATTCAGGTTCCACAGCTTCCCGTCGTGCCTCTGGTGCGTCCACCAGAATGGGTTCTGCTTCAGAACCTGCAGGGACATCGGACAGTCATCACACCTTCTTCCCCACACCTTCATCGTGTTTATTAGGGGACAGGGACAGGGTTTACCTGATACTGCTTGAAGTCAGTCCTGACTCTCCAGCCCTTGTCGTAGGCCAGGGTGTGTCTGTCCTTCTGGAAAAGGGTGTTGATCCGGGGGATGCCTCTGTCCCACGAGTCTTCCAAGTCCTCCAGCGTCAAACGCCTGCACAGCCAATCACAACTCTATTCACGTAGCCATTACCAACTGCACAGCCAATCACAACTCTATTCACGTAGCCATTACCAACTGCACAGCCAATCACAACCCTATTCATATAGCCATTACCAACTGCACAGCCAAATCATAACCCTACTCATATTAATACTTAATTTTGATAATGCTGTAATATAGGTATTGCTGGGGCGCAGCGGGACGTACCGGTTCTGGGCGATGGCCTCCTGTCTCTTCAGGGCGTACTCAGCCCAGACTCTCTGAGAGTCAATGAACTCGCTCTCCCAGGGCTGGATATAGCGGTATAGATTGGGGATCAGCTGGTCCTCCTCGTGGCTCATGCCCGAGCGGAAATGCGTGATGCCCACATCAGTCTGCTTTGACCACCTGCAGAGGGTGCAAGCAGGGGGTGAGGGAGTGATAACGCTGACCCTGGATCAGTGTGAATGTGGCACCTCTGGGCTCGGACAACAGAGCAGTTACAGTTAGGGTGTTGTGTGAACAAAGGGGGTGAGGGTTTGGGGGGGTGCTCTCACCTCAGGTCAGACTGGGGAATCAGGACGTGCCCCATGGACAGCATGCCAAGGCCCCCAGCTCTTTGGGGGTGTAGAACACCACAGGGGGGAAGCGGCTGGGCATTTTGGAGTTGAGGCCAATCTTGATGCGTGTCTGGATCTTATTCTCACACTTCACCAGCAGGTCCAGCAGCTCCTGCGTGTTCACCACCGCCTCGCGGAAGTACGTCATCAGGCCAATTAGAGCCGTGTTCCACTTATTCACAATCTGCAGGAGGAGAGCACAGCCTGCGTTAGCACAGGTGCAGGTAAGACAGCAAATATCCACCTCCCCAAAGACTGGGTCAGAGCAGGACACAGGGCCGGTGGTGCTGGTTACCTTGGTGAAGGTGGTGGAGCCGGAGGCCATGAGGATCTGCCGGACGCGGTTGTGGAACCTCTGCATGGACTCATCATCCACCCTGAGGAAGCACTGCGCTGTGCGCTCCTTAGTAACCTGGGAAACGGGACAGCAGTCAGCGGCCTCAGTTACAGAGAAGAGTAAGGTGTGTCTCTCAGGTGTGTGCGTCTCTCTCTCTCCCTCTCTTCAGGTGTGATTGAAACAATACTGCTAGCCAACTAATATTTATAATAAATATTCTCAAAATCTCTATTTGTTTCTCTCAGGTGTGTGCGTCTCTCTCTCTCTCTCTCTCTCTCTCAGGGAGAGTGCATAATCCCGCTCACCTCGTTCTGCAGGTACCACACGCCGTCCTTGTGGGTGAACTCCTCATAGCTGGTGCGGCACTTGGGCAGGATGCGGCACTCAAACCCGCACATGTTGAAGAGCAGGTTAGGGTTGTCCTTGCTGTAGACGGACACAAAGCTGTTCTCCCACTGCACCGTGGTGACGGAGCGGGGCAGCCGGTTCTTGATGTCCCAGAAGACAGCGCGGCCCCTGCACAGGACACAGGAACCCCACAGGTTTCAGCTTACTTACTGCAGGAACACGCCATTACACTTGAGAAAACACACTCTACACCAGCAGGGGGCACTCACAGGTTAACGTCGTGCTTCATCAGCCTCATCCTGGCATCTCTGGGCCAGCACTTCTTGTTGTTGTAGCCCACGATGTTCTCGTTGTTGGGGTCCGGGTGTTCTGTCAGGTACCTCTGGATCAGGTCTCGGGCCTCATCAGCCGTGAACCTGGAGAACCAATCAGAACATCAGAGTAAAGACCTGAGAGTCTGGACCCCATATATATATATATATATATATATATATATATATATAAGGGAGAGGAAGAGTTGTGACCCTGCCCCTTCTCGGCGCAGGGACTCGCACCTGAAGAAGATGTGGATGCGGTCAATGTAGCGGCAGTACAGTCGGATGGGGTGGGCGCCCTCTGTGGCGATGTCCTGGAAGCTCAGGAAGTCGTTGGGCATTTGGGGGGGTCCCGCCATCTCGCTGGCCCGATGCAGACCCAGCACGAGAAGGTCCATGACCAGCCCATAGTACTGCACGATGAAGGAGGCGAACTGCAGCCCCCGGATTATCCCGTATGAGTTGGTGTGGTTCATGTCCTGTAGGAGGGAAGGCACGCAGAGATAATGAAGCAAAAAGCTGTTGTGGAAAACTCTCTGAAACCTTGGCCATTTCTTTTACATTTAATGTGCATACGAAGTCTGAACAAACACAGTCTTTATCTGTGAGAGGCCAGTCAGTGTTTGGTGGGATACAGCACATGTCAGTCAAAGGGCCTCATAAGGGTGACTCATGAATGTTAGGATGTCCAACACACACTTTTCCTGAGTTTCACTTCACAAAACTGTTTACTGCTTTGTCCAATAGGTCTGCATGGCACAGAACACAGAAAATAAACGGTCACAGTAAAAATCCTCGCTCAGATAAGTGTGGGTGTGGGCAGGTGACTCACCTTGTAGTTGATGACCACGTTGTTCTTGGCGGTCATGTAATCAGCGATGTTGTGGTCGACGATGAGGCGGAGCAGTCTGTTGAGCAGCGTCAGGTCGATCTTCTCGTACATCTTCTCGTAGCGCGACTCCAGCATGACGTTGCACTCGCCCTCCATCGTCTCCCACACGTCCTGCAGGTTATTGATCCCTAGGGAGGTACAGGAGACGCCACTGAACACTTGCTACGCCAGCCATCTTAATGAACGGTAGCTACGTCATCCAACTGACCAGTTGCTACCCAAGGCTTCATAATCAAACACGCTACGCTACATAACCGTTGTGTTTGTTAGTCTAGTCCGCACTTAGACCTTCACAAAGTTCCCCGCCCCCTACCCTGCCTCACCTTGGCACCACTTGTACACGAGGAGTGGGGGGCTCGGTGTCTGCCGGTTTGATCCAGGGGGGAAACAGCCTGCGCTTGTCTGCCTCGTACCACAGGTACTGGTCCAGATAGGCGTCGGTGATCTTCTCCAGCGGCTCCACGTCATACACAGGGACAAGATGGCTGTACAGGTCCATGAACTCAATGCCCACCTGCAAGGTACAGCATTCAGAACTGCATCAAACACGGGCCGAGCCGACGGGCACACACGGGACGAGCTGGGTCGGGCCGTCGGACTCACCTCTTTGAAAGCTCGCTGCGTGAGCAGGTGACGTTTGATCCTGGACAGAGCTTCGTGGGGGTTATCGTAGGCCTGCTCAATCAGACCCAGCTCCTCACGCTGAGACTGGTTCAGCCTGGACTTCACACTGGAGGAGCACACGCAAGCACATGCATGTTACCATGGAGAATAATCTGGACCCCAGACACATACCCATGCTACCTTACACACGTCAGTCACAGTCGACTTAATAAACCGTGCAGACGTAGTTGCCTGCGGTTACCTGTAGAGGGCACTTACCTGTAGGCCTCCTTCAGACGCTCCAGAGCCAGAATGAGCAGCTTGGTGTCATGCTTGTAGGACAGTGGGGGGAAGGGGATGGCACCGTGGTGGTGTAGAGCGCCTCCTCTCCAGCCATCCTGCAGGAACCATAATGGTGGTGTAGATGGCCAAAACCCGCCTCCTCCAGAACCCTGCTTAAACTACACCTCCCTTAGGGCCATCCTGCAGGAACCATAACCCTGCTTAGAACTACATCTAGAACCTTAACCCTTAGAACCATCCCTTAGAACCAAAAGAACTAAACACCTCCCTTAGAACCAGAACCCTGCTTAGAACTACACCTCCTTTAGAACCATAACCCTGTTTAGAACTACACCTCCCTTAGAACCAAAACCGTGCTTAGAACTACACCTCCATAGAACAGCCAAAATACTTAGAAAAATGCCACCAAATGCCCACCCCCCACACACTGAAATTTCCCTGAAACACCCCCCCGCCCCCAAGCATGACACAGGTGCGCACCTTCAGGTAGTTGTGCTGCCTCTCCTGCTCAGCTTTCAGGTAGAGACGGGTCAGGCGCCCCAGGTTCTTCTTGCAGACAGTCTTGTCCACGGTAGCGCCACGCCTGATTCGCTCGCGGTTGTAGTGGGCCGTGTTTGTCCACCAATCAGCTTTGGCCTTCACATAGCGGAGGATCATGTTCTCAATGGGGGTGGGGAGTCCGGGAACCTGGGGGAGGGGGTTAGATAGTGAGACACAGAGCATCTCTGAGCAAACAAACACACTGAGGGCTTCAGCTACTTTACTAAAGCATGTCCTGAGTGCCCAGGTGTAGGCAGGATACTCAATGTACTGTGAGCTGGTGTACAGGTGTAGTGAGCGAGTACAGGTGTAGTGAGCGTGCGCAGGCGTACAGGTGTCGTGAGTGTGCGCAGTGGGTTTGGTGGATGTGTACCTTCCAGGGGATGTTGGCCTTCCAGCACCTCCAGGACTCGCTGAGGTGCTGCAGAATGGTGCGGGCCTTGTTCTGCTTGATGCCCTCGGGCATCATGTCCAGGATGTCGTGCATCACGGCTGCACGCAGCTCCAGGTCGAAGTGAGACTCCACACGCTGCTTGGTGACCGTCTTCGCCACGCCCTTAGAGTGTCGCCCTGTATAGGACACAAGAGAGACCATGACACGCCCACACCTGTGTTTTCACTCTCTGACAGATCAGAGGCAACCAAGGGAATTTCAGAAGCTTCAAGGTGAACAGGATGCCACTGCTACAAACACCAGAGCTCTCCAGCTCTCTTTCTCCACACTCTTACATCACTGTACTGCAGGTGGTGCGCACGTCCCGGACGTATGAAGTGAATTAAATTGCAACGGCAACATCAATATTTCCCTGGAGTGGTAATGTCAAAGGGAAGGTTTACCTTCAAACTGCCTGGCCAGCAGGTTCCCCAGCCAACGCTCCAGGAGGGGAGTGATCCCCCTCATGAAGAAGAGCCACACCCTCCAACCAGGGGCCCAGAAGCCACACCCAGGGCCTTTCCCCACCGGGCCCTGCGGAGAGAACACAGCAAACACTCAAGACAGGGGACCGAGCCTGCTCTCTGTGCACTGCCCAGCATGCTGTCACACTCACAGTGTTGAAGCGGTAGTAGATGAGGTGCTTCAGGTCCTTGCACATGCGGATCTGTCTCATCAGCTTGTACTTGTAGCGGTACATCCCGGTCAGCTGGCCCACGTGGGCAAAGATGTACTGCAGGCCGTCAGAGAGCTGTGGGGAGCCAAACACCAAGACGCTTTACGCCACCAGCCATCATTTACACCAACATTACCACCACAGTTGTATTTTACAGTCACCAGCTGTGCTAATGCCAGTGAGGCAGTGGCTGTGTGAGTGTGGCGCACCTGGAAGGCGTCGACGTTCCCCAGCCTGTACTGCACGTGGCTGTCCACCACCAGCTTGCTGAGGCGAAGCACCTCGCGGCACAGATGGAACGCATTTCCGAACCGTGACTTCTTACGTTCCTGAAACAGGGAGATCCGACCCAACCCCACCGTTAACCACATTCACAAACCGGAGCGAGGGGGATACTGATACCCCCCCCCCCCCCATCACAAATCTCCATGACAGGGACACAGTTAAATGCAATGCTTGACCCCTAAAAGAGCTGCTATCCCCCTATCAGAGTCCTGCCCCACAAAACTGCACTGATCATCAAAATAACTTCAAATTACAGTAATAATACTAATGTACTTGTTTTACAATTTTGTCTGATGTATAACTATAAGGGCGTTTTGACGAGCTTGACAAAATTCTTGGGACTAAACCCATCGTTGATCCCGTGGATATTTTAGAAGCCTATGAGCTCCGGCACAGCATCACCGGCTACCACCACCACCGCGAGCCATTCTCGTGATGTTGTGTTGGATAGAAATGGTGAGTTTCTCCGCTTGGTATTGCTAATGCTAACCAGATAATTTTGTAATAGAAATGATCTTGTATGTTGCCAAATTTTGCTGGAATTCTTATAGCATTGCAAAGCTTGTTTACCTTGACCATGAACATGATTACAACTTTTTGTTTATATTTGCGCTCCACACAAATTTAGACATAGGCATGTCTGTAACTACCAATGAACAATTCCAATAACAATTCCAGCAAAATAATTCTGACCAATGAGGGAACAGTTTGCTCGCACATGGCATGGTTTACAGATTTTGGTCCGCTTTGAAATATTGCCGTGTGAAAAGAAACCAAACCAAGGGGCAAATGTAACATTGTAACAAATTAGTCCCTGATTCGGAACAAATCAAATTAACTACAGATGTGAAAACGCCCTAAGAATAACTTAATCCTTCAGTTGAGCATTTTACTCCCTTAGAAGTGCATGCGGCAGGGCCGGTGTGGAGTGTTCACCTTGGTGGTGAGGGTCTTGACAGGCTTGAGGTTGAAGTTGTAGTCCAGGTGCAGGTAGTTGAGGTTCTTCCTGTGAATGAGCAGGTTGAGCATGTTGTAGCCCTGCCTGCACACCTGCAGCCCCACCTCCACCCAGTCCAGCTTCGTCGACTGGAAGAACTTTGTGGCCTTGAAGGAGCGGAACAGGTACCTGTGAGGGAGGAGAAAGACATTACACCTGACACACTACACCTGAATCTAGACATTACACCATTACCACCTCACCCCTCTACTCTACCCTCTGCACTGGCTCCCCATCGGAGCACACATAGAATTCAAATCACTGGTGCTTGCTGCTTTCAGGCGGCTAGAGGAAATGCTCCCCCTTACCTCCAGACACT
Source organism: Aldrovandia affinis (assembly GCA_029706075.1). Taxonomy (NCBI): domain Eukaryota; kingdom Metazoa; phylum Chordata; class Actinopteri; order Notacanthiformes; family Halosauridae; genus Aldrovandia; species Aldrovandia affinis. The sequence continues at coordinate 2,456,994 of JAINUG010000149.1, forward strand.
CATCACACCCTACACCCCAGCCAGACCCCTCCGCTCCGCCTCCTCTGGAAAACTGACTGTCCCATCACTCCGGGCGCCCGGCAGCCGCTCCTCGCGGTCTCGCCTCTTCTCTGTCCTGACCCCTCGGTGGTGGAACGACCATGCGCAATCGGTCAGGACCGCGGAATCACTTGCGATCTTCCGCAAGAGACTCAAAACCCACCTTTTCAGACTCCACTACCACTGAATTCTGTTCATCTAGCCTATTGTCATCACCACTGCCGACTTGCTCAACTCTTCTTGTATATGCATCCCCTGCCTTCTCATTTATAAAAATAATAATAATAAATTACTAACCTTTTCCTTCCCAGTGTTACAGGTATGGTATGCAGCTGCCTATAACGATGTCTACCACTGTATTACTGCGCTGATCTTGTGCACAAACTATGATTGTTCCTACCATGTATTAATGCACATCTTGTAAGTCGCTCTGAATAAGAGCGTCTGCTAAATGCTTAAAATGTAAATCTTATTACACCCGACGCACCTCACCTGAATCTACAGACATCACACCTGACGCCCCTCACCCGCTTACCAACATTCCAGCTGGACTTTCACCCAGAATCTACTCCCTCCCCCAGACATAGTCTGAAATGCAGTGAAGCGGATCTCAGCCCCCACGAAGAGCTGCACAGGTGAGCAGAACCCTGGGGTACACACCTCTTCTTCTGGGCCTTAGGGGGTCTGTGTTTGAGGGCGTTGAGCACGTAGTACTTGAGCAGCTTCTGATAGGAGACCCGCACCTTCACTGGCTGGCCGGCGGGGCAGTGCTCGCGATACCTGGGGAACATCAGACACATGCTCACTCACCCGGCACAGTGGTCACTACTCACACCACACAATCGGGTAACAGCACCTCACAGTCCTCACCAGTTCTTGATGAGTGGGATGTCAATGGCCCGACGGGTTCTTCCCGATCTCAGGTTGAAGGGGCCGGGCGCCCAGAGCAGAGCGATCCCATTGGCTGTGTTGTCAGTGTAAAGGGGTGTTTCCTTGAGGAAGGGCTCCACATACTCTGGCAGCTCAAACTCCTCGTCATCGTCAGGCAGGGGCTCCTGGCTCTGAAACACCAAACCCAAGACCTTGAACACCTCCAGCCAGCCTGGGGAACAGACTTCTCTCCTGTTCGCACGAGTGTCCTGCAGCCTCTGCCGTCTGATTGGCTGACAGGGCGCTGCTGCAGGGTGCGCAGGCTAATGGGAGCCCTGGGTTCTGTACTCACCTTGACGGAGTGTCTGTGAGAGATGGGGTTGATCAGGGGGTCGAAGTAGAAGGCGGGGAGATCCGGATCCTCAGTCTTAATGAACACCACATTGGGAGTGTGGTACCTGCAGGGCGACAACACAACTCTGCATCAGAGCCTGTATATCTACTTCAGAGTCCGTATATCCACATCAGAGCACATCCACAACATCCGGAGGATCCAACCGTTCCTCACCCAAGAGGCCACACAACTCCTGGTCCAGGCCCTGGTGATCTCACGTCTGGACTACTGCAATTCCTTGCTGGCAGGCCTACCACTACCTACTTGCTCAACACTATATACCCCTGTTTACTCCATTTAATACGCAGCTGCCTGCAATGATGTCTATCGCTGTATTATTGCACTGATCTCTTGCGCAAACTATGATTGTTCCTACCATGTATTTATGCACATCTTGTAAGTCGCTCTGGATAAGAGCGTCTGCTAAATGCTTAAAATGTAAATGTAAAATGTAAAATGCAGAGCCCGTATAGCCACATCAGAGCCCGTATATCCCCATCAGAGCCTGTATATCTACTTCAGAACACATACATCCCTGCACTCATCTAGGTCTGGGATTTACACCACACGAGAGGAGCATCCTGTTGTGTAATCATGTAGCCCCCACTTACCAGGTTAGGTGCACATGGTGCGGCAGGTTGTTGTACAGGTACGGGAAGGCGATTTTGTACTCCGTTCTGATTGGCTGCCTGATGATGATCTTGTTGATATCATTGAACTCGTTCCAGTCTTCATCCCTGGAAGAGGTTGGAGATGGGAGCATTAAGGAGGCACATACGTGCAGCAATGACGTACAAAACAATCCCTTTCAGTTTAAACAGTTGCTCCAAAGACGGGGGGGAAGGGGGCTTACTGCAGGTTGATGTCTCTGACCAAGGGTTCGAACTTGGGCCCGCCCGGGATAGCCATGTTCAGAGCCTTCGAGGTGAAGAAGGCCTTCAGGTCGAACAAGTAGAAGTAGTTGTAGTCGACCAGATCAGTGAGCAGCTGATTGGCCAGACGGTAGAGAGTGGACATCATGGGTAGTGTGAACTGCCAGCGCCTGTAGGTGGTGCCATTCACATACCTGCGGGAGACAGGTGAGTGTCAGAGAGGGGAGTTGAGAGACCCCTGGGCTCTCTGTGTTAAGGGAGAGGGCCCCCGGCCTGTGTGTGTGTGTGTGTGTCAGAGGAGAGAGCCCCTGGCCTGTGTGTGTGAGTTAGAAGAGAGGGCCCCTAGCCTGTGTGTGTGTGTTAGAGGAGAGGTCCCCTGGCCTGTGTGTGTGTGTTAGAGGAGAGGGCCCCTAGCCTGTGTGTGTGTGTTAGAGGAGAGGGCCCCTGGCCTGTGTGTGTGTTAGAAGAGAGGGCCCCTAGCCTGTGTGTGTGAGTTAGTAGAGAGGGCCCCTAGCCTGTGTGTGTGAGTTAGAAGAGAGGGCCCCTAGCCTGTGTGTGTGAGTTAGAAGAGAGGGCCCCTAGCCTGTGTGTGTGAGTTAGAAGAGAGGGCCCCTGGCCTGTGTGTGTGAGTTAGAAGAGAGGGCCCCTGGCCTGTGTGTGTGTTAGAGGAGAGGGCCCCTGGCCTGTGTGTGTGTTGTTAGAGGAGAGGGCCCTGGCCTGTGTGTGTGTTAGAGGAGAGGGCCCCTGGCCTGTGTGTGTGTTAGAGGAGAGGGCCCCTGGCCTGTGTGTGTTAGAGGAGAGGGCCCCTGGCCTGTGTGTGTGTTAGAGGAGAGGGCCCCTGGCCTGTGTGTGTGTTAGAGGAGAGGGCCCCTGGCCTGTGTGTGTGTTAGAGGAGAGGGCCCCTGGCCTGTGTGTGTTAGAGGAGAGGGCCCCTGGCCTGTGTGTGTTAGAGGAGAGGGCCCCTGGCCTGTGTGTGTTAGAGGAGAGGGCCCTGGCCTGTGTGTGTTAGAGGAGAGGGCCCCTGGCCTGTGTGTGTTAGAGGAGAGGGCCCCTGGCCTGTGTGTGTTAGAGGACCTGTGTGTGTTAGAGGAGAGGGCCCCTGGCCTGTGTGTGTTAGAGGAGAGGGCCCCTGGCCTGTGTGTGCTCGGGTCACAGGGAGGCTCACTTGGTGTTGTCACGGAGGGGCTGGTGCTCATACAGCCAGTCCACCACTGACGAGTCCTCCTCGGTGTCCAGCTCCATCTGAATGGCTTCCAGTGGCTCCACATCCAAGATGTTGTCAGCGTAGTCCAGCGGCGGCTCCTCATCATCGAAGGGCGGGAAGCGCATGCGCTTGAAATGCCGCCGGTCCCTCTTCTCCCGCCGCATCATGATCCACATGGCACTGAGGCCAGAGCCAATAAGAAACAAGTGAGTCACCAACATCACAATGCCATACTGACAAAGGCCTCACATGTTTTTTAAATAAAGAACTGACCAACCAGAGCCTATCTTTGCCTGGCTGAAAATAAACTGATCAATCAAAAAGACGTGTCACCCGTTTCCCTTCATATGTAAAATGCATGTTTAATTCTGTATGCATGTCTTATTTCTGCTTATGTAAATGAAAGAAAGGCTCAGACTTTTTCAAGTAGCTCTGTGACAGGAGGAAAAGCGGCAGAGGGCGGGGCATGTCTCACCCCCACTGCGCGATGTATACCGGCTCGATCACCCAGGGAATCTCGTTGACGAAAGAAATGGCGCCGGTGATGTGATAGAGAACCGGCACGTCCCGGATTTGCTCCCACGGCATGGGCATGTTCTCCAGGAGCTTCAGCACGGCGTGGGGCATGTACTTCAGGGCTCTGCACCACAGAGAGAGGGGTGCGGATTACTGTGCGTGTGTGTGCGCAAGTATGTGTGTGTGTGTGCGCGAGCAAATATACGTGTACCAATGTCTTCATTTACATCATACATCATTGTTATTTCAATTAAAACTTTGAACCATGTAGTTACACTGTGACTGATACACATTGCTTAGTGGCCTAGTCTGCAGGGCTGGATTTACACAGGACCAGTCGGGGCAGGGAGCGTACCCAAGGTAAACCCTCTTGTCATGGCGGAACTTCCTGTTGGTCATGTCCCCGTGGTCCCTGATGATTTTGCGGACGTGCTCGGGTGGCATGTCCTCCTTCTGCGCGTCCACGAAGCCAAACTTGCGCTTCTCAGAGTAGCGCTTTGCCTGAAGCTGCTGCCATTTACGTGCTGCAGGTAAGAAGAAGAAAAATTACTCCTGGATTTCAGCCACGTGTGTGGGCCAGTTTTTCACCTCACCCACACCTCTGCTGCTAGATAACGCAGCCCCCTAACACCTGTCCAAACTACCCTCAACACAGTCTACCTCCGCCCCCCCCTCATCTGTCCCACATACACATACCAACCCTTAACAGTCTCTCCTTAACTGTACAACATACCCAAATACCCTTAACACAGTCCCTCCCCCACACCTGTAACACAGTCCCTCCACATCTGTCCCTCCATACCTTTCTCCTGCAGCTTCTCCTCAGACATGTAGTCGGGAATCTGGCCCGGAGTGGGGATGCCTGCTGGCATGCTCCCAGGCACTGCTCTGTACGAAAACGCAGTGGCCATGGCAACCTCTGTAACCAGTAAAGAGAATACGAATTTAATTTAGCAGGCTCAACATCTCAATAATATGAATTCATATCAAAATCATTCTATGGCTCCTTAGATCGAATATTCGAATAATTGAACCCAACCTTAGAATATGATCTGAATTCGTTATCAGACAATAACACTTATCAATTAGTAATATTTTTTGGCATTTTTTGGATTTAATATATCCATCAATGAATACCGATAACCAACATGAATATTATCGAATATTTATTAGCGAATTATCTAGCAAACATTTGACAAGATGATTAATCCATCGACGATGGCGTCCATTTAAATTGAACGCACATTCATATTCTATGTATCCCTAAATGTAGGTGGTGTTGCTAGCTACGGCAAATCGCATCAATGTGCTCCTACACCTAGTAAGATACCAAGCGTTAGCCATTATTTATTTTCTGTTCACTAAATTACTAGTGCCCTTGATTGATGCACGCAAATCAAAGTGGTGATGGTGGAACAATGGTATCAAGTCCAAGCTAACAAACTAGCTGGCTCTTCAATTTGCGTTTATCGCGGTCCACACACGCGTATATAGCAACAAAAAGACGTTAAGAGACATAATTTTGCATTCGTTAGCCAAAAGGAAATTAGGCTAACCAACGGCGATGTTAGAATAGAATGAATCATTTAGTTCATCCACACTACCTTGCAAGCTAGCTAACAGCAAACGTATAGATTGGTGCTAAATTCGGTCAATTTGTTAGCTAGCTAGCTCAATACAATAAAGCGACAAACTCAATAGCTTGAAACTAAGAGGTTAGCAATGTTACTTCTAGCAAGCTAATTCGTTAACGTTAGTCACTTTGCAAACTGATTGTCCAAAACGGCTAGGAGCCAGCTTGCTAAATAACACAGCAGGCCTAGAAATGGTGGTTAAAAAGGACCAACGCCGTGGTTATTTAAGACTTAGCTAACGTTAATTTACTAAAATAAACACAGCCAAGGGCCAAATTATTAGCTAGATTTATCTTACCTCCAGCTCCACGGCAACTGACTTGTATTCAACAACTTTACACAATCACAATAACATCCCTTACAGATATAAACGAACTTTCCCCGCTTTCAAACGGGTCGCTACTTTTGTAGAATGGCGCACAGACCTGAACGACACCACACGTTGTTCGTAAAGTATGGCTATTCACAAACGAATGTAAGTTGCTTGTGGCCTCTAATTCTCAGTGTACTACGTAAGCTACGGCCAATGAAATACGCAAGCGTAAAACGCACAGAAACCCCGGATGTTCATTCACACGAATTTAGAGCAGTTTAATGGACCGCCGTGCCGGCGCTGCGTCAACACCAGTTTAACCATAGATAGGCTATAACAACGTTTTTATATCTATGGGTTTAATTTCAACTGGATAGACTGACAATCTACATAGATAATTACATAATAAGTATGCATTCACTATGAAGATCAGTGCAGCGCCTGGAGGATTTGTCAGATTGTGAATAAACAGACCGACTTCTACAAACATCGTATTTTACTAAAGTCTTGTTGAGGTTTTAATGAAGTGTACTATTAACATGTTTTTTTTAAAGCATGATACTTGATCACATATAATACCTTTGAATCAAATAGAATAGCTTGTTTTAACAAATAAGCGCAGTTCTGTTGAAACTGTATCCCTTCTGTATTACATTCAAACAATTAATATAGAGTAGCCTTTTGTTTTATGTGCATGTGAGTTATCTGAACAGTATCAGGCCGTGAGAAAACCTGAAGCTGAAAGAACACGCAAAAGACAGAACGGCAGAGATACACTAGAAGGCGCTATATTTTTTCATGACAACATTCACTCTTATTTCTGGATGTGCATTAGGCTGTAAATTACTGGATGTACATTACTTCAAAAAAAACATTAAGTTATCACTCGCGTTCGCTCGCTTGCAATTTTGATCCACTTAATGAGAAAACCTGGCAGTATAAAATCAGCTAGTATTTGATAATCAAATCAAGAGTCGAGAGACTTTGCTTTTCCGTTGTAGTGCTTCTTTATTCCAATAAAGCGTGAGGCACCAAGAAGTACAATCTTTGCTTGTCTTTCATATGGGAGTCGTTCTAAATGCATACACACAATGATTCTGGACGATATGACATATGCTCATACAAGGAGAAACGGGGCTTTCACACACAATATAGCGATTACCACATTTGAACATATGTGAATATAGCTAGCTAGATATTTATGGTTTAACCGGCCGCAAGGGCTCCTGGGACAAACGGTAGCTTTGTAGCATGCGGCTACCTAGCTTAGCCACCTTATGTGCTACAAACAAACAAGATGGCGGGCAGCTAGCGTTCCTGTGGCTGGGCTAGCTGCCCACCGTTACAAGACATTTATTTCTCAGGTTTTTGAAGCAAATCAACAAACATGTTGAAGTGCTTGATATGTATGTACCAAGCAACAAAAGACTTGAGTTTTTTAACAGTTTTATTGTAAAATAATTCCACTTTAACATAAATTCTTGCATTAATATTAATGGCAAAAATGTTTTGATGTCCTGCACTAATGTCAAAATAACCAAACTCAAAAATAGATTATAATTATATTCATAATAATTGCATGGAATAAATAAATAAAATAGCACTATGATTTGAATTCCAAATAAACATTGAAATTCAGCTGAGCAGGTAATCAATTAAAGCTGCAGAAACCTCCAGGTCAGTCAAACCAAAGTCTTTGTAGGTGTGGCCAATGAACTCGGACAGGATGTCATGCTCCAGGGACAGCTGGCCCACCTGGTCACCGTGGTGATGGTACTGCAGTTGCTGGTGCTGGATGGGCGTGGCCAAATGAGCATGGTTTCCCAGCAGCGCACCACCAACGGCTCCGCTCTCAGGCCCCTGAGGTGAGTAAGTGCCACTTTGGCCTGTCTGGCAAAGTGCAGCGTCCCAAGAGGACATGCCCGGTCTCTGCACTGCACTTTCAAACCGCCAGGATTCACTGCTTCCAAGCCAACTGCTGCCAAATGCCTCTGGCTGTGCCATGTGGCTCATGGCTGCTGCTGGGTCAGTGAGGGAAATCAAGTTTGTAGCAATCAGGTCATTCCTTCCCAGTGCTGGGAAAGCCCTGGAGGACTCTGTCAAGATTGGGGAGGGGTACATGGGGGGTTTGGGCAGGTTTGGGGAGGGGTATCTGTGGGGGTCAGGCAGGTTTGCGGAGGGGTATCTGTGGGGGTCAGGCAGGTTTGCGGAGGGGTATGTGGGTAGCTTGGCCTGGTTTGGGGAGGGGTATGTGAAGGGCTCAGGTAGGGTTGGGGAGGGGTATGTTGGGAGTTCGGGCAGGTTTGCGGAGGGGTATCTGTGGGGGTCAGGCAGGTTTGCGGAGGGGTATGTGGGTAGCTTGGCCTGGTTTGGGGAGGGGTATGTGAAGGGCTCAGGTAGGGTTGGGGAGGGGTATGTTGGGAGTTCGGGCAGGTTTGGGGAGGGGTATCTGTGGGGGTCAGGCAGGTTTGAGGAGGGGTGCATAGGGGGCTCTGGTAGGGTCGGGGAGGGGTACATGGAGAGCAGAGTTGGGGTGATGCTAAGATCAGGCGGTGTTGCTGGGTCTGCCACTGCGGCCTGCTTCTTTCTTCTGAAATAACGAGCCCGGCGGTTCTGGAACCAGACCTGTGAAGAGAGAGACATGGAATTGGAGATGGGCCTCCCATTCAACACTATTCACCCCCTTCCACACAGCATTGGCAATGTTCTGCATGGTTATGTGGAATTGCAATGTTGCCATTTTCTGTTACAATGTTCAATCCACTGTTTTTATTATTAATATTACTCACAGATTATATATTTTACACAATTTAGCAACTACTATTTCCCAAAGGGATTCAGGTCAAGTTCCTAAAGGGTGCGATGGGCTGCCTGGTCACTTTATGAGTACCCAGCTCAACCCCCCTCCCCACACTGCTACTCTTTGGACAGTTGTGTTACGTACCTGGATCTTGGACCCTGGGAGCCCTGTGGTGGTGGCCAGTGACTCTTTCAGTGTGGGGTCTGGGTAGTGGGTGAGGCTGAAGGCTGTCTCCAGGTCATCCAGCTGGGCCTTGCTGAAGGTGATGCGTTTCCTGTGCTGTACTCCCCTTAGAGAACCCCGCTCCCCTGAGGGCAGAGAAAACAAAACACACTTACAGCGAGGTGTACAAACAAAACACGGTATACAAACATTGCAGACACGCTGCTACAGATCACCTAGCCAAACATGAAGAGCAGAGCTGGCGCACAAACCTACCCTGAATGTGAGCCGTGGATGCACATACAGTGCCATGCAAATATCCAGACCAAAGGCCCAGGAGGGGGTGTTGGCTTTAAAAGAATATACAAAATATACACAATAAACCAATAAATAGTAAAACCACTGGGCACCAAATAAACAACAAATAAACACATGAAATGAAAATCTTACCTTTGCTCAACCCCTGTGTTTGATTGTCAAGGCCTTCAGGACTGATAGATGACCACTGATTTGAGAAGGCTGCGTCCTTCTTGCTGCTGTAGCAGGTAAAGTTGTAAGTGTTGTCCATGTACATTAATCGTTCCTACGGTTCTGTATTCTGTGACGACGGCTGAACTGCACGTATAGCGTAACTGTGGCAGGAAGAGTAAAGTCTGCTGCAGACTTGGCCCCTTTATACCCACATGTCCTCGCACGGTTCCCCATTTTTTGACCCCGCCCCAGCGTCCCCTAACCGCTGTTAATGGTCTGTTGAGCCACACCTTAGCGCGGCTTTGAACTTTCTCCAGTGGGACCTTGTCGGGAGGTGAACGAGGTGAGTGTTTGATTTTAATCTGTGTCGGAGATTACAAGCCTCACGCAATGACACCATTGCCATGTGGCAGGGAATACAAGTTTTTTTTGTCACATATTAAACGTTTTTTATATTGATATAAGTTTAGTAATATTAGTTATAGGCAGAGATGGGCAAAGATACATCAAAATGTATCTTGTTACAAAATACAAAATACCCCTCAAATAAATGTATCAGATCAAAATACAAAATACTGGTGCCAGAAAATGTATCAGATAAAATACATGTATTTTGTATTTTCAAAATACAGGAAAAAAAAAAGTGTCTCCAATTGGCTATGGTAGGCCAGCATATGAATAGGTATTGTTGTGAGTGGATTGTGCCTCGTTGCTTTTCATACCAGTGATACACTAATAAAATTGGTTTTAAATTGTATTTTTAGACTGTTTTTGTTTTATAGGCCTATATTTATTGTTATTATAAAAATAACAAAAGTATAGGCCTCTTATTGAAGGTTTGAGCCTAATTTCACTGAAACGAATTGCTTTGAAAACATGTTGCGCTAAATGGGACATTGATAAAGGATTTAAATTGAGTGGGTCTTATCGGGTGATTTGCAGCTCTTGGCTGCCGCTCACTGAACTCCCCATCAGATTTGAAACAGTCCGTTGGGTTGGATTGTGTGGTGTTCCTTAAACTAGTGCCATCATTTACACGGATTAAAATTTGAATTAAACACTTTGATTTTTGAATTGGCAGGTAATGGGCGCAATTAGCGGTGTGTAAGCGATTTATAGTTTTGTTTGTTAAACTGCAAGTCCATTGTTTAACCCACAAAACGAAAATATCACAATATTTGGGCGACGTTATGCAAATCTTAAACAACGAACTAAAAGTAAAAATGAGTAACCATTTATTGAAAATCGCCACCAGATGGAACTAACGAGAACCGTGAACTCCAGCATTACCAGATAAAAAATATATAATTCGCCTATAGTTTCTCAACCTTAGAATGATCTTATTTGTTTATATAAACTATCGAACACTACAAAAAGACAACGTAAACTCAACGTTCTGTGTGTCTAGTGTATCCAACATAAGGACATGGTTTGTGCTCAGCTGTTTGGCTCCTTTGAACTGATGTATTTATTTTAAAAATAAAAGATTTAGTAATATTTATTTATTTAAATTGCTGATGCTCCAGTTGGGCTACTTAAATTGGTCACTATTTAATTATGTAAGTAGAAACAAATTATTAGCGCAGTTAACAAGTTAGTCCAATTTATAATGTAGCCTATCGCTTATACAGCTACAGTTGGATATGATTATACTTCGTTATTGAACATAAACCACACGACTTTTTCCCACCGGTGTTCAGCTGTAGGCGATGGGGAGGGCCGTGATAGGGACAAGTTACAAGAGACATGGTCCTGTGTCCAGGTTCTAAAACAAGACCTCTACTCTACTCTCTGTCGTCTTCTTCGCTTGAGGTCAAATGTGGGCTCACTATTATTTGCTTCAATGTTCTCTACAAGCATCCCGCCTGTAGAACAGTGCGCTAGTTAATAGGCAGCGCGATAACTCATTTTTCGCTGAGACATTTCGGGTAACGATAAATTATATATTATGTAGGCTACCGATAAAAAGGTATACAACGTTACATGGTAGGCTATTACATTTCAGTTTACCCACTTTTTGGATTGTAAAGAGAAAAACTTTACTCCAAACAATACACAAGTCTTATGTTACCTAACATTATGAATGTGTTATTACATAATACCCTTCAACAACAACAGTAATAATAATAATAGCAAGTTAATAATAGTAGCAGTTTTAGTAGTATCCTAGTAATAGTAGCCGAGTGATAGTAGTATTGTCAATATTAGAAGCTATAAACTATAGGCATAGCTGTAGTCGTATTAGTTTCGATACCAATTAAGATGCGGCCAGGTTATCAGAGATAATTATTACAAATATTTGTATTATTTTAGTATAAAGCCCTTCACCGAAATAACACGAGATGACACTGACTGAAACAGGACGTCGGTGAAAAGGCGATTTCAGACCACAGCGCCGCGCTACATGTGCTAGTGCAAGCACTACGCAAGTTTTTCTCCGTAAAGTCGCTCTCATTAAACATCCATTGACATGGAAAAACATTACGTAATGGTTCAAGAATACAACTGACTTTCTTTTGTCGTTTCCTACAAGCGTTGCATAAACACAATTTACTCTGACTCTTGCAACCTAAAAAAACCAATATAATTATCATTTAGTTTTCAAAGAACACATGGACCAAACATTACTGCTGGAATAAGTATATACAGTCAAATAATTTGAAGTAATTCGCCACATAACCGAACTAACCTTCGTGGCGGAAGGAGAGACGAAATGGCCTGCGGAAATATATATATATTGAGGGGTACTGTGTGACGACAGTTATTGTGTTGGTTGCATGTAGTGGAACATCAACAGAGGACTGTTCAATGGGTAGAAATCTGTATTGAACTTAACATGAAGCTGGTTGGAGGTTAATTCTAACCACAACGGACAATAAATCGATCAATTTTTTCCCCCTCATTTTAGGGAGAAAATATATGAACATATTTGTTTGGACACTGCCTTTGACTGAGATTTGAAAGCTAAGGGACAGCTAAACGATAGCTAGCCACAAGCTACTACCAATAAGAGTAGCAAGATAATAGCTAGCGTGTATTGTAGCCACCTAATGAAGAAATCTCTCTTTGTGGATTGAAAGAACATTGTGTGTTGTCAACAACGTCCTGGAAGTGATCAAGACTTTCGAATACTTCAGCAGAAGATTATAACGTAGCGTGCTTGAATAATGCGGTCTTTTGTTGAGTCAAGAATCTAGCTAACATTGTAGCTAGGTGCTTGTAGCTATTCTTTTGGTAACTGGCTAGCTGTGTTCTCTATGGGAAACGAACTATCAGTTATCGCTATCAGTTCATTATTCAAATAAAGTGCATGTACATGCAGCGTGCATGTCTTTTGTAAAAACGAATCCAAACCGAATCAAAAGCCTGCCAGCCACTAGACGCGGATCGCTCTATTCCGTTTGATGGCTAGTTATGGGAAATGATTCATGTTATCATGCCACCATCGCCGATGACATCGAGTGTCGAGAACAGTTGTGACTGAATTTCAGTAACATTCGACATCATGTAGCTAGCTAACTAACCGGGCAGTTTGAATGCGGCCTGCTTTATTGTGCTAATGAACGGTAGGCAGCTAGTTCGCAAACTAGGTCATAAAATGACAGCTGGCGGAAAGAAGTGACACCGTGTTCTCGGGGCATTGTTGCTATTAGCCATGCGTGCTGCAGAGAGCATCGTACTTCCCTAACACAACCGAAATGGTTCACACCACAACGCTTTAACGTTACACTTATGTATACGTTAGAAAATAATCCAGTCACTGTCAGTCTGAATATTCTGTGGTTTAAAAGAGCCAATCTCCATCTGAAATGCGAGGTTGCTACTTTGTTTTATTTTTATTTTTAGCGGCGGTATGTGTCTGGAATCAAATCGAATCGTATCATTAGGGGAGTTTCTTTGTGGTAAGGTGGAAAAAGTGATGTTCAGCAAAATAAAATACCAACAATACTATAGCGGAATAAATATCCACGTTTGTTCATTTCAAATGGCATGTTAGATACGTGTGACTCTTGCGAATTGAATATTGGCTAGCGACATACAAAGGACATCCCTGGATAAACCGCGTCCTGGTGTTTTTGGACGGAGCTGCTATAAAATGGAAACGGTTGGAGACTTCGAGTACAGCAGGAAGGATCTGGTTGGACATGGGGCTTTCGCCGTCGTGTTCAAGGGAAGACACAGGAAGGTAAATCCGCAGCTCGTCTCCATGTAGGCTACATATGTGCAGCGGCTGTGAATGACGTCCCGATGGTCAAACTGGGTCAGTTGTTTACAGTGCATTAAAGCATTAGGCAACCACTCGCCACTGTTATTTTTTTAATGCACAATGAAAATCCAATGGCAATTGCACCTTTCCCCCCCAAAAATATGATTAAAAACCTCCAAATTGTATAAGGAGAATTAAGTGTGTGCCTATATAATTGCTAAGCACCAGCGAGTGCCAGTGGAGTGGAAGTATAAATCACGGTTTCATGTAATCAAACTGTTAAAATTGCTACGGAGACACCGCGTCCACAACACATTCATTCATAAAGCAAAGACTCGAGCGCCATTTAGGTGCTATGACGTAGATGAGCCGAAGGGGGTCTGCTGGTGTTGTCAGGCGGTTGGGCAGGGCCGTGCACTCCTGTTTTCCTTGTTGTCACATCATATTTCGCTCGTTTGGAATTTTGACCTTTTTTGTTGTTGCGTGAACCATGCTGAGTAAACCTGCAGGACCATGACAACGAGCAGGCTGGGTGTGACCGCTGCGATGTGTACAAGCAATTACACTCGTTGACATTAAAATAAAAATCAAAGCACTAGGACTGCGAGTTTCACGGTTTCTGACATGACCGAGGGGGCGAGGAGTTAGGAATCAGCTATACTGGGCCAGCTGGTCAGGGTCGTACTGGGCATGTGCAGGGGTTCACACAGCGTGTGCTGCCGGAAGGGTTGTTTCTGTGAAGGTGCCCGGTTTGGTCGGGGTAAACAGTTTGGTATGGGATGCGAACATAAACAGTTACTCAAGCCAGATGTGTGTACTGGCAAATTAAGAAAAAATATTTCTCAGCTAGTAATGTGACCTGCAAGCTTAGGACACCATGACCCCGTGTGTCCATTTCAACAGCTCCAGCGCATTGATACGTTATATTGATACACGGGCACCCTCTTAGCACAACGCGCATGTTAACACGGTGGTGTGAGAGGGGAAGGTTATAGGTGCCACTAAACCACTGGTGAAAGAGGGAGGAAGAGAAGGGGGGGGTCTACAAGCGTTGTTGTTCTGCAGCTGGGAGCAGCTTTGCTGTGACATCACTTTGCTACTTTGAGTACTTTGAATACTACTACATAAAAAGCTTCAGTACCCACACAGCGGCAAAAGTGACACACTAGTTCAGTATTACATTCATAAAATATAGCCTACTGCACATATGCTTTATGATTCATAGTTTATTCCCAACAAGACCCATGGCATCTAGCCGCATGTAGGAGTGTGCGTGTGTAGAATATAAAGTTGACCTGAAAGCACTATGCAATAATTCTGGTCATGTGTTACATGTATGCCCTGCTTGCACGTGTGGGTGAGTTGGTGTCCGTCTGAAGGCCAGAGCTTGCGAAAGCAGTCCAGCATGTGACTCCAGTGTATTTATGCGCCTTCCGTCTGCCCACCGTTTATTTATAGGATTATTTCAACAGAGGAGAGTGGTAGAGATAGTCACTCGCGCTGCAGTGCCGGGTGGCCTGGTTGGCGCTCAGGATGTGTGAGCACAGCAGTGTGAGCCGCGATTGTCTCCTCGCAACTGTGATCTCTGTGAAAAGGCTCTCAGCCCACAGTTTGTAGGAAGGCTTTTCTCTCTGTGGCGACAGCATGCATGGAATTAAGAATGGAGATGTAAAAATGAGGCAGAGGGGCCCAGCCCTGTGTTTGTACTGGACTGTAACGGTGCTGTGGTTTCACGCAGTCCGTAACGGTGTGTCATTGTGTGTTTGTTTGCTCATGATCATCTCTGTGAGCTCTCCCTGCACCCCACGGTCACAGCAGTTTGCTGATTAGTGGAAATATTGTGCTGATATGGTGTTAATCTCAGGCCCCTCGGTAATTACGATAATTTCTGCTTGGCCATAAGGACGGGATTAGCTTGCTGATGCTGTCACCTCCCCATACTGCTGAGTAGGAGGGTTCTTCAGGGCAGTGAATGAGGGCTGTGTGTGTGTGTGTGTGTGTGTGTGTGTGTGTGTGTGTGTGTGTGGGGTGTCCATGTTCATGGTGTTGGCAGCTCTTCTTAGCGTCTCTCTGTCTGACAGATTGATGCTGACTGGCCTGAACTCACTGTCAGTAAAATGAGACGGATCACATCTCTTATGTCTGCATGTGCATGTGTCTGTGTGTGTGTGTGTGTGTGTGTGTGTGTGTGTGTGTGTGTGTGTGTATGCGTGAGACTTGGCGTGATAAAGAATGTGAAATTAACCTACATTTTTTAAACCTTGATATAAAGGTTTCTTTTTCTGTCTGCGGTTTTGGCTCAAGAGCATCTTCTCATTTCTGGACGTGCTCTTTTTCCACTGCGTGCCTGGTCTGACTGCTGAAATGCAGGTTAAGTGCTGCGCTGGAGGGAGTTGTGCTGTGTATCACCAGTCAGGGCACCAGTCAGGAGTGTGTAGCACTCACTCACAGAAATCCCTTTTACTCTACTTGTTAAAGAAGGCATTGTGTCCAGCCAGTGAAAGCTGCAGTGCAAGGACTGTGTGTGAAGTAGGACAGTACACACCCTGTCAGTACACACCCTGTCTTACTGCCTGGAATACCTCATACATCAGCTCATGGGTCATCTTCTATTTTTGAAAGTGTCAGACGGTATAGGTGCCGTTGGCCTTGTTTGTCTTTTGGATCTTTGGTTCCGCGCTACCACAGACATGATGAAACACATACATACACAAATTCACACGCACACACACACACACACACACACACACACACACACACACACTACAGTGTGGCAGGGGTGTGTTGTTCCAGCTCTGTTCACTCACTGCTCTGTCTCTGTCGTGTTGCCTGTGTTCTGCAGAAGACTGACTGGGAGGTGGCCATCAAGAGTATTAACAAGAAGAACCTGTCCAAGTCTCACATTCTACTGGGCAAGGAGATCAAAATCCTCAAGGTGAGGCAGGTTGGCTATGATTCCTCTTATCGTTGTTCATTGTAAAGCACAACAAAAAGAAGGGGGTGGGAGGCCTCTCGTTGGCTCAGTTGGCAAGGTAGGTTTGAGTGCAGGTCGAGTCTTATGACCCGGGTTCGAATTTGGACCATGTCATTGTCATTGTCAATGAGCCAGTGGTGAGCAAATTGGAAATGGGCTTTGTTCTGCCGGGGATAGGGGTGGGTAGGTCGGTCAGGGAGTCCTGGTCCCCTCCCCAGTAGAGATCCTAATTTTATAGTCAGCTTTTTTAAATGCAGGAATCTTTCTTCGTGTTCTGTTCAGTTTATGTATAAATAAGTTGATTATGTAGAGTTTGGTATTGATACAATTGTATTTTTCCTTCTTAGGAACTTCAGCATGAAAACATCGTGGCTCTCTACGACGTGCAAGTAATTCCTCTTCCTCACACTTCTGTGTGTTTGTGTGTGTGTGTGTGTGTGTGTGTGTGTGTGTAGAATCTGTGTTTGAATATGTGGCTGCAGGTGTGATTTTTGTTGATTGAAGCAGAGTCAGCTCTGTCTTCTCCTTTGCCACCAGTCTGTGGACGTTCCTCTTTGTGTCTAAAATTAGGGCAAAGTCATGTGACAGGAAATCTGTATTCCTCCTAAGTCTGATGCTGTGTTATGGGTTGAATCCGTGTTCCTGTGCTGTTTGAGTCTGATGCTGTTATGGGTTGGGTCTGTGTTCCTGTACTGTTTGAGTCTGACGCTGTTATGGGTTGGGTCTGTGTTCCTGTACTGTTTGAGGTGAGGTGCTCTTAAACAAAGCTGCTGTTATTTAATGCTGGACGTTCACCACAGCCTGAAGGAGAGGTCTGTGCTCCAGTTGCAGGAATCGATCACTTGTCATGATTACCAGCGTAAAAGTTGCTGATCACCAGTGTAAAACTGCTCTGATTGCTGATCACCAGCGTAACACTGCTCTGAGAGTTGACCACAGTGCACGTGCCTGAGTCAGTTTGCGTAACTGTGGTTACGGAGGCTCTGGGCCCCACGGTTATATAATGCTGTTGTCACATGACTCCTCTGATCCTGGTGTGTGCCGGGGGTCACTCACCTCCTGCAGAGGCGGAGGGGCCTTAAACTGCTCTCCCTGAGGGAGGGGCCTTCAGAACCGCCCTCTTCAAATCAAAAGCCCTTTGTGTAGACCTGCGTGCCTTCCACACCAAGGGGTGCTTTTTGCAGGCAAGTGCAGTCCCTCCCGGTATAGTCAGCAGTGTTTCCTACAGTGCCACTGCTGTGTTCCCGTATGAGAGTGTCCAGCATAGTGCTGTAGGCTCTGCCTTAACGCTTTGGCAGTGCCTGCCTGCCCGCCAGGGTAGGAACCCATGCACAAAAATGGCATTTAAAAACCCAGTAACAGCATTGTGTGTGTGCGCATCTATTGTTACCTGAGAATAAAGGCTGGCTATAATTAAGGTGGAATATTGCGTCTGTATTGCTGTGTGTGGCCAGAAGGCACAGTCAAGAACATCTGCGTGCTTCACTGGCCCTGAAATTGCAGCTCAGCAGCCTGTTTAAAGAGTCAGTTATGTGAGGAGTCAGGGATGCGGTTTCCTCTATGCTTTAAAGCACCATTTGTTAGTGTTGAAAGCCAGATTTTTCTGTCTCTGGGAGAGGAGAGCTCTTGAGCTGTGGCGTGCATCGCAACCCACGCCAGTACCCACTTCCTGTCTTTATACAACCCTCCCAAAGCACGCTCGCATTCCCATGATGACAGCACTGCTGAGGGAGGAAATTCAACAGGCTTGTTATTGGCCCGTTAAAGCTGATGTTAGAGTGGCACGTTATTGGCCCGTTTAGAGGCGCATGTTATTGGCCCGTTTAGAGTGGCACGGTATTGGCCCGTTTAGAGTGGCACGTTATTGGCCCGTTTAGAGTGGCACGTTATTGGCCCGTTTAGAGTGGCACGGTATTGGCCCGTTTAGAGTGGCACGTTATTGGCCCATTTAGAGTGGCACGGTATTGGCCCGTTTAGAGGCGCACGTTATTGGCCCGTTTAGAGGGGCACGTTATTGGCCCGTTTAGAGGGGCTGGTTATTCATTCGTTAAAGCTGGTGTTCAGAGTGTGTGTGGAGGAGAGGCTGTGGCTGTGGCTAAGTGTGCTTGGCCCTTTGAAAGGGGAAAGTGGCATCGGCGTATCGTCTCAGCTACATGTGCCCTGTCACTCATGTGTCTGCGCCACGCCATACATACACACGCTTATAAATACACGCATGTGCACACCATGGATGCTGTAGGTGATGTGCTGTGAGGAGCCCTGCTTGAGTGGAACGGCCAGTCACTTCCATAATAATATAATGTAATATAAGCCATTTAGCAGACGATTTTATCCAAAGCGACTTACAGTAGTGAACGCATACATTTTTCAGTATATGTGGTCCCAGTGGGAATTGAACCCACAACCATAGCCAATGCCATGCTGTACCAACTGAGCCACACCTCATTCACACTTGTATTTCTTTACATACAATCCATTTAGCTGGATATTTTACAGCAATTCGTACCTTTAGCTCTTATCCAGCAGCTAGGAATTCAACCAGCAACCTCTCAGTTACATGTCCAGTTCCCTAACCATTACATTTCTTTACATTGGCACTGTGAGTTTTTCTACTCAACAGAGAAATTGGCCTTTTGTGTTGGAGAGCCAGCGAGAATGGCTGTTGGTGATAATGGTAATTTGACATAATAAAACAATTCACAGCATGCACAGTTACCCCGCACATGCCTTGGTCATGTGGTCAGAGCCAATTACATGGCAGAATGTAACATTTAAAGGCAAGCGGAAACTGCCGTATGGCCAAAGGGAGCTTTGTGTGACTCCTAAGGAGTCTTTACCTCCAGTGTCTATGTGAGAGCAGTTGTAGCTTATGGAGTCAGCGTGGGCTGCCGTGGTGATCTCTGTGCATCGCCTAGGGACCGTCTATGGGGGAGGGGCCAGATAGTGCTGCGACTGTGTGCGTTCCCCCTGGAGACCAATTAGGTGGCAGAGAGGGAGGTTTACTGATATGCATCATTGGTTGAGTGTGGAGGGTTCTTGTGTGATCTGGGTTGAACAGCAATCCGAGGTTCTGTGAGGAACTGAGCCCAGATTACAGAGCCGATTGGGCCCGGGCTCTTTCTCACCTCTCTCTGATGCAGTCGCCGTGGAGACCCAGTATGCGCTCCCCGCGGGAGGAAGCAGAAAGGCCCACTCTGGAGAGGCTGACGTCACGCACCTATTTTCAGCTGCATCTCTCTGTGGCGGAGGGCAGAGGCAGTGACATGCTCCTCCTCCACCAACTTCTCTTCGTCCTCTTCCTCCTCCTCTCTGGGGTGCGGTGATGGAGTGTTCAGGCAGAGAGGGCAGTACCAATAACACAACCCTGCTCTGTTTAGGCAGCGAGGGAAGAACCAATCACACAGCCCTGCTCTGTTTAGGAGAACGGGCAGAGCCAATCACACAGCCCTGCTCTGTTTAGGAGAACGGGCAGAGCCAATCACACATCCCTGCTCTGTTTTGGAGAACGGGCAGAGCCAATCACACAGCCCTGCTCTGTTTAGGAGAACGGGCAGAGCCACAATCACACAGCCTAGCTGGCCTGGCCTTTGGCCAAGTGGTGCCAGCTGTGTGTGATAACAACATGCTTTTCTGCTTTGTATCTTTTGCAGTCATGACAGTTAAAATCTCCCTTCCCCCCATATTTTACACGATCAAATTCATTATTTCATTAAGATGTTTGCTCACTGCCCAAAATAGAAAATATTGCATCATTGTTGCACCTTCTCAGTTCTGAGTCAGTTCACCAGATCTTGCACCAGCTTGTCAAAGATCAAATCCAGCATGACTCTTGTGTTCAGTGTTGACATGGAGCACATTTTTCCTGCCCTGGTGACGTTTTCACACTGGCCTTATTAAAAGTCACTGAATAATTAATAAAGGTTCAGTCAAAAACAAATTCACCAACAGCGATTGAGAAAGAGAGGAAGAGTGAGTAATGGAGGGAAGGAGAGAGTGATGCAGAGAGTCAGAGGGGGGGGGGTTGTTTATGATACGGGGAGTCATGTGTGTGTCAAGTTGGAAAAACAATGTTTCAACTTCCTGCAGAACACACTGTTTGTTTTGCTCAATCGTCTCCCATCTAGAGAGAGGGAGGGGGGGGGGGGTGGGATTAGGAATGCTTCACTGCCTTCCAATGACCCCCTCACTGAGCCTCTTTCTGAAGTTTGTACATTCCAGCACCAGTTCCAGATTCCATCACAGTATCTGGCCTGAAGCCCCCTGCACAGGGCAGGGAGAGGACAGGGCCTGATTCACTCTGACAGGCTCGATTATACCCTCCCCCCCCCACACACACACACACACACTACGGACTCATAGCTGCTGCCCTGCGGTCTGATTTTCATTTATTTCCCAGAGTGAGAGAGGGTAAAGAGGAACACGTGTGTGTGTGTGTGTGCATGCGTGCGTGTGTGCATTACACACGTCTCTCTCCCCCCGGGGGTTATGAACATGGTTTTAGAATACTCACACACTCACGTTAAACATGACTGGGAGCTACAACTTCTCATCCTATGCTGTCAGCATATGAAACTCATCACATTACAACATCATTACTACCGTCCCTATACCAATACAGAGCACTGTTCTATACCAGTACAATACAACTATCATGTACCAATACAACTACCATGTACCAATACAGAACAGAAGTTTAGTCTGTGATCCTGTAGAGGTGTTTCTCAGGAGAGCAGCTCAACAGTGCTCTGCTTGCCTGACAGCCTGCTGTTTAATGTTAGTTGAACGTTTGTCACGCGTTTTTCAGGCTGGAGTAACTGGAATGCTACTTGAAGGCAGTTTTATGAGTGTGACCCCTTCCCCGTGACCTTATGTAAGCCTGAGTCATGATGCAACAGCTGACAGCGCTGAACATTGCCGCTGTACACAGGCTCAGAGTGCTTTTAAGGCTGGTCACATGCTGTTTGTTGTTCCTTGTGAAGTGATTTTTATCAGAGTAGCTATGTACCTATGGCTGCAGGGACAAAACAGCCCCGCCCGTCTGTGTGAAAACATTGGCATGGACTGTGGTGACTTTAGTAAGTAAATATACGGTATCTACTACCGGAAAGTCCTTTAACTGGAATCACACTGTGTGAGAACCGAGTGACAGTGTGTACACACAAATGATTAAGCTGTTTTTAAGCAGGATGCGTTGTAGTTATTTCTCTCTGGATCTGTTCTGGTGTGTATGTGAAAGGGGACATTTCAGGAGATTTTTTAAAATTCCTCATTCAGTGTTCATTGTAAAATTTGCCCTCGCTATTAAAATTCCTTGGTTCCATTATGTTGTTTACACATTTAACGGCACGTATTGGTTTTTCCTTGAGATGGCGGGTATGTAGCTTAGCCGTCTGGGTGTTTATCTATAGTGTCTTCCGCAGTGAGGTGTAGAGGGTTTTTATCTTTAGTGAGGAGGTGCGGGTGTGAGGTTAGCAGGTGTTTATCTGTATGAAAGAGTTTCTGGTGTGAGGTTTGTGGGTGTTTATCTGTAGTGTCTTCCGCAGTGAGGCGTAGTGGGTGTTTATCTGTAGTGATTGCAGGTGTGAGGTTAGCAGGTGTTTATTTGTAGTGAGGAGGTGCGGGTGTTTATCTGTATTAAAGAGTTGCAGGTGTGAGGTTAGCAGGTGTTTATTTGTAGTGAGGAGATGCGGGTGTTTATCTGTATTAAAGAGTTGCAGGTGTGAGGTTAGCAGGTGTTACATTCCCCCCCACACTGCCTCCATGTGACCTGTTATGTAACCCTGCTGCCCTATCGTAGCTCATGTAGCAGTCATTATAGATCCCATCACTGTATCAAAATCTATAGTTCTGAGTACCATCCCAGGAGGAGGGGGTGTGTGTGAGGAGGGCCAATCGGAGAATGGATCAGGTGACAGGAAGTGGAATGGGTCAGGGACTGAGCAGGGAGAGCCAAAATAACCCATATTTGGCAGAAGTGGAGAATAAAAGAATTGAATGTAATTTAACACATAGACAGGGACACACACAGACACAGGCGGATCACACCCCCCCCCCCAAACCCTGCAGGATCTTGCTGTCCCGGTTCTGCTAAGACGCACAGCCCAGATTATGGTCTGTCTCAGGACACTGGAGCTTCAGAGTATCAGAGTTTCTGTAGTTTTGTGGACCAGTCAGTTTTCTAAGGTTGTTGTTTGGGCAGAATGGGCTGAATTTCTATCCTTTCCTGAGTTTGTTTTGTTTGTCTCTTCATCATGGGAGACTTGAAACCTGACATTTCTCCTAAGTGAAAACAAATATTCTAACATCTGTATGTCTGTCTGTGTGTCTGTTCCAGGAAACGCCCAGCTCAGTGTTCCTGGTGATGGAGGTGAGCCCTGCTGTGATGGGGGGGGGGGGGCTCAGCGCGCCCGGTCGCAGGTTTGGGGAGGTGTCCGTTTTCACTGCAGTCACACACACGCGCTTCAGCTCGTCCAGGCGCCTGTGTTGCTCAACACACTGAAGGGAAAAACAAGAAAACAGACAGGCTCTCCAACTGGCCCCGCTAAAAATAAGTGCCTTCTTCCGAAATCATTACAGAGCCTTGTGGGTTCTGCCTGTTTTAGACGCTATCTTCTCTCACAGACCCCTTCAGATAAGCCCCTCTGCTGAACACAGGCCGTGTCTCAATCTAGAAGGTGGAGGATAAGCTGTAAACAAAGAGGGCCCGCTTCACTCTTGGTCCAAACATCCGGTCTCCATACCTCATGTCTTGGTCCAACCCAACACCCAGATCTGACACACACACACTCAATTTCAACATCAATGGCATGACAAGATGACTATCATATTGCCAAAGTACATATTTGAAATTTACATTTACACTCTTTCACTCACACATGCACACACACGCACACACACACTCTTTCACTCGCACATGCACACACACACACACACACACACACTCTTTCACTCACACATGCACACACACACACACACTCTCTTTCACCCACACATGCACACAGACATACACACACACACACTCTCTTTCACCCACACATGCACACAGACACACACACACACACACCCACACGCACACACACATATGCATGTATACAGATTTTATGTAGGCCAGAACAGGTAGCCAGTTAGTGCACATCACACTCTCCGGTCCAGTATAAAAGCCTGTGGTTTATTCAGTGCTGATTCCCAGCAGTGAGGTAGCAGCAGCATGTTGTATTAATGAGTTGTAACCCTGCTCAGATAATCGCACACTTCAGCCAGTGCCGGTAATTAGTGCGCTCTCCTGCAAAGACCCATTGAGCGAAAATGACTTATAAACTCTTCGAGGTGTGGGCATGATTACAGACAGTCAGCTGATACTGCCCCCCACGGCGTCAGATTAACTGATCGTTATCCTAGATGCACGTAACGCAGTGTCAGGAGATTCAATTATGGGTTTTATATTTCGTCTTTGTAATCTTGCATTGGCCTCACGATGTGTGTTGTCTCTTCCCGCAGTACTGTAACGGAGGTGACCTGGCTGACTACCTGCAAGGTGAGCAGCGTTGCAGTCTGGCGCCCGCCGTGCCGGCAGGGTGACATGACACGGACTGTGATTGGCTGGGAGACTGTGACTTTGGCGCCATGCCGTTTGGGCAGCTCCGGTCCCCGGGTCACGGGAGCGTGGTCCGGCTCTCATCTGAGCTGTAGAATAACCGTCTCATTCCCACTTCCTTACCGTTGCCCTAAGGAACACTGAACCTTCCCCAGTGCTTTTAATGTTGGACGGATGTGCATTTCCCAGCATACACAGAGCAGTGTAATGTAATGTAACGTTCCTGGAGCATTCCTGTAGTGTTCCTATAATGTTCCTGTAGCGTTGCTGTAGTATTCCTATAGCATTCCTGTAGCGTTCCTGTAGTGTTCCTATAACATTCCTGTAGCGTTCCTATAACGTTCCTAGCGTATGGACAGCCGCGGCTCTCAGCTTTGTTAAATGTATTTGTGTTGTACTGCAGTGGGTAGTGAGCTCTGGATGGCATGGTACCCAGCAACGCTACAGTAAATATCTCTGTAGTGTTTTATACGATAAATATGTAGTTGTATACATAGAAAATGTGCATCCAACTGTATAAATGTATAATGTTTTAACGCATATAAATGTTGTTTTAATGGGTAAAATGTCAAAGTCACCATGGCTATTGGTGTCTGCAAGGCATATGGAAAAAAAGTGAAAGCCTTAAACAGTAGGCCTTGAACAGTGAGGGAGAGAGAGTCGTCCTGCCTGCTGCCTGCTGGACTCTGCCCTGCTGTGAGGTCCTTTATCAGCAGGACGGATTCCCCAGGTGCGCAGGTGAAAGGGCCAGTGTCCTGGCACTGGAACGGCATGTCTCTGACCGCCACCCCCACGCCTCGTTGCACAACCCTTATACAACTGTGGCATTTCAGACGGGGGGTGGGGGTTAATCGGCCGGGTGGCGCTAACATAAGGCTCATTGTGCTCACAGCGGCTTTGTTGACACTTTTGATTGGAGGGAATGGAACCTTGTCCCAGCTCTCAGGATTGGTGCCATTTTACCCCCACAGTGCCAGGAACCACGCGACTAAACATCGCTACTAATGCTCACAGTCACTCTACTCACCCCTTACTTAAACACTGAATCAACTCACCCCTCAATCAAACACTGAATCAATGCTCTACTCAAACGCTCCCCCTTCCCCCACTGACTGTCATTTCTTGACCTTTATATGGAAAATGTCTTGTTAAAAAAAAGAAATGTGAACGGTTTCCCTGACTCGCAGACAAAGATTGTGTTGGGAGTGCAAAGTTTAAGTTATGGTGCTGTTTTGCTGTTGTGTAATTGTAATGTAAGTTATAAGGTAGTGTTAATGTGCTGCTGTTATTTAGTGTTGCTGGTACCAACAGAGAACCAGGTTCTGAGTACATTGGCGGTGCAGGTTGGGTAACGTAGTTTGGGGTGCAGGGTTGTGGGTAGTGTAGTACTGATGGGGCCGTGTCTCTGCACAGCGAAAGGCACGCTGAGGGAGGACACGCTGCGGGTGTTCCTGCAGCAGATCGCTGCAGCCATGCGCATCCTCAACAGCAAGGGCATCATCCACCGCGACCTGAAGCCCCAGAACATCTTGCTCTCCTACACTGGCCGCAAGAAGTCCAGCCTCAACGGGATCCGCATCAAGATAGGTAAACCACTATCGCCAGCACTACCACCATGCGCCGCCCCAGACCTGTTGCTCACCGCTGCACTGACACCTGTCTGACTCCTGATTCGTGGAAGACATTCTGATTCATAATTGCACAATGTCATGCCCCAGCCCAGATACGGGTACAGAATGGCCACACTGAGGTGTAGAGGAATCCGGCTCAGTGTAAAAACACAGAGCGTGAGGGCTGTGCTGTCATTGGTCCCCAGTACTTAGTCACATGATCATCAGCAGTGTGTTTCAGTGCCGTTGTTCACGCATTAATGACCTGTGCTGACTGTGCCTTCATGTCCTGCAGCTGACTTTGGCTTTGCGCGATATCTCCAGAGCAACATGATGGCTGCCACTCTGTGCGGATCCCCCATGTACATGGTGAGAGAGAGAGAGAGTGTGTGTGTGTGTGTGTGTGTGTGTGTGTGTGTGTGTGTGTGTGTGTGTGTGTGCACGACAGACAGGCAGACAGACAACTAGACAGAGAGACAGAGGGATCATTTTGCATAGGCAGCATTTGGTTATTGTAAATAGTTTCACTGTTCGTGCAGCGTTGTAATATCCACGCCCCCCCCCCCAGGCTCCGGAGGTGATCATGTCCCAGAACTACGATGCCAAAGCTGATCTGTGGAGCATCGGGACGGTGGTGTACCAGTGCCTCGTGGGAAAACCGCCCTTCCAGGTTAGGCCTGGGCAGTGTGTGATATTACAGGGTCACATGACCGACAGGTGAACTTCCTCTCATCCTGTGCTATGGTTCCATTACAGGCCAACAGCCCCCAGGATCTGAGAATGTTCTACGAGAAGAACAAGACTCTGCTGCCCAGGTAACATAACATAACATCCACACCTGTACATAACGCCTACACTTGTACCTAAAACACCTGTACTGAACACATGTAAGCTATGTACTGGCCATGTAAGTCTGTGTGTCTGTTTGTGTGTGTGTGTGTGTGTGTGTGTGTGTGTGTGTGTGTGTGTGTGTGTGTGTGTGTGTGTGTGTGTGTGTGTGTGTGTGTGTGTGTGTGTGTGTGTGTGTGTGTGTGTGTGTGTGTGTTTGTGTTTGTGTGTCTGTGTGTTTGTGTTTGTGTGTGTTTGTGTCTGTGTGTGTTGTGTGTGTTTGTGTGTGTGTGTGTGTTTATGTGCGTGTTTGTGTGTTTGCTATCCCAGCCTTCCGAGGGAGACCTCACCTCACCTGAGTGACCTGCTGCTGGGCCTCCTGCAGAGGAACCAGAAGGACCGCATGGATTTCGGTCAGTCTGTCACCTGTCGGCCCTCTTTAGGTCATTTACTGACGGTCATATTTAAAATGCGTTCATCTTGTTCACTGGCGGTATGTAGTTGAGCTCTGTACATTTAATGGCAGTGGTATTAGTGATGTCATTAATAACATTAATACTGTTTAGCTCTGTACAGTTAATGGCAATAGTAACGGTAATGTCATTAGTTACATTCTGTACATTTAATGGCAGTAATAATCGTGATGTCATTAGTAACATTAATACTGTTTTTGTTATGGGCAGATGCATTTTTCAGCCATCCTTTCCTGGAGCCAACGTCAACTATTAAAAAGTGTAAGTAGAAGGAAGTTGATTCACACAGGTGTCACTGTTAAAGGTTATTAATATCCACACAGGTTTTAGAAATGTGAAAACTCATGTATGTGTTAACGTGTGTGTGTGTGTGTGTTTCCGCAGCTTGCCCAGTGCCTGTGCCCAGTTGTCCTGGATCTGCGTTGGAAAGCTCGTGTGGCAGCTCCCCCTCTTGCCGTTACGTCTCTCCCCCGGTCAGTTTCTGCTTCACACTGCCCAACATTACAGGAGCACAGTTACAGGATCACACTGTTACAGGATCACACTGTTACAGAGGATCACACTGTTACAGAAGCACACTGTTAGAGGATCACACTGTTACAGAAGCACACTGTTACAGAAGCACACTGTTACAGAAGCACACTGTTAGAGGATCACACTGTTACAGAAGCACACTGTTACAGAATCACACTGTTACAGAGGATCACACTGTTAGAGGATCACACTGTTACAGGATCACACTGTAACAGGATCACACTGTAACAGGAGCACACTGTAACAGGAGCACACTGCAACAGGAGCACACTGTTATAGGATCACACTGTTACAGGATCACACTGTTCGAGGAGCACACTTTTACAGGAGCAGTGTAAGATAATAGACAAGAAGTGTGGGGGTTTAGTAATACCATTAAGGGGTTTTAATAGTAATAATTTGATTAGTGTGGCCAGCAGTGTGGGGAGAATCTTTAATGTTTCCCTCCCCTCCTCCCCCCCCCCAGTCTCTGCCTGATATGCAGACGCTGCCTGAAGATGTGCTCGCCTCAC
>JAINUG010000149.1:2487500-2550000 GCA_029706075.1 Aldrovandia affinis
GTCCTGCCCCCCCTCCCAGACGCCCAACGCATGGCTTCTGCTCCAAGACATTCTTTTCCTGAACTTTAAAAAGCAAAGAGCCAGAGAGCAGCGCCGCTGTGCAGGGGAGGGGCCCGGAGCTGCCATTGGCCCCTCTCACAGCCCTGCTGACCCCGCCCACAGCTCCGCTGATTGGCTGGTGCCTGCTGTGTTTACATGCAGGCCCCTCCCCATGGTGTGTGCTGCTGGCTGGGCCCCCGTGGCACATTTGAGTGTTTATTGGCTGTCGGCAGGGAGAAGGGCCATTTGCAGCTCTAACAAAGACCTTCCAGAGGGTTCCACGTTAAACTCTCCCACTCTGCCCAGACCGAATAGAGAAAATGTTTCGAGGAGGGATATCTTTTGAAGGCCGGGACGAGAGTTAGTGCCTGATTGGTCCTGCTGAACGTGGATGGTTGGGAGAACACCAGCGTGTGATTGTCTCTGCCGGACGTGCGGTGATTGAGTAGCTGTGTGATTGGCCCGCAGGCTGCATCTCAGGCCTCCTGTCTTCCGTCTCCAGGCAACCACCACCGGCCTCCGGCCAGACCCCCATGGTGTCGCCGCGCGCTGAGACCATGCCCATACCTGTGCCTACCCAGGTGCGGAACTACCAGCGCATCAAGCAGAACCTCTCCAGCAGCCCCACAACCACGCTGTACGGGTCACCCAGGTAACGCATCAGCTGTGGTAAACACGGCCTCACGGCAACAAGCCCTGCTGGGGCTGAGGGCGATGTGATCTACAGCACTTTGACTGTGTGATTGACTGTGATTGGCTGTTTGGCCTGGTGTATGTCTGTGTGGATTTGATTGTCCAGGTGACCAGAGTTGGCCAGGTAGCACAGAGTATTTACTGTAACTGTAGCAGGACATTTATCTGAACTATAAAAACCAAACACCATCTCTGCTGCTTCAGGGGGAAAAACTTACATGGTGACGCTGGGCTTCTTACTACAAATGCTGGTTGTGAAACAGTTGTTGTGACTAATGCTGCAAACAGTAGTGAACTTTAAGCTCATGCTGTGTGAATCATCCCACCACAGAGTATGTCCGCTGAAGCAGTTGTTTGTTTGGACAGGTGGTTTGTGTGCGTGTGTGTTTGTGTTTCTGTGTATGTATCTGCGTGTGTGCGTGCGTGCGCGCGTGTGATGTCATGGTTGGGCATGGTGTGTTTTCTCCCAGCCTTCCCCAGCAGGGTGATGATGTCATTGTGGTGTGTGATGTCATAGTTGGGTGTGGTATATGATGTCATGGTATAATGTGGTGTGTGATGTCATGGTTGGTGCATGGTGTGTGATGTCATGGTTGGGCGTGGTATGTGATGTCATTGTTGGGCTTGGTATGTGATGTCATGGTGGGGCGTGGTGTGTGATGTCATAGTTGGGCGTGGTATGTGATGTCATGGTGTGGTGTGGTGTGTGATGTCATGATTGGGCGTGGTATGTGTGATGTCATGGTTGGTCATGGTGTGTGATGTCATGGTGTGGTGTGGTGTGTGATGTCATGATTGGGCATGGTATGTGTGATGTCATGGTTGGGCATGGTGTGTGATGTCATGGTGTGGTGGTTCTGCAGGTCAGCCACAGTGCGTCGGTCCAGCACCAGTCCCATGGGTTTTCCGAAGACAGGCTCAGCATCGCCAAGCCCGGCCGAGACTCAGACCCTGGGCCGGCGCCTCTCCACCGGATCCTCCCGCCCCTACTCCCCCTCCCCACTGGGTAAGAGCCCGCTGTCTGTCTGTCTGATGTCTGTGAGTCAGGCTGTCTGTGTCCGCTGTCTGTGAGCCAGGCTGTCTTGTCTCTCACAGTGGGCACCATCCCGGAGCAACTGGGCCAGTGCTGCTGTGGACATGCCCCCCAGGGACAAGAGGCTCGAACCCGCAGCTCCACTGGTGGTGAGACCCCCACACAAACACACACACACTCTCAAACAAACACGCACACACACACACACACACACTCAGTTCCTCAGTGTCTCAGCTGTGTTTTGTTAGGGGCCATCTCCACAGCAACTACACATTCAGAAGAGTCTGTGCTGTTAACAGCCTGCAGCTAATCAATGTGTGCACAGCAAAACATGAAACCTTCAAACACACTTTACAAAGGTTTCTTCTCTCTGTCTGGATTGAACATGGCAGTTGAGCAGTTGAGAAATGAGAGCAGAAAAACTGAGAATGTAAAATATGCTAGCCCGGATACTGTCTCTGCGTTTGTTTTTAAGCTGAACTACAAGCACAAGCTCTTAAAAACAGGAACTCGGAGGCCTCTTTTGGAATATTGTCCCTTGTTCTCCTGTTTGTCATGTTTAACCCATAGTGCCATCTATTGGCAGCATTATGCACACACTCTATTAATTAGTCAGTAGGGAAACGTGTACAGTATACAAGTTTGAGACTCATTGCTATACTGTACAAGTTAAACAATTATTATTTGTAGGACATGTTCTGTCAGATTTGTTCTCATAAGGTAATGGATTCTCACTTGATTGGTTTTTGGTTAGGTAATGATGATCAATTATTCAATTCTCAATTATTAGTTGTTAATGATGGATTATTGAATATTAGCTATGTAAGTATGTTTTTGGCATAATAGTGGTTGGTTATTGGTTGTAGAATGATTGAATATTGATTATTAGTTGTGTAATAATTCGTTTTTGGTTAGATAATGATTTGATTATTCGTGGTTACTTGTGTAATGGTGTGTTGTTGGCTAAATTATTGGTTTGATGATTAGTTGTTGTATTGTATGGGTGTAATTAGTTGTTGTGCCAAATGGGTGTGGTGATTGGTTGTTGTGCTGAATGGGTGTGGTGATTGGTTGTTGTGGTGTGAATGGGTGTGGTGATTGGCTGTTGTGCTGAATGGGTGTGGTGATTGGTTGTTGTGCTGAAATGGGTGTGGTGATTGGTTGTTGTGGTGTGAATGGGTGTGGTGATTGGCTGTTGTGCTGAATGGGTGTGGTGATTGGTTGTTGTGCTGAATGAGTGTGGTGATTGGTTGTTGTGCTGAGATTTCCACGCTTAAATTGGGTCCTCCATCCGCAGGGTCCCCCGGCCCCCCCTCCCAGCTGCTGGGGGCCCGTCTGCACAGCGCCCCCACCCTGACAGACGTGTACCACAACAAGCAGAAACTTCACAA
Source organism: Aldrovandia affinis (assembly GCA_029706075.1). NCBI lineage: Eukaryota > Metazoa > Chordata > Actinopteri > Notacanthiformes > Halosauridae > Aldrovandia > Aldrovandia affinis. The sequence continues at coordinate 2,490,657 of JAINUG010000149.1, forward strand.
GCAGCTGTCCGACCCAGTGCATCCTGTGCACCACACAAGCTCCGCCTACCCCAGCAGCCACTCCCCCCAACTGGGCCGGCCGGGCAGCCTGGGCACCTCACCCACCAAACACCTGGGCTCCTCCCCCCGCTCCTCTGATTGGCTGCAGAAGTCCCCGCTGCCCACCATCATTGGCTCTCCCACCAAGGTGCGTGATCTCCATGGAGACGGCTGATTTACGTGGTGTTGCTTGATTTTGTGAGCTGAGCTGAGCTGAGCCATGTTTCTGCGTTTGTCTTGCGGTATCTACAGACGAGCGCGCCTTTCAAAATCCCCAAAACGCAGGCCTCCTGCAACCTGCTGGCCCTGGCCTCTCAGCAGGGCGTGGTTGACAGCCACCCGCTCCCCAAAACACTGGGCGATACCCGGGACCTCTGCGCCCATCACTGCACCCCGTACCCCAGCGCCCGCCAGGCCACGCCAGAGCCCAGCAGGACCACTTTCGGCCGGTGAGCACCCCAAAACTCGACCCCGCTTTCTGTGTGACCCCAAAACTCTGGCGCTGGCACTTCGCCCCCTCCCTCTCTCTGTCCAGCTGCGTCCCAAACTGCCCCGCCCCTCTCCTTCATGTGACGTTGCCTCTTTTGCTGTTTTGCCGACATTGCAGAGTGTGCCAGCTAAGGAGGGGAATAGTGAGGGGAGGGGGGATGGCGGGGTGTTCAAAACAATGCTGCGATACGTGACTTACAGCTGTGAATTTACATGCAAGTTTATTATATTGCAACGTAAAGTGTAAATAAACACCTCCTCCTCATTAGGAGGAAAACAGACCCTCGCGTTACGTTCTTCATTATAAGTACAGAATGTGCTCATCTGTCCGTTCCCCGTGTGTGTAGGTCGGTCAGTACTGGCCGCCTCTCAGAGCCAGTGAGAATCTCGCTGGGGGGGCAGGCCTACCAGGGCAGCACAGACAGCCTGAACACCGAGAGACCCATGGACACAGGTACGCCCCCCCCCCCCCCCTTCCTGTTTGCTGTAGTTACATTAATCACAGGTACCCCCATTCCCTGTAGTTAAATTGTCTCCTTTTGGCTCGTTCAGTATGTTCATGAATCCAGAACGTTACGCCATTAACTAGCTACACAAGAGCAGCCAAAGCTGTGTGCTGCATGAGTGCTCTGTGATCGGCTGCTTGCATGCGATTGGCTGGGCGGGTGAGTGACGGCTGTGTGTGCCCCCAGCCCCCGCAGGGAGTCGCGCGGTGCTCTTCACTGTGGGCTCGCCCCCCTGCAGCACCCCGCCCACCTGCAGTCACCTGGGCTCCCGGCCACGCACCACCTCAGGTGAGCAGGCCCCGCCCTGCTAGAGCCTCACGCTGCTGCACTTACCTGTCACTCCGCAGCACGGCCTGCGCTGTGTCCGTGTGAGGCTGTGCCAGTGTGTGAGTGCGCTTGTGTGAGTGTGTGAGTGCAGCTGTGTTAGTGCTGTGAGTGTGTGAGTGCAGCTGTGTCAGTGTGTGAGTGTGTGAGTGCAGCTGTGTCAGTGTGAGGCTGTGCCAGTGTGTGAGTGCGCTTGTGTGAGTGTGTGAGTGTGTGAGTGCAGCTGTGTCCGTGTGAGGCTGTGCCAGTGTGTGAGTGCGCTTGTGTGAGTGTGTGAGTGTGAGTGCAGCTGTGTCCGTGTGAGGCTGTGCCAGTGTGTGAGTGCGCTTGTGTGAGTGTGTGAGTGTGTGAGTGCAGCTGTGTGAGTGTGTGAGTGTGTGAGTGCAGCTGTGAGGCTCTGTGTGAGGCTGTGCCAGTGTGTGAGTGCGCTTGTGTGAGTGTGTGAGTGTGTGAGTGCAGCTGTGTCAGTGTGAGGCTGTGCCAGTGTGTGAGTGCGCTTGTGTGAGTGTGTGAGTGCAGCTGTGTCCGTGTGAGGCTGTGCCAGTGTGTGAGTGCGCTTGTGTGAGTGTGTGAGTGTGTGAGTGCAGCTGTGTCAGTGCGTGAGTGTGTGAGTGCAGCTGTGTCAGTGTGTGAATGCGTTGTGCGGTTGTGTTATCTGCCTCTCTCCCTGTCTCTGTGCAGTGTGTTAATGCGCTCTCTCTCTCTGTCTCTGTGCAGTGTGTTAATGCGCTCTCTCTCTGTCTCTGTGCAGTGTGTTAATGCGCTCTCTCTGTCTCTGTCTCTGTGCAGCGTTTTAATGCGCTCTCTCTCTCTGTCTCTGTGCAGTGTGTTAATGCGCTCTCTCTCACTGTCTCTGTGCAGTGTGTTAGTGCTCTCTCTCACTGTCTCTGTGCAGTGTGTTAATGCTCTCTCTCCCTGTCTCTGTGCAGTGTGTTAATGCGCTCTCTCCCTGTCTCTGTGCAGTGTGTTAATGCGCTCTCTCTCTGTCTCTGTGCAGTGTGTTAATGCTCTCTCTCCCTGTCTCTGTGCAGTGTGTTAGTGCTCTCTCTCTCTGTCTCTGTGCAGTGTGTTAGTGCTCTCTCTCCCTGTCTCTGTGCAGTGTGTTAATACTCTCTCTCTCTCTGTCTCTGTGCAGTGTGTTAATACTCTCTCTCCTGTCTCTGTGCAGTGTGTTGATGCTCTCTCTCTCTCTGTCTCTGTGCAGTGTGTTAATGCTCTCTCTATCTCTCTCTGTGCAGTGTGTTAATACTCTCTCTCTCTCTGTCTCTGTGCAGTGTGTTAATGCTCTTTCTCTCTGTCTCTGTGCAGTGTGTTAATGCTCTCCCCCTGTCTCTGTGCAGTGTGTTAATACTCTCTCCCTGTCTCTGTGCAGTGTGTTAATACTCTCTCCCTGTCTCTGTGCAGTGGGTTCCAGCAGCTCAGCGGGGTCTCTGTGCTCCACCAGCGGCCGTGTGTACATGGGGTCTCCCCCCGGCATGGCCATAGGCTCCTCCCCCCCCGGGGCGGAGGGCGGGCCCAGCAGCCTGCGCTACGTGCCCTACGGCACCTCCCCCCCCAGCCTGGACGGCTTCATCACCTTCGAGGCCCCTGAGCTTCCCGAGGAAACGCTCATGGAGGTAAGAGCAGAGTGCGCCCTCTGCTGGCTGCTCAGTCATTCTGCCTAGGTGTGTGTGTGTTTATTTATTGAGACATGACTGCAGCACAGTGTTGGTGGTGGATCATCCACTCCACCAGGGGGCAGCTGACTGTACGGTTGTGTGTTTTTGGCAGCGGGAGCACACGGACACCCTGATGCATTTGCGCATGATGCTGTCCTTCACCGACTGCATGTTGGAGATTGCCGCGGTTCGGGCGGGTGGGGCCGACCTGGGCGTGTCCACTGCCTCCGTCTACCTGTCCCAGGACAGCCTGGTGGTCGACCAGATCAGCCAGCTCAGCAGGGAGTGGGGGTGAGTGAGGCCACCTGAGGTCACATGGGGGCACACCCCCCGCCACAATCTCATACACACACACACTCTCACATACACACACACACACACACACACACACACACACACCTGCCACACACACACACACACACACAAACACACTTTCACACACACACTCACACACAAACACACCGAGCCCTGCTAGCTAAAGTCAGTGGATTCCTGTGTTTTAGTGGGTTTTTTTTGTTTTGTATTTTATTGTGTAGGGCTCTGTTGTATTGTGTTGTGTTTTTGTGAGCCATGGGCAGGGCCAGGTTTCAGTCTGTGTTGTGTTGCGCTATGCTGTGTTATGAGCGGTGGGCCCAGATATCAGCATGTGCTGTGCTGCCCCCTACAGGCAGGTCGAGCAGTTGGTGCTGTACATGAAGGCTGCGCAGCTCCTGGCCTCCTCTCTGCACCTGGCCAAGGCCCAGATCAAATCCGCCAAACTCAACCCCTCCACCGCCGTCAAACAGGGTACGCACCTGCGCCAAACTGTGTCTGTGTTAGGCATGTGGTGAGTGGCATGTGACATGTTTCTGATGCTCGTGTCCCTGCAGTGGTGAGGAGGTGAAAGAGTGTTCAGCATGTAGTTAATGGTGTGTAATGTGTGGTGTGCGGTATGTATTGTGAGGTGTATGGTGTGTAGCATGTAGTTATTGGTGTGTAGCGTGTGGTGTGCGGTATGTATTGTGAGGTGTATGGTGTGTAGCGTGTAGCGCGTGGTGTGTAGCGCGTGGTGTGCGGTATGTAGTGTGAGGTGTATGGTGTGTAGCGCGTGGTGTGTGGTATGTAGTGTGAGGTGTATGGTGTGTAGCGCGTGGTGTGCGGTATGTAGTGTGAGGTGCATGGTGTGTGTTGTGTGGCGCATTGCGTGTGCCATGTGTCTGACGCTCGTGTCCCCGCAGTGGTGAGGAGTCTGAACGAGCGCTACAAGAGCTGCATCTCGCTGTGTCGGCGCCTAACCGACCGGTTGCAGCACTTCTTCTCCGACAAGCAGCGCTTTGTAGACGAGATCAACAGTGTCACGGCCGAGAAGCTCATCTACAACCACGCCGTGGAGATGGTGAGTCTGCAGCTCTGCGCCGCGCCCTACTCACCAGCGCCCCCTGTGGACACAGTCACACCTGCCTCCCTCCCCGCAGGTGCAGACGGCTGCGCTGGACGAGATGTTCCAGCAGACCGAGGACATTGCCTTCCGCTACAACAAAGCCGCCATGCTGCTGGAGGGGCTGGCCAAGGTCCTGCAAGACCCCGCCGACATCGACAACGTCAACAAGTGTGAGTGTCTCTGCAGCACCCACCCTGCTGCCCTCTGTGTGTGTGTGTCTCTCCAGTACTGACCTGCCCTCTCTCAGGGCCCCCTCAGCCCTGTGGGCACAATGGCAAGTGTTTGGTCTGTACTGCTGTGTGTCTCTGTGCGGTCAGTGTTTGGTCTGTACTGCGGTGTGTCTCTGTGCGTCAGTGTTTGGTCTGTACTGCTGTGTGTCTCTGTGCGATAGTGTTTGGTCTGTACTGCTGTGTGTCTCTGTGCGGTCAGTGTTTGGTCTGTACTGCTGTGTGTCTCTGTGCGTCAGTGTTTGGTCTGTACTGTGGTGTGTCTCTGTGTGATAGTGTTTGGTCTGTACTGCTGTGTGTCTCTGTGCAGTCAGTGTTTGGTCTGTACTGTGGTGTGTCTCTGTGTGATAGTGTTTGGTCTGTACTGCTGTGTGTCTCTGTGCAGTCAGTGTTTGGTCTGTACTGTGGTGTGTCTCTGTGCGATTGTGTTTGGTCTGTACTGCTGTGTGTCTCTGTGCGATAGTGTTTGGTCTGTACTGCTGTGTGTCTCTGTGCGATAGTGTTTGGTCTGTACTGCTGTGTGTCTCTGTGATGATGACCCCTCCTCCCATGTGTGTGTTGTGCAGATAAGGCCAGTGTAGAGCGGCGGATCTCTGCGCTTTGCTACTGCACCGTCACGTTGTACGAGTAGAGAGCCACGTCCACACGGGACCACGCCCACGCAGGGACCATACCCTACTTGAACACCTGAACAACCGGAGGCCGCCCCCCCTACCTGATCACCCGGAGGCACGCCCCCGCCATCCACCTTCTCTCTTGTAGCAGTTGAAGCACTTTTCCGTTTTATTTTGTTGAGAAAAAAACAAATAGTATTATTCCCTTTTGCCTCATGAACTGAATGCAAAGCAGGAGAGATGCACAAATTCACAACCAAAGATGATGATGATGATGATGATGATGAAGACTGAAAGCCTGGACATGAGCAGCAAATAAAGGCCTCTCCCCTGACTGTGGGCTTGCAATTTTCACCTCACGGCAGAGAAAAGTAACAAAACCAGATCAATTACAGCTTCCACTTAAAAAAGACTGTCAGGAAGCTGAACTCGCGTACAGAACTCACTCAAAGAGGTGTCAACTCCTTAAAGGCAAGCCACAGTACTAAATGTAATGAAGTTGTTTTTTTACTATGTTCATGCTGTGGCAGTTATTTATTGGTTAGGAAAAACACTTTTATGGATGAGGAGTCTGCCTGTCGGACATCCAGGGACAAGGAGAGGGAAAGGCAGCGAGATGTTTTCAATCAATGCGTCGCACACACACACACACACACACCCACAGATCAGTGTAAAGAGAAGAGGAACTTGTAGATGTGTAATTAGTTGTCTTTGTTAGCAGAAGCACTTTATTGGCAAAGTGGAGGATGAAAGCGGACTTCTGTTCGGTAGTGAACAGAAGTTGAAGGTTTCAGGTTGAAGCGATGGGGGGGTGAGGCAGGATTCCTGCCCCACCCAGTAACTACTCAGAACCCCATTTCTCTCTCTTGGCCCGGCCCGGTTTGGCTCGGCTTTTCCCCGTTTGACCCAACTCAACCCTATTTGGGCTGTTTTGGCCTGGTTTGGACCCACTCAGCCTGGTTTGGCTCGGCTGGATTCTCCCTCATTACTGGGACCTCCACACTGACTGCAGGAGTTGCTGGTGATTTTTGATTTGTGAATTGTGATCTCCCCAGCGCTGTCTTCCTGAAATTGCAATCAGAAAGGCTGTTAGAGGCGGGGGCCCTGGGCAAGGGGGAGCACAGCCCCCATTACCACAGCAACATGAGTGCGTCATGGCCCTTGTCACCTCAGTGATGGGAGTGCGTCACTTCTCCTGTCACCACGGCAACGGTTCTGACATGTTCTCCAGGGACTTGCTGCCTCTGAGTTTAATCAAAAGTGGTGAAATTACTTGAGTAGCTTACCCAAGTTTCATTTTATTAGATAACATTGAAAATGTTTTTTTAAATGTTTGTTTATTAATACTGTAGCAAATTTTCAAGGAACATTGATGTTTGCAAAATGTAAATATTTGTATGTCGTGCATGTGATTTATATTTTACTTTTTCCTGAATGAATGCGTGAGAGCACATCGTGAGATTGGAGACAGTGAGCGATGTCATTGGATGCTCTGCCTGTCAGTCAAGGAGCACAAACCTTTCTTGTACAGGGATTGGCTTACAGAGATCCATTACTGCCACACGTTTAGCCTGTACTCTTGCCAGAGACCAATGGCAAGCCATCGGTGTAATAACGAGTACAACTTAACTCGTAGTGTATTAACTTTATGCATGACACCTTGACCAATGAAATTACAACGTTCGTGTGACCCTAACTACTTAATGCAAAAATGCCATTTGCTGGTTCGACACAGGCAACCCCTCCCATTCGCCTGCACTCTCGCCATGACATTGCTGTGCTCGCAACAGTGTTAGTGTGACCACGCCCACGGGGTGCACGGTAAGCCAGTTCTTAAACGTGAGTCAGAAGTGGAGTAGATTTAAAAGGCTGTCAGCCGAAGGCCGTCCTCCCCTTCTCTCCCTCTCTCTTGTTCTCTCTTTTCCTCTTGTTCTCTCTCTTTTCTCCTCTCTCTATACATGTGAATGTCCTCCTGCTGTGTAACGGCACTGAGGAGTCCCTCTTGCCAGGAGGAGTTTGAGCACTCCACACCACCTGGAGCTTCTCTGTGCTGAGTGGAGAGGGAGTTCTCCCCCGTGAACATCACAGCGCATCTCTGCAAACCGCAGACAACACTCCCCCCCCCCCACATCGTTAGCTCCCAGAGACACTGAACTGACGATTAACCCTCATACACCATCGGTACTAAGCACACTTTATACCTGTAGAGTTGTAGAATGTATTAATCCTCCCAGAAAGGCCTCTCCTTTTCAAAATGAATGCACACGATTGTCATGGTCCGGCCCCTGAAACGCTTATGTAATGCCTCTGAATTTCCATGCACCCGTTTTTTTTTTTTTTTTTTAAGAAGAAATATGTAATGGTTTCAATGATATGTGTTTCCTTAAGGGCATCTCTGTTATCTCGGGAACTCTGGAAATGCAACCTTTGGTTATTAAAAAGAAAAAGATTGGAACTACAGGTTGTGGCAAATGTTATTTGAGGCATAAACTGTATTTTAAAGTGTATGTCCAGATTTATAGTACAAGTCCTGTATTTTAAAGTGTATATCCAAATTTGTAGTACAAGTCCAGATTATTTTTATGAGCCCAAACTGAGTCTGCACAGTGCAGACCACATCTCGGGTGAATGTAGCGGTTTCCTACGGTCACTTCCAGGATTCACTTGTTTTGTTCCCGGCTTTCCCGAACCGTTTCAAGCATTTATAGTCAACCCGCTACACCAACGGGTTGGGCGTCTTGTTATTTACGCTGTCGTGCACGCGATACCCCGGTAGGTAGAGGCTTGATACACCCATGCAGAGGACCGAGATGCGAAGTACGTGTGGCGTCAAATACGCGAAATTGACCATTGTAATTTACGGTTGGGTTAGGTTTAGGGTTCGGTCAGGCGCACTGTAAATTCGAAAAGAATCAGGCCAATCGCATATCGTCCTCTGCTTGAGTGGCATCTAGCCTCCACCTGCCATCGGTATGGCTCTGTCCAACTGTCCTATCACGCTATTAGTACAACATTGCTGGTTTTATTTAAATCATTTTAGGCTATTTCATAGCATTATATGCTTAAAGCTAGTGCACTGCACATTTTAGCTAATTATAACGACCGCCCACCATGTTAAAAAATAGTATAAAACAGGTTTGAGTGACAGAACATAGACCTACGACCACGTGATAAAGATATCCAACGCAAGTTCCATCACGCCGTCCATAAAACAAAAACTTGTTTGTCTGGCAAGAGCAAGAGCAAGAGCGAGACCAGGGAATAACAACTGTATGCTCAAGATCCACTAAACCGCTAGGTACGTGAGCTGAATCACATTATTCAGATGTGTACGTCAACAGCAGCTATTCCGTGTAAAAATGACACCACACTTAGTTTTTTGGCCATCTCCAAATTAACTACTGTGGTTACGTTGCTCAGCTTTCCGAACGCTATTTGGCGTAATACGTGCATTGACCAATCAACAACGACTTTGCAAACAAGATGGCTGCTTTATCGTATCTCTATGCTTTATGACACCGTAAATCAGCGCTGGTCTGAAGTTAGTTTTCTCCTAATGGTTAAGGTTAGGATTTGGGTAGAGTTAGCTGGTCCTGTGTCAGTGTGTATGGGCGACTTCTCCCTTGAGCCTGTAATGCGATCAATTCGGTTTTTATCACTGCGTCTGGATCAGTGTTACATTTTTCATAATGGTTTATGAAGACGTTATGGTTGTGTAAACTGATCCGAGAACACGATGGCCCTGGCGTGTGACGTGCATAATGTTTTGGATAGTTTGGTAGCGAATGTTAGCCACACAAAGACCAATTTCAAAACCTGGCTTGGTGTAGACTGCAGGGTTCACCTGATTTTTACAATTCAAGTACAGAACAAGGGGTCAGTGGTTTTGGAACAGCTCAGGTAAAAAAATAAAGGTAGGACAGCAAGACCTAACGTAACCCACAATGGCAAAATATTAATTAGCTAACATTACCCACATTTTCAGACTCCACTACCACTGAATTCTGTTCATCTAACCAATTGTCATCACCACATCTTAAATGTTCAATACGGCTTCTCGCAATATGTGTCCTTGCTTAAAACCTTATCCAAGGTGTTACAGGTGTGGTATGCAGCTGCCAGCAATGATGTCTATTGCTGTATTACCGCACTGATCTCTTGTGCGAACAATGATTGATCATACCATGTATTTATTAATGCACATCTTGAAGTCGCCACATGTGATTGTCGATCGCTAGCTAGCTTTACAGCCATCTATTTGTATCCAAGTGGGATTGCTACCCATGTGGATATGCCATGGTACTAGCTATATGCAAATGTACTTAGTTACTGAAAATCCTTGGTCAGTTGTACAGCCGCAGTGTCCCAGAATCTGGACTTGGATTCTATAGCCTTCTGGTTAGAAGTTTATTTCCTTAAGGATTTATTTGAACGTTTCAGCCATTGCGATTAAGAAGGGTAAGAAGCCCAACAAAAAGTCAAATTATCACTAGCAAGTTAGCGACGCAATGGCGTTAATCCAGTATATTATAAAGGTGATAATGGAATGTGTAATTATAATAAAATATAATCACTAAGTATAACTCATGAACTGTTGAAAGAAATCAATGTGGGTGGTTGTAGTGTGAAAATATCTCACTAGAGGGCAGTCATGTCTCATTTTCCAAGATCCAGTGTTGTAACCTGTTAACTAAAAAGGTAGTACTACTTTGCTCTTCGGTGCTAGGAACATTTGGACACCTATTACATTTTTTTTGATTGCCAAGACACATTTCTTGAAATTATGCTCCATTTACCAAAACTCTAAACAGAAATGCATAACTGCACACTCATCTTCACAAACTTCAAACTTCCATGTCAAAACCAAACTCTCCACTCAAAACCATATAATCTTACATCTAAACCAGACTTTGCCTTCAGACATCACACAAAAGCCATCAAATATACACTACCGTTCAAAAGTTTGGGGTCACCTGCTGAAAACTACTTTTATCTCATAATTGACAATGCTTTACACCGTATACATTTCTGTAAATACTTTAAAATGACAAAAAACACATGTAACAATGAACAAAATGAACATCAAAGAAATGTTCAAGAAAATTATATTGAAAATTGAATCTTGGATTCCTCAAAATAGTCACCCTTTGGCGTGAGAATAGCCTCACAAACAGTGGCCATTCGGTTAATAAGTTTTAGCAGGAAATCACCCGACATGTTTTCCCAGCTATCCTGCAGCAATTCCCAGAGAAACTTGTGGGTTGCTTTGCTTTGACTCTTCCTTTCCAGTTTGTCCCATACAAGTTCTATGGGATTGGGGTCTGGACACTGGGCAGGCTAGGTCTTTAGTTTGAGTTGTTGTTCACATTCCTCCTTCACCAGATAGTTCTTGCACAACTTCAAGGTGTGTTTCGGGTCCTTATCTTGCTGAAGAATGAAGTAGTGCCCGATTAGCCATAGTCCAGATGGAAGGTGACCCCAAACTTTTGAACAGTAGTGTACATACACTACAAAATAGCCATTACACACTTGTGAGATCAATTCAAAACACTACCGTAAAAACCTGTTACTGCAATGAATAATGGCGCTTATGGTTTTCCCCCAGAACAACCTCTTTACATGATGAACACAATATAAAGACACAACACGTGTATAAATTTGCTAAAAAAATTATTCCTCGATGTACTGTAGTAAAATAAACTGAAATTGAGTGAAAAAGTAAATGTACTGTAAAAATATGCAACTGATACATAAAGAACGTAGAATACAGTAAAATAATTTCCATGTATTTACCAATATAAACCAATGCAAAAAAAAACCAGTTTGTTTATAAAGAAAGAAATCACATTTATTCTGCCTCAGCATCCCGTCTCTGGTCTGGGTCAGGCCAGAGATTCTCATCAACATCACAGGCAATATTAGCCCAAGCCAGACAACGGGGGAAACCTCTTGCATGCCTTATCTTATCTATCTATCCTGATGTGAACAATTTTGACTCTTAGTGTTTCTACCTGGGGAATTGTGTGCTAATTGGGTTCAAGCTATGATCACTTGAGATAATGATATTGAATGCCAGTGCTTTCTAAATGAGCACATGGTGTAGCCAGTGATATATGAAGGGATTTGTGTGTAGAGTTTTTCACAAAAAGTTAAACAAATCTGAATTGTGTGAAAACAGGGGAATAGTGTTTATAGTTTTGGGAAATGGGTCTGTCTTTTGGTAGATGGTGTCATGGTTTGGGATGTTTAGTTAATAGGCCCAGTTATAGTGTGTAAGCGATCAAGAAAAACTGTGACACTTTATGTTGGTATTTCCTTTATTTTGGCAGTTCCCCTGAGAGTATATCCTCATATAAGGGAGAGAAGGCATTTTTAATTTGTCAGAGTTGAATACGCTTATGTTGTTCTCCGGGTTGAATTTGTTCAGTGGGTTATTTACTTGATTGCCATTATTAATCCCATTGATCATTACATTTGTTTTAGTATCACGTGACCCAGTATGAGTGTGAAGTTTGAAACAAAATTGGGTAATTTTGTTATCAAAATACGTAGATATTTTCTTGCTATGTAATGCAAAGTACCCAGTATCATATTTTTGTACATATGAGCAGTGGAGGGTTTACATAGCTGCAAGCCGTCCTAGGCTTATCTATAAATAAACACAAATAAAAACAACACAAATATGTTGCTCCCAACAATCACAATCAATCAATCAATTGTTTTGTATAGCACAATTCCAACAAAAAATTAAATTCAAAGTGCTGGACATAAACAGAAATGTAAAAACACAGACTAAAACAAGAATACAAACACAATTATTAAAGCAATAAAGGTAGTCGGAACAGAGACGAGGCGAGACTAATGTACACAATGAAAAGATCAAATAAATAAAAGCAGTTAAAAAGGAAAATAATTTAAATCTGTGACTTCATTGCAGTACACATTACATGTTCATCACTGGAGGGTGCTAAAGACAGATCAGGGGTCTGATGCTCTAAATCAGGAATTCACAATTCAGTCAAAGTGTATATAGGGGCCCCCAGTCAAAACCTGTGTATATGAGATGCCTGAATATGGTCAGACCTGAATCCACATCCTGCTGGCTGGTGCTGATGTCATTGGATCTAAGGCAGCTCCTGGCTGCTGCTGCTGATGTCACTGGATCTAGGGCAGCTGAGCTGCTGCTGGAGGCAGGGATGATAAAACAGGGCTGAGACAGACTGTGACATAATCCATGCATTGGTGCCAACCTGGAAGTAAACTAGTTATGTAAGCAAATGGAGCTGGTTAGTTCAGATTTGGTAACAATGCCTGGATCTGTCCTACCCATTTTACTAACCTTATCCATCATCCCTCCTTCACTCATGTTATTTTTACAGGTCATATTATATTACATGAAATGCTTCTGAAAGTGCTTGTGAATGTTATAGATGCGTGTTTGCCCCATGCTGGGTGGCTCATGTGTGTCTCACGGGCAGGATGTCAGCAGAGCAGCAGGTTGTGCAGCGTGCGAGGAAGGCCTTCCACAGCGGCAGGGCGAAGCCACTGCAGTTCAGAGTCCACCAACTAAAGTGTCTTCGTCATTTCATCAGGGAAAGACAGGCGGACATCACCGCTGCCCTCAAAAAGGACCTCAATAAGGTTACTGACCACTGAACCTCAGAGCTTGCTCACCACTTAACCGACCCCTAAACTAACTAAACTAACTGACAAAGCTTAACTGTCAGCAGAAATGAGGAACAAGCAGCACTAACCCTGGTGTGTTCCAGGTTTGTCCACTGGAAATATGAGTGTAAGATGAATTAAGCGTTACAAAGTGCTCATAATTTCTGTGTGTGTGTGTGTGTGTGTGTGTTCGTGTGTGTGTGTATATAGACTGAACAGGCCACCCTGCTGTATGAGTTGCTGAGTCTGGAAGGGGAGATCTCTCTGGCTGTGGACAGACTGGCTGAGTGGGCGGCTCCCCGTCCCGTGGAGAAGAACCTGCTCACCCTCTTTGACCAGGTGTTCATCCAGCCGGAGCCCCTGGGGGTGGTGCTCATCATTGGAGCCTGGAACTACCCCTGGACCCTCACCCTGCAGCCCCTGATCGGAGCCATCGCTGCTGGTGTGTATGCTTTTTCACAAACCTACTGTCTCTGACATGCCCACTCTCTCACACTAACATGCCCATTGTCTCTGACACGCCCACTGTCTCATGGAAACGGCCACTCTCACACTGACATGCCCACTGTCTTTGAAATGCCTACTCTATCACACCGACACTCCCACTCTCTCACTGACATGCCCACTCTCAAACTGACACACCCACTGTCTCTGACATGACCACTCTCAAACTGACACACCCACTGTCTCTGACATGCCCACTCTCACACTAGCACACCCACTCTCACTGACACGCCCACTCTCACATTTTCCGACACGCCCATTCACACTTTCTCTGATACGCCCGCTGTCCCTCAGCCTGCAGTCTCTATCTCTTTCTCTCCAGGTAACAATATGCAGGAGGTGTGTGTGTGGTTTTTGTGTGTGAAGCCCTCAGAGGTCAGTCTGTCCATGTCTGTCTGTCTGTGTGTGTGTGTGTGTGTGTGTGTGTGTGTGTGTGTGTGCGATGAGTGGTCATGCAGAAGCTGCTTCCTCTATACCTGGACCAGGTAACAATATGCAGGAGGTGTGTGTGTGTGTTCATGAGTGTGTCCATAGTGTGGGTGTGTGTTATCATTGTTTGCGATGCCTGTGTGTATGTGTGTGTTCAGGAGATGTACCCAGTGGTAACCGGGGGAGTTCCAGAGACCCAGGAGCTGCTGAGGCAGCACTTTGACCATATCTTCTACACGGGCAGCAGCGCCGTGGGTAAGCTGGTGATGGAGGCCGCCGCCCATCACCTGACACCCGTTACCCTAGAGCTGGGGGGGAAGAGCCCCTGCTACATCCACAAGGACTGTGACATCACTGTCGCCTGCAGGTGAGCCGCGGGTGGAGGGGGAGACAGCTGAGCCACAGGAGCCAGGTGGAGGTGTAGGAACCTTCAGCCTCTCTGTTGCAGCTCTGACACTCTCCCTCCTCTGGGGGGCGCTCCTGCAGGCGGATCACCTGGGGGAAGTTTGAGAACTGCGGTCAGACCTGCATCGCCCCCGACTACATCCTGTGTGAGCCTGACATCCAGGACAGGGTGGTGGAGGAGATCCGCAAGAGCGTGCAGGTCAGAGCTCCGGTGGCCCGAGCAGGTCACCACGGTAACGGCAGCATTGTTTAGAGGAGGTGGAGGTTTAAGCAGGTCGTGCTGTGCTGTGTGATCCGGAGTGGTCAGGTTGTGTTTGTTTTAATCAGGAGTTTTACACGGATGACCCTAAGGCCTTCTCAGACTATGGACGCATCATCAATGTGAGCCACTTCAGGAGGGTGATGGGCTTGATGGCAGGGTGCACCGTGGCTTTCGGGGGGGCAAGCGACGAATCACAGCTCTACATCGGTAAGTGGCCACACCCCCTTTACAGACCACTCAGCTGCCATGTGGAGCCTCAGCTGAGTTTTTCAATTTTGATAGAAAGAAAGAAAGAGACAAGATAATGGAAATTGCACTTCATGTTTGTTAAACCCCGCCTCCATTTCCCATCAGCCCCCACGGTCCTGACGGACGTGATGCCTGACTCCAAGATCATGCAGGAGGAGATCTTCGGCCCCCTGTTGCCCATAGTAACAGTGAGTGGGGTGGACGAAGCGATCCGTTTCATCAATAAGAGAGAGAAGCCCCTGGCCTTGTACGTCTTCTCCTCCAGCAGCAAGGTGAGACTCCGCCCCCTGACTGTGAGTGGTTGTATGGCAAGGTGAGACTCTGCCCCCTGGCTGTGAGTGGTTGTATGGCAAGGTCAGACTCTGCCCCCTGGCTGTGAGTGGCCGTATGGCAAGGTGTGACACCGCCCCTGACTGTGAGTGGCCATAAGGTAAGGTGAGACTTTGCCCCCTGGCTGTGAGTGGCTATGCGGCAGGGTGAGACTCCGCCCCCATGAACCCAGGTGAGACTCCTCTTACTCGTCTCTCTCCCCAGCTGATCAAGCGTTTCATCACCGAGACGTCCAGCGGGGGGCTGCTGGCTAACGACTGCATCATGCACTACACCATCAGTGCACTGCCCTTTGGCGGAGTGGGTAAGTGTACACTCCTCTACCCTATAACAGTGTGGTTAAGTGTACACTCCTCTACCCTATAACAGTGTAGTTAAGTGCGCACTCCTCTAGATAGATAGCTAGATAGATAGATGGATAGATATGTACTTTATTGTCCCCATGGGGAAATTTTGCTTGGGCTCTACAAAGCTAGACCCATCAACTTCACAGGCAAGATGATACAAACAACTATCATTCAGAAGTAACGGAATTTGTTGACTGGTGTGACACAAATCACCTCATTTTAAATGTTAAAAAAACTGAGGAGATTATCTTTGACCCGAAGGGAGTTGGTGATCAACATCAACAGCACAGAACATGAAATATACATGGTTAAGACCATATAAAAGGCCTACAAATAACACAGGACAGCAGTACAGACGACAAAAAAGATATAAACATGAACATAAAATACACGAAGTTAAAAACCAAATAAAAGATCTACAGATAACGCAGCACAACAATTACAGACGACAGAGAAAAGTGCAGAAAATGAAATAAATAAGCCTAAACCTTTCACTATAGCATCTGTACTGCCTCAGTGACCTCCTATTATTTAAGGCTACTATTTAAAATACCAATTGATACAGGTACAAAGGAATTTTTAAAACGGTTTAATTTGCACCTCTGAGCTCTGTATCGTCTGCCTGATGGTAGCAGATCATACTCCGAGTGCAGAATATGGGATGGATCACTGAGAATTCTGTTTGCCTGTTTAAGGACACAGTGGTCAAAGAGAGACTGGATATTATAGTGATCTTTTTGATCTTTCTGGCCAATTATTTTTGCCACAGTCTGAACTAGGCACGACAACTTAAATTTTCCTGCAACAGTGAGGTTCCCAAACCACGCAGTCATCCCATATCTGATAACACTCTCTAAAACCGCCTGATGAAATAAAAACATCATTTTTTGTTCAACTCCATACAGACGCAGTCTACGTAAGAAATACATTCTCTGGAGGAGTCGTGAACAAACCCAGTCAACATGCATATTCCAGGTTAAAGTGCTATCAATGTGGACACCGAGATACTTATAGGACTGAACTTGTGTAATTGGCTGATTATGTAGGATTACCGGACTGTGATCACCAACTCCCTTCAGGTCAAAGATAATCTCCTCAGTTTTTTTAACATTTAAAATGAGGTGATTTGTGTCACACCAGTCAACAAATTCCCTTACTTCTGAATGATAGTTGTTTGTATCATCTTGCCTGTGAAGTAAGCTTAACATAGCGGAGTCATCTGAGTACTTTAAAATATAGTTCTGTGAGTGCCTGGCAGAACACTCATTTGTGTACAGCGTAAAGAGAACAGTTGAGCTGACACAGCCTTGTGGGGTTCCAGTACTTATTATTTTTGACTGAGACAGACTCTTATTTACCTTAGTCCTGTTTGTTAAGAATGAATGACACCACTTGATAACTGTGGGGTTAACATCCAGTTGTTTTAAGTTTCTGAATTACAAGGTGTGGCTGAAGCATGTTAAATGCAGAACTAAAATCAATAAAAAGTAGCCGAGCATAAGCTCCACTGTCCTCAAGATGCTTTAAAACCAAGTGTGTGATGGCAGTGATAGCATCGTCTGTGCATCGTCCCTGCCTGTAAGCAAACTGTAATGGATCTAATCTGCTGCTCACATCCGATTTCAGCATAGACACCACACACTTCTCAAGGCATTTCATCACAACTGATGTGAGAGCAACTGGTCTAAACATCTCAGTTGGATGGGCTTTCTTGGGGACAGGAGTAATTACAGAGCTTTTCCAGAGAGCAGGAACCTTTTGGATATCTAAGGACTGTTGAAATATAGGGCACCAGGCTAGTGTTGGCTCTTCTGCACACGTCTTTAAAATACATGGTGAAATCCCATCAGGCCCCATGGCCTTCTTTGAGGAAACATGTTTAAAGAAGTACTGGACCTGTTTTCGATCGATCTGCGGTCTATCAACATACTCAATTGGGGGTAAGGAGTCCAGCTCTTTAATATACTCTGCAGTAAAATCATTAGTAACAAATCTCAAATAAAAATAATTGGCCATTTTCTGGTCATCTAATGTGACTAAACACTTCTTGGCTGGTTTCATGTTTGTGATAGTCTTCATAGTCCCATAGTCTTTTTGAATTAGACCTATTAAATTTTGAATTAGACCTATTAATTTTTTCCTCCAGGATGTCTCTCTGTTGTTTCCTGGCTACTCTCAGCTGCTGGTTCAAGTCCTTCTGCGCAGAACTGAGTGCCAGACGGTCATGGGATTTAAATGCAATTTTTTTCCTATTAATTAAGGCTTGTTATTTGGATACATAACAATTTCCTTCTTAGCGACCACATTATCCGTGCAAAACTGTATATAGTCTGTTATTGCCTCAGTGGCTGTGTCTATGTCCTGGTCATGGAAGACACTCCAGTCAGTGCATAAAAAACACCCTTTCAAAGATTCAACACTGTCATTTGACCACACAGCTACTGTTTTTGTCTTTGGTTTGCAACTCTTCAGAAGAGTCTTGTATATTGGGATCAAGTGTACCGTATTGTGATCAGAATTAGCTACAGGGGGCCTCAATTTAGCAGTATATGCATTTTGTACATTCCTATAACACTTGTCCAGAGTTCTGTTATTCCGTTTAAAACATTTCACATATTGTTCATAGCCAGGTAGCACCAGTTCTAATTTGCAGTTGTTAAAATCTCCAAGAATGAAGACCGGGGCTCCTGGTGTGCATTGCAATTGTTCATGTATACAGTCAGTTATGTAACCAGCAGCTCTTGGCATTCGTGCTGGGAGGCACGTAGGCTGCACAGAGTACTATATTCCCAAACTCTCTGGGTAAATAAAAAGGTCTTAAGGATAGGCAAAGAAGTTCAATGTCAGGGTTACATACCGTTGCTCTCACTGTGGACTGTCGGCACCACTTGTCATTCACATACACACAGATGCCGCCTCCTCTCTGCCTTTTCCTGAAGCTGCTGTTCTGTCCGCTCGGGTCATGGAAAACCCATCCACCTCAACCAGAGAGCTAACAATGTCTGAGTGAAGCCAGGTTTCTGTGATCACCATAATTCCCGCTTCCCGGTACTCATAACAGAAACTCTATTTTATTTTGCAGCGATCTGATATTACTCAGAATCATTGTTGGCAGGGGGGCCTCTGTCCACGCCGTCGGACTCGCTGTCGTGTTCCCCCTCTCCGACCTCTTTTCTGCTGGCGTCTGCTTTTGGGTTGGGACGGGACGGGTGCTTTGATTTCATCAGGCAGGTGTGCAGGACCAGTAGAGCCAGCAGCATACCGGAGCAGCAGGAGGGCTTCTCTTGTGTATGAGAGCGGCGTACCTCCACTAGTCACTGACGTTGTCCGAAGTGTTTGACATGGCATAACCAAGTATGCCAAGAGCAGTGCCAGGAGAAAAAGTTTAAAACCAGCCACCAGTGCCTATTGCCCCATATGTCCAAGCACCTATCCAGGTACCAGTGAGCGCAAATCGCTGACACAAGAACGTCAATACTTAAAATAAACTAGAGTTCAAATGAACGAAGACGTAAAGGGTTTAAAATAGTACATAAAAACATAAAAACAGTACATAAAAACCCGACAAACAAATCTGGGTCAAAGCAGCGTGAGCCCGGGTCGCCAGCAGAGCAGCGCCACCGGAAGTAATCTACCCTATAGCAGTGTGGTTAAGTGTGCACTCCTCTACCCTATAACAGTGTGGGTAAGGGTACACTCCTCTGCCTTTTGTTACAATAGTTAAGTGCACACTCCTCTGCTCTACAGCAGTGTGGGAAAGTGGGGAGACAAGATAACTTAATTCTAGCGCTTTAGCTAGTGAGTGTAGCATGGGAATGAATAGAATGGTTGATGGGAGTGCAGAATGGCTCTTTGTTGGAGTGTGCTCCATTTACATTTAATGCAAGGAAGTGTAATGTAAAGCTGGCCGTGTTCTGATTATAGTGTAGATTGCCTCCATGGATATGGCTCAGAATGACGGTGGCATTTTGGCTCTCCCTACAGGCAACAGTGGGATGGGCCGTTACCATGGCAAGCACACCTTTGATCAGCTGAGCCACCTGCGTGGCTGCATGGTGAAGAGTCTGTCGATGGAGTCGGTGAACAGCATGCGCTACCCGCCGCACACGCCGGCCAAGCTGCGCCTAGCGCGGCTGCTCATCCTGGGCCGGCTGGGTGTGGCTGCTCATCCTGGGCCGGCTGGGCTGACCCTGGTGATCATCGGAGAGTGAAGGTAGGGAAGAGAAGGGCATCCTGGGATCACATCATAACAATGATGATAGTTTATATGATTGCATTTATATAGCACTTTCATCTCAGGGTCTTGAAGCGCTTTACAGTGAAGGGGTCAGAAACTCAACTTGATTACAGACAATGTGGAGTCCCCACCTTCCCGAGGGCAGCCATTTTGTGCCAGAGCGCTCATCACCCGTCCGCTGTCTGCTGAGGTGTACTGGGAGGGATTAACCAAACATTCTGGAAACGGGGCGGGGTGACATAGGAGAGACATGGGGGTTGGGTTCTGAGGGTGCTTTCACACCTGGCTTGTTTGATGGTTTAATTTGAACTGTAATGTGCCTCAAGCTGTATGGGAAGAGAAGGGTAATCATGCTGGGGAAATTGGAACATCATAACAATGATGACACATAAATCAATAAATCAATTGCTTGTGCTTATTTTGTTCTTGATATATTAACACTTTTTCTTGTATCGCTCAGTGTAACACAAAGAGAACTTGAAAGAGGAAGGTGAATCGAATATTATATTAATATAAAAAGTTCATTTTTCTCTTGTAGCTCCTAAATGTTCAACTAGTAATCATTCATATAAAAAAGTTCATATATGAAAGAAACAATAATAGCATGTATTTTTCCCCCTCAGAAGCCAATTGCATTTACCCTTTATATAATTACTGTACAAATTAGGTTTATTGTATTTCCACTCAGGAGATTAAAACTAAAGGCTGCCATTGTCTCGGTTAGACAATGTGCTGTATTTTTCAGGAAATGTGACATTAAATGAGCCTACAGCCAATCCCCTGTAATTACCCAGCATGCCTTTCTCCAGTCTGCTGAACAGCCCCTGGTTTTTACCTCTTCACCTTTGTTGAGCTGAAATCTGTGAACCCTGCTGTGTGAATAGTCCTGATTGATTCTCTTTGAGAGTAAACACACCAGACAATGTTTATCTTTGCAATGTGGTGTGTTCCTATCCGTAACAGTCCTCTTTGTGTGTGTGTGTGTGTGTGTGTGTGTGTGTGTGTGTGTGTGTGTGATGTCTGTGTGTGTGTGTGTGTGTGTGTGTGTGCGTGTTTTGCAGAGGTTTCTGCGAAGACGCTGAGGTGGATGTGTCAATACTTGGCAGTACCTGGAAATTGGAGAGCAGCCACGTGGATAAACTCAGATTTGGACAGACAGACTGACCCCATTCTATCTGACTGCAGCTTCCAAATCAAGAGCGTTGCCATCTCCTCATGCGCCATGCTATAAATTGGCAAGAACTTCTGTATGAGCTCTGTATTGTCACAAAACGGTTAACAGAAGGGAACCCAGGCCTAGACCCCCCCCAAAAGCAAGCCTAATGCAAGATTTACTAATTAAAAATCATGATGTTATTTGTTGTACTTCCATTAGAGCAGTGAACCAAGAAAGCTCATTTTTGTATGAATGGATTTTAAGTGATCGGCTTGCAGATGTGGAATGAGCTGCAATAGCACACCAAAGCGCCTCCAGCAGGACACTTTTGTTACTTAGTTTATCACCTGGGCCCAGTTGTTCAAAGTGTTTAATCTGGATCAGAATAATCCGGATTTGGAAATCCCATGTGTTGCTATCCAAGATCAGGTAATTTTGCTTGCTTTTGTGCTGGTTTTTCAAAACAGCATTGGATTGGATCACCCTGATCCAGATACAAACTTTTCAAGATTACCAAATCCGGATTACCAGTGCTTTAAATGGAACTACATATCACCATTTATTGGCTATGTAAGGAACAACACAAGTAGAACAGGCAGCATGGGATCACTGTAGGTGCTTTTATTTTACTGAACAATGAATATTTCTAAGTAGAGCATTTGAAATCATAAATAGCCTAAATGTCCAATAGGCTCAAAATAAACACACTCGAGCAGGCAGGCTTCAACACTTCACATTGCAGAACAAGGTATGATATAGATCTAAATGGGGTTTTGAAGAGGCGCTTTGCATGCCTTAACTACCTACGTGTGGAACTACAGGGAGTGTGCAACATAATACTGGCTTGTATTACCCTCCACACCATCGCTGCCGGGCGCAATGTCCCCCTCTGTGGTGATGTTGATGATCCTCCAGAGCCTGTTGATGACCAGGGGCCCAGATTAGCAGTCGTCCTATTGTCTCAGGCGACTAAAAATTAAGAAGGACGACCTTCGATTTCCAAGTGATCATCCTGTTGATGACTGTGAATTTAGGATTTTTTCTATTTTTTATTAGCTAACTGGAACTATTTCTGTTTTACACTCACATCGTAACAAACACGTCATGCACGGATATTCAAAAATATTTCTGAAGTTCCAAATGGGAAAAGCGGCACATTGTCACTCGCATGCAGTCTGTGCTCATCACGCTTGTTGTTGTTGCTATGCCAGACTGCAGCAGTCAAGCAAATTCGCGTAGCGCGGCACATAGACACAACAGCGAGAACCATCTAGTTAGTTAGCTAGCTAACTTTAGCATTCATGGACATTGGGTATCAATATCTGTTGTTGCTAGTTGCTTGCTAACGCAAGGCTTAGTAAGTGATCATGCATTTATCACTTAGCAAGCCTTGATTTAGCAAGCAATATCCGTGAACACTAGCTAGCTAGTTACTGTCTATATTCAGTTTAGTGAGCCCTCCTGCCAGGCTGAAGAATCGCTGTGATTTTACTGCAGTGATTTCTCATCTCCATCCTACAGTCCAAGCACAAATCATTCCCACATCCCTGCTCGGTTAAATCTAGGAATTATTAGCTAGCTATTACGTTAGCTGCCATACAACACTGTAGTTGGGAATGGAAAAATGTCTCTCGTTCGAGTCCCGACTAGAGTGTACGTTATGATAAACTGTACAGTCAGAACACTAGTCGCTAACGCCACTTGCGGGCACCCGTCAGAGCTTCACTGCTACACAGTCCCATGAGCACACGCTGCACAAGTCGAGCATAAATATCCGTGTAGAAAAGAAATAACGTCAACCGTCGTGTCTATCTTTGGGCTACATAGGACATAGTGATCGCATTTTCAAAGATGTGGAGATTTATTGAGGGAGCAAGTCCACCCCCCAATAAAAAGGCTAAAACCAAAGAAGATCAGCTAAAAACTCAGCGAAAATAAGATTCAGAGAGCAGAGATCGCACTTTCCAGGAAAATTGGAAGGTGAATAGACTAAGGACAAGTAACTTTTAGGAAAGACAAGTATTCTAAGATAATTGCCCTTTGACAAGTATGATAATATATCTCGATAATATCTCGAGCTGACGGTGTCGGCATATTGATCAACAACCCCTATGTCAGAATAACATCATAGTAGAGAGTGGGCGAATCCCTGTCACCGACCTCAAAGTTGGGGGTTCCCCACTCCTGGGTGATCAACGTGTATGGCCCTAATAGCAAGGCCAAGAGGGTTTCCCTATTTACAAAACTCAGCTAATTAATCACCCCCCGTATGCCGGTGGTCATGGGGTGAGATTTCAACTGTGCCCTTCGGGATGAGGACCGCAGCAGACTAAGGAGGGATCAATCCAGCAGGGAGCTGCGGTCCATCATAGAAGATTTCTCCCCCTCAATACACATGGGTGAGTTCCTCTGGCGCCGCCTCCTCCAGAATAGACATGTTTTTGCTCTCTCCAGGCCTGTGAGTGTGCTCCTGTGCCATCGGAGCAGTACACTTCTCAGACCACCACAGGGTGACCATGTCCATGGACTGGGAGAAGACCATCACGGTGGGTGCGGGACCCCAAAGTGCACCTCTCCTTCTTGAGATGAAACCTGGAGTGGGTCGCTTTAAAACACCTTTTTAACTCCCCGATAGAGTGGTGGGAGATGGTGAAGGATCGGGTGCGGGACTACTTCCGGGCAGTCGGACGGAGAAAGGCAAGGGAAAGGAGGGCAGCTTATAACCACCATAATGCTGCCCACCACATACTGAGCCTCCAGGCCCGAGGCCTGGAGGTTAGTACGTAGGTGGCCCAGACCAAACAACATTTCTCCACCTTCGAGAGGAGCAGAGGAAATGCATCTTCCGCTCCAAACTCCAGGGTCTTGAGGAGGACGAGAGATGCACCCGCCACTTCTTCCGCAAGGCATGGTCAAGGAAAACTGACATTCTCTCCCTGTATAACAATGCAGGGGTGGTGGTGTCTGAAGAGGCAGAGGTCCGGGAGGTGGCCAGGGAGTTCTACCGGGGTCTGTATGTCAATAGGCCCACAGACAGGGCTCTCATGGACACCTTCTTGGATGGCCTGGAGGGACAGATCATGGAGGGGGAGCTGAGCGTTGAGGAGCTCACCCGGGCTGTGCACTCCCTTAACTGACATAAAGTTCCTGGTCCTGACGGAATCCCAGCTGAGTTTTATCAGGCCTTCTGGGATCTCCTGAAGGACGACGTGGTGGATGTTTTCGGAGCGGCTTTCAGGGAGGGGCGGCTGGGTGACTCCCTGCAACAGAGTTCAGTGGCCCTTGTCACAAAGAAGGGGGACCTGAATGACCTCCGGAACTGGCGGCCGATCAACCTCCTCTCAATGGATTATAAGATCATGAACTGATGAGAAGGTTCCAAGACCTGTTACCAGCGGTGATCAGCCACAACCAAACATGCAGTGTTCCTGGGAGGACCATAAATGACAATCTGCTCCTCGTGAGAGATATCATTATCCACTCCGGGGAGCGCAGGTCCCCCTTTAGCCTTCTCAGTCTAGATCAAGAGAAGGCCTTTGACAGGATTAGCCATGTGTGCCTAGAGAGGGTGCTGGAGAGGTTTAACTTTCCAAATCCCCTCCGGCGCTGGACCGGATGTGTTTGGGGGATATCTTAGGCAGAGTGGTTGTCAATAAGCACCTCTCTGCCCCGTTTGACTTCAGGTCTGGCGTCAGGCGGGGGTGCCCCCTAGCGCCCCTCATGTACATCATCTACCTTGAGCCGTTTCTACAGGCCATCCGACGAAACGAAAACCGGGTGGGAGCGGCTCGGGATGATGGTGTACATGGACAACATCGCCATCGTCGGCACAGATAGTCGTTCCATCACCACCACTACAAAGGTGGTGGACGATTTCTGTGCGGCCACAGGCGCCCTGGTCAAACGGGGCAAGAGCGAACTGTACCTGTCGCCGTCATGGAGTGAGTCGCTAACCTGTTCTTTCCTTGTACGCACAGAAGACCTAAAGCTTCTGGGGGTCACCTTCCAGAACGACGGGGGAGGGAAGCGGAGCTGGGAGTTGGCCCTCCGCCACGTGCTGGAGCACACGGCCCCTGACAATGACGGGTAAGATCCTGGTCCTGAAGACAATGGTCCTTCCCAGCCTTCTCTATATTAGCCGAGTGTTTCCCCCGGACAGGGCCACTAGCAAACGTGTTGCTAGAATGGCCTTTTGCTTTGTCTGGGGGAGCAAAATGGAGAGGCTGGGGAGGACAACCCTGATGAAGGAGGAGGAGAAAGGGGGCAGGGGGGTCCCAGATATAACATCAGTCATATTGGCAGAGGGTCTGGCCATCCTGGTCCAGAACACCCTGGAGGGGGAGTCAGCCCCTGGTAAATTTGCTAAGTACTCTGCCACTCCCTTCCTCAGATCTATGAGTCTGTGTGGGCTGGATCATACTGTGCCATACAGCTGGGACCCCCCATATGTATACAGAGCCCTGAGGGATTTTGCCTTCAGGACGAGGTAGGTCGGGGCTGGGTTGCCCTCATGGACATACAAAAATATCCTGTCCTTTTTGAGATGGGGAGAGACCATGACGCTCCCGAAACCCTGAAATTGTATGAAAAAGTGCAAATCATAAAACATTAAACAATAAACAAAAGGACATAACATGGATGTCTGCTCATGGCTGTCTCCCCATCAGGCGTGTTCATGTTTCGTGTTTAGACGGCACTTAGCCCTGACCGAGAACTGCCCCCACGGATGCACTGACTCAGAACATGTACACCATCTGTTCTGGGAGTGCTCCGTGGTCAGACGGGTCTGGGGCCTTGTTGTGTACTCTGTCCCCCAGAACAGGCTCCTGCCAAGATCCTCCCTGACGACTGAGAGGGTCCTGTACGGCCCCCGTGAGGGATGTAGGACCCCAGAGCTGCAGCGCCAGTGTAGGATTATTAACACCGTTAAGCAGATCCTGTGGGAGGCAAGGAACATCAAGGCCTACCAAGAACAAACAGTGGGCTTCAAAACCTCCTCCAGGACGGCGTTTTGGTGGACTTTTTGAAGGACGAGAGAGGGGCGAGGAGGAAATGGGGGATGAGCCACTGGAAAGAACTTACTATATAACTCACCCCCCAGAGGAGGTGCGCTCTGGGCAACCAACACCCGAGCAGAAACTACTTTTGTTTTTTGTTTTCTTTGTTTTAATTTAAGATTGTATGTATTTCCAGTCCTGTCTTTTGATAGATGTATAGTCTAGTCTGTTATGTTGTTCCCCTGTCTTTGTTATGTTTGAACCTATTGTTACCCAAATACTTTTGTTTCCCCTTTAGTTGGAATGCTACTTTTAAATGTAAATAATTTTAAATATGAAATAATTTAAAAAAACAATAAAAGAACATATCAAGTAAATATCACTTTGTCACTTAGTCATGCAGTGGTTTGAGAACTAGCTAGTTATATGTTTTGTTATCATCTGTTGGTCATTCAACGTCAGCTTTAAATGATCGTGAAATAGCCACTTACCACTTGGCCACTCTTCAGCATGTAAAATGCATGTTCAATTGGATTCAGATCCGGTGATTGACTCGTCCACTTTAAAAAAAATTTTATTTCAGATTTTTCCCCTGTTTTTCTCCCAATTTTGGTAGCCAATTATACCCTCTATTTTTATTTTTCAACTCCCCACCCTCACGAGTCCGCCGCCCGTCCTCCGGGAACGAGATTCGTATTCCTGGACCTATTTCCCCGCCTTCTTTCGAGACGGAGATCTTCCACGGACTCCATTAACCTTCTCCTCGGCGGACTCGTGCCAGCTCTCCCTCCCCCCTCCCCCGGAGGCGGACAGCCAAATGCCGCCTCCGATTGGGCTGACGACCATACTCGGCCACTTTTTGACCGTCAAAAACCGTATGTTTTGGTTCATTGTCTTGCATGATGAAGTGCTGCCCAATGAGTTTGGAGGCATTTGGTTTTATCTGAGCAGATAAAATATTTCTGTAGACTTCAGAATTCATTGTTATACTTCTGTCTGCAGTCACATCATCAATGAAGACAAGTGAACCTGTTCCACTGGCAGCCATACAGACCCAAGCCATAACACCCTCTCCACCATGTTTCACGGATGAGGTGGTATGCTTTGGATCATGGGCAGTTCCTTTCCTTTTTCCATCACTCTGGTACATGTTAATCTTTGTCTCATCTGTCCACAAGACTTTGTTCCAGAACTCTTCAGGCTCTTTTATGTGCTTTTTAGCAAACTAATCTCGTCTTTCTGTTCTTCAGGCTTATCAGTGGTTTGCATCTTGTAGTGTACCCTCTGTAGTCCTGCTGGTTGTAGTCTTCTACATATGGTAGACATTGACACATCTACACCTGCATCCAGGAGAGTGTTTTTGATCTATTGGGCCGTTGTCAGGGGGGTTTTCTTCACCATAGAGAGTATTCTCCGGCCATGCACTACAGTGGTCTTCCTCGGTCTACCAGGTCTTTTGACATAGGTTCAGTTCACCCGTTGTTTTTTTCTTGTTAATGATGAACCAAACTGGGCATGCCCAGGGTTTTTGCAATGTTCCTGATTGATTGATTTTCATTTCTGAGCCTTATGACGGCCAGCTTACTGCTGTCTTCATCATGTTGTCACACCCCAACAACAGTCTCCAAAGGCAATTGCAAAGTCTAGAATCAAGACTAGACATCAACAGCTCTCTTCTGCATTCACTAACGACACAAATGAATACACCTGCCTAACGCAACACATCTGTGAAGCCAATTCAACAAATACTTGTAGTACCTTAAAATGGGGGGACTATGTACAAAAGGTGTTGTCATTTCTAAACGGTTAATCCGATATGGATGAAAATACCCTCAAATTAAAGCTGACAGTCTGTCATTGTATCCTTTCAAACTCAACGTGCTAGAGTACAGAACCAAAATAACAAAAAATGTGTCACTGTCCAATGAATTATGGTGCTCACTGTACTTACTGTTCCCAGTATTAATTGTGATTCTGCTCTGAAGGCGAAGAAGGGGATTTTTTTATTATTCAGCAAGAAAATGGAAGGTGATAGGACAAGACGCGAGGTCTATTTCTGTATTTTTATAGTTTCATGTAATTAATTGACATTATTCACGATTCAATATTTAGCTATGCACAATTTAGAAAAATATAAATGTAGCTAGCTAGTGATTTAACATTATTTCTGTCACAAATTAACTAACTAGCCTGCCAGCTAGCTCAGTTGTGACTTCTCTAACTGAAATGAAAGCTGAAATGCTAACGTTACTACAGCAACATAGCTATGTATCCAGATGTAACGTTGACTAAATTACTATCTATCTAGCTATTGACAGCTATCTAGTTAACTTTACTGATGGAGATGTACGTTTAATTTGACAGCAATGACAGCTGACTGAAGCTAACAACAGTGTCATGAGCAAGAAGCTGACATGGATAAAAACCCAGTTCCTGTTTTTGTGAATATCATTGACTTTATTGTTGACATTGTGTAACAGTCATTAACAATAAAAGGTAATGTACAGAGTAATCTTTGGAGCGAATGAAGTATTATTGCTATGTAGGCTACTCAAGTAATACGAAAAAGCTACTAAAATGTTTACTGTAACATCAACCAAGCACTTGAAAACGTAATGTTAGCTAACTAAGTTAGCTATAAATAAAACACAGCAATGGCATACAACTACAAACATACTGTATGTTACTGACTGGAGATGGCTTATCATAAGCCATGGAAACCACGTATAATCGCATTTTAACCAGAAAATACATAGCCTATAGGTTTCTTTTCCTGTTTACTTTCTATGTTAATCAATGCCAACGACCCTTCACCACACAACCATATAATAAGCTCACGGGGGAACTTCCACCAACGCCGTTGCTGGTGATGTCAGCCTCCCACTCTTCATCAGTGGTTACAATGTTTGACGATGCCCACGTAGACTGGGGTTCGATTCCTCATCCCGCCAGAGTCGGCTCTGGCTGGGAGTGCCATCGGGGCGGCAATTGGCTGTCTGTCCCAGGGAGGGGGGAGGGAAGCCGACACAGTTCGCTGCGCACAGGAGTGGTTCTGGGGTACTGGAATTACAGTCGACAGCTCGGCGAGGGGGAGGCAGCGCTTCCGCCTTTGTCACTGCCAGTCACATAACTACGGCAGCAAACTACAAGGGAGGGGATTGAACTAAGCACAGCGGGAGTAATTGGCTACCAAATTGGGAGAATAACGGTAAAATCAAAAAAAAAAAAAAAAAAAAGATGTCGAAGTACAAGTACGTTTCAAATGTAACAGATTTTAAGCGCTCTGCATTCTTGCACTCTCGGTAATGCATTCTTTTGAGTGTACTTGGGGAACACAGGACACAAGTATACAATTTGGGAAACAGCCTGAGATCGCTACAGCGCTCAGGAAAGACCCGAATAAGGTGAGGGCCGCTCTTCAACACACCGCCACCTGCCTGGAGGGTGAGCCTGTGAGAGTGGAGCCCCCTCGTCGGTGGAGGTGTGTATTGCTGCCTCTTGATTATGGTGTTCTGTTTCCCTGGGCAGAGTGGGTTTGACGCGCTGCTGTTTCAGCTCGTGGGTCTGGAGGGGGCGATCTCTCCAGCTGTGGACAGACTGGCTGAGTGGGTGGTTCCCAGTAAATTTAATAAATGATTCTAATTCTAAATATGCAAGTACTACATCTCCATCTTCCTCCCTACCACTCTCTCTTCCTCAAATTCAAATTCAAATAATATTATGCTTTATTCACATGACTACACATTGGCATAGTGTTGGTAAAGCAGTTGTTTACAACTTTTACATTGTTGGCGGGCGGTATAGCGGGGCAGCACTACATGTTCGTGTTAAATTTTACAGTCACTGTAGCTGATTGGACATTAGTGCTGTTCATGTTTTAATACAATATTGTATCAATCCAGCAGGTCGCTATATGCAAATTTGTGTGCAGGGCATCGTGGGGGAACATTGCTGTTGTGAGTTTGTTCATTCCCCCAGTGCTAGTTAATTTTATGTTCAGTAAACCATATTGCGTGTGTTATTGTTTAGCTTGTGTGTGTTAGATTGCTGGTCACGGTGGGCTAAGTGTTAGAACGTGTGTGTACTGTTCAGGGTAGTTGCCTGAAATCTCATTGTAAAAGTGTTCATCGTTAAACGGTATCTGGGGTTGTGCGGTGTATGGAGTACAGATACCGTTGTCGCCTTTTATTAAAGTGGCTATTCACGTAGCCACATTTAAACTGCTGTGGACTCCGTTTGTCTTCTTGCTGCACCCCACCATGCATGCTCGCTACACTGGTGTTGGAAGCGGGATGTATCAAGACGAAGCAAGAATCATCAGTGACAACATCTTCCGGATGCAGCGTCAACTCGAGGGAGGAAAGGATCAGGCCCTGCCTGCATTCTGAGACGGAAGAGTCCATCCACCGGATGTGGCAAATGCGTAAGGACGAAGCTGTGGAGGCCGAAGATCTTCCCATTCATGTCGAGATAAATGGACCGTTCCACTGGAAGTGGCGCTCCCACCAACCCTGCTGCCTCCCGACCCCTCACCAAGCTTCCTAAGTACGACGGAACAGCGGCGTTGACATTGTACCTCGCCCAGGTACAGCTCGCAGTGGAGTACAATAGAGTACAAGCGAAACCGTCACAGCTGTCCACCTAGCCTTAGCCCTGGAGGGTGGGGCCCTGGAGGTGCTTCTTGACCTCGCCCCAACGGAGCAACGCAGCTACCCAGCGCTGACTACGACCCTGGAACGACGTTTCAGTCAGCGAGTCTTCGGCCACAGCCGAGAACAGCTAGCCAAACGCTCTCGTCAAGGGCAAGAAGCGGTAAGCACTTTCGCTGCCGACCACACATTTCGCTATCACGCCCGGCTGGGCTACCCCACGTTCCCCGCTACTGTCCAGGAAGAGCTAGGACTACACGCGTTCCTGTGTACCCTAGCCCCGGAGGAGCTGTGCCAGCATGTCCGCCTCGCCACTCCAGGTTCGTTAGCCAAAGCTATTCTAATAGCTGAGCGAGCGGAAGCGGTTCTAACACCCCTCTCCCTGAGCCAAGCACCTGCCCGCCGCCCACGGGTCTGGATGGCCACCAGCGACGACGGCAATGCAGAAGAAGAAGCGGCACCAGCACGCCAGGTCCACTCTGCCCCCCGACTCCAGTCTCTGCCATTACGAAGACGTCAAACTTGGACCTGCACTGCCATTGCCACCACCTGCCTCGTCTGCTCTGCCGACCGCCGAAACGGCTCAGGTTGTCTACGACCTGTGGCAACGCAGCAGCAACACCAGTTCTGCCTCGCTCATCCGTCTACGCCCCTACCGGCTCGCCAAACGTCAGGCCACTGAGGACCAGATCCGGGACATGGCGGCTGCCGGGATGATTGAGCCATCGGACAGCCCATGGGCAGCCCCCGCTGTATTCGTAAGAAAAAAAAAAAAAAAGACAGACTGGACATGATGAGAGTTAGACAATGTGTTGCAGCCCAATAAAATTGGTTTCCATAGACACTATTCATTTAAATCAGTGGAAAACTAGTTATAAATGGAAGCAGGCATAGCTTTTTATAGTTTTTTTGACAATATATGCAGCCTATAGACGGATATGAAAGTATATGCAAATATAATTACGTTTTTTACAGGTTCAGTAAAAATTTTAATATAAATTTGAAAAACCTCAAAAATTAAATACAGTTTCAGTTCAACACACATTTTTATCACATTTCAGCCATGTTGTTTTCAGTTAGTTTATTGCATGGTAAAATCATATAGTTTGTGTGTGTATTGTAGCAGTGGACACCACGGAATCAAGAGTCATGAGTAGTACTGCTTTTCCATTGCGGTACTAGGGTGATATCAGCTAAATTGGGCTACTTTTTGGTTAATCGCTTGGGAAACTAAGAAAAAAGCAATGTATGACATTGAATTGTGTTTTTATGGTTAATAAGGACTGTTTTTAATATTTTTGTGTTGAATTGATGTAATAACATATAATTGTTCATGCCCTACAGCTTTTGAAAACATCAGCTGTCAATTTTTTTTAGATGAGCAGTGTTCAGGTAAAATGGGCCAGCTGATCAGCTAAAATGAGCCACTCAAACTGCAAAGGGAAACAGAGTCATTTCTCATAAAATAATCGAATCATCTTTAATCTCAACACACATATAACACAATAAAACATTGCATTTAAATAACATTAAATTAACTCCTGAAGAATAACATTAAAGCATTAAGAATTCATAAAGAATAACATTAAAATTAATTCATGAAGTACCAATTACTTTAGGAACTCATTTTGGAACATGAATGTGTGCGTGTGCGTGTGTGAGGGACTCCAACATTGGCCTACAGGGGTACGTTTTTTCAAAGGCAGTCCTGACAGATGAAGCCGTCATCATCATAAATGCCATTGTCCTCACCACAGCTCTCATGGAACCAGGCACTGCAGTGCCTACAGCACACCCATTCCTTGTTGGCCTTTGGGTCTGGCATACCTTGCAGGGTTCTTCCTTCTTCTGCTTCTTCCTGCCTTGCCCCTTCTCCTTTGCTTTTCCCTTTGGCTGCTTGGATTTGTTTGATTTTGCGGTAATGAATTGAAGGTGTTCCTCACTTGTGAGGATGAACGACGGCGGCTTGCTTCTTTTTCTGGTGGACCTCTCCTGTTTCGGCAGTGATATTAAATCACTGAAAGTCACCCCAACAGACTGAAGGAAACAAAAAAGAAAACAAAAATAACAAGTTATAACAAGAAATTATATACTTAGCATCTGTTTGATATGATTAGGGCCTTTATGTAATGAGTAGTGTTGAGAGTAGTGCTGAATATTATGATTATTCACAACAGTGGATGTTGAAGGCTGTTCCTCATCCTGTTCCTCCTGTGGGGTGAAGACATCAAAGAGGGACCTCTCTTCCTCTGGAACAGACTCCACTGATAGGTCTACTACCTCTTCATACACCACCTCCTCATCTTTGTTTTGGAAAAGGAGGGGGGGCTCCTCAAGTTTCAGCGCAGGTCTGGTGGACGGGGTCGGAAGAGACTGTGGTCTGGTGGGCGGGGTCGAAAGAGACTGTGGTCTGGTGGGTGGGGTCGGAAGAGTGGGTGGCAGGGGTCTTTCTGTTGTTTTGCTTGGGGCAAAAGCGCTCTCCGGGAGGATGTCCTTATTCAGAGGGAACATTCCTGTCCCTCTGAAACCTGCCTGACCATTTTCCACGGTGGCAGCCTTTTCCCATGCCCGGCGGAAAACAGAGAAAAACTGTTGACTTTGGCAACTTCTGCCCTGCCATCATCCTGGTCCACTAACTCCCCTCTTGGTCCCAGTGATGTTTCAGGCTCCGGAACAGTGCCTTGTCTGCAGGCTGAAGAGCATGGGTGGTGTGGGAAGGATAGCACAGGATGTGAGCATTCCTGCTCTTCATCAGGTTGAGGAACCTCAGGTTATAAACATGGCTGCTATGCCCATCCAGGAGTAGGATGTGGGGCCTAGGGCCTTCCTTTGGGAGTGATTGGACAAACATCTGACCCCACGCCAGGAAGAGGTCAGCATTTATCCAGCCATTCTCTGACATCCTAACAGTGATGTTTCCTGGACATCGACAGAGCCACTCGGCACGCAGCCGCTTTCCCTTAAAGATGACCATGGTGTGCATGTATGTCCCTTCAGCATTGAAGGCTGCCAGACAGGTGGTCATCTCTCCCTTTTCTCCCGAGCAGACCTCCATGCATGGTTGCCCGACCTGTCCAACCACTTTCCTTGAGCCAAATTGGTCTTGTAGACCAGACTCATCACAGTTCCATAAATGTGATGGCATGCCTACAAGGCCAAGTTGGACAAGCAAATGCTCATACTGCTCGAACCACTGGCTGACCACTTCTTTGTTCAGCCCAGCGGCCCTTGCAGCTGACAGCACCTCAGGCATGCACATTCCAAGGTCTGGGTTGCGCTTCAGGAAGTTTTGGAACCAGTAGTACCCAGCACGCCCTGCCTTTTGAGAAAAGCCGTTGATCTTGTTTTGGGCTGCGTATTCGAAGGCCAGCTGCTGCACATGTCTCTTGGTGAGAGGGAAGCCTCTCTGTGCCATGGTCCTCAACATTACAGGGCCAACTACCTTTCCACTGATGCGCCTCGCCAGCATGGCCCGAGGGATATTCCATGCTCTTGAGAGAAAGCGCACACTCACTTTCGCCTCTCTCAACTGCCTCCCTGTATTCATCCAATGCTCCCCTCATCCTCTCTTCTACCCAATGGTTATATTTGCCACTTCCCTAGTGGACATCCTTTCTTTTTCCTCTCTCTTCCTGTCTCCTCCTCTCCTCTCCTCTCTGTTCCTTCTTGTTTGCCATACTGTAATTATAGTTTCATGTTACTTAAACATTTACCACTATCACTTCTAGGCTACATGCCTCTTTCACCTTTCCCTTTCAAGTGTGTGTGTGTGCATATGACAGAGCGCTAGCTAGTAAGAGCTAGCTCACGATGCGCCCTGGACCAGAGCTAACACACATACATAATTAGAAGGGAAAATGTAAAAGGAGGCATGTAATATATACAATAATATAATACAGTATAATAATATATTAATAGCCTACTTTTAATAAGAGGAACCATCAAAATATCCGCTAAAATTCAATTCAGAAGGTGGCCCATTTTGGCTGAAATGCATGGCTCAATTGACCTTAACACATTAAGGTCAATTGAGCCACTAACAAAAAAAGCTTTTTTTATTTAAATTTTCTTTAATTTAGCAAACTTAAACATCTACCACTATCACTTCTAGGCTACATGCCTCTTTCACCTTTCCCTTTCAAGTGTGTGTGTGCATGTGACAGAGCGCTAGCTAGTGAGAGCTAGCTCACGATGCGCCCTGGACCAGAGCTAACACATACATACATAATTAAATACGCAAGTACTACATCTCAGTCTCCCTTCATTCCTCCCTCCCTGTCACTATCTCTTTCTCAAATTCAAATATGCTTTATTCACATGACTACACATTGGCATAGTGTTGGTAAAGCAGTTGTTTACATTAAATGTGAATCAACAATAGCAACTATATAAATTATGGAGGAAATTCTTATACTTACATTTTTAAAAATTAAATCATAAGAACATAAGAATACATAATGACGAGAACGGGCCGTTCGGCCCATCTAGGCTCGTCATGTCCTAATCTAAAGAGTATCTAGTACTATATCTAGCCTGGACTTGAATAGCCCAAGTGTTTCTGACTCCACTACCCAACCTGGCAAGCTGTTCCAGGCATTGACAACTCTCTGTGTAAAGAAAGACGTCCTAATATCTGTGCGGAATTTGCCTTTAACTAATTTCCACCTGTGGTCTCTTGTTCTGCTGACCCCACTTATCTTAAAAAATCTTTGGTATTTCACTTTGTTAATCCCTTTTAGGAATTTAAAAACCTAAATCAAATCCCCCCTAAGTGTCCGTTTGCTAAGCTTAAATAGATTGAGTTCCTTAAGTCTATCCTCATAACTTTTACCTTTCATACCAGGTATCAGTTTAGTTGCCCTTCTTTGCAATTGATTAATCCATGAAATAATTTTTTTAAATAATAACCACAATAGTATTTATAATGACAGCAATAATAACAACCATTTTAATCTTTGAGTGATCTGCTAGTCACTATATCTCAGGCTATGGCACGCTGTCACATACTGGCTAGCGAGAGGTGCTGTGTGCCTCTCCCAAAATTAATATCAGATTTTAGAAAGTTGGGAATTACATTTTTACATTTAGTTGTTTAATAAGTTGTTTTCTGATGTCCAAATATGTATCACAGTATAAGAGGAAGTGCACCTCTGTCTCTACCTCACCTGTCGTAGTGACCACACATTCGTTGTTATTCTGGTAACCATGTTTTCTTGTGTCTGCCTTTTTCAATGGCTAGACTGTGGTCACCGAGCCTGTACTTGGTAAGGACCTGTCAATGCTCTGTATTTATGACAGAGAAGAGATACTAGGCCAATCTATAATCTCTTTTTAGGGCCCTGATATCAGTAGTGCGGTGATTTGGTAGAAAGCCTCACTCAAGACACTGTGCTCGGTAAGGAAGGCCTGTAATCAGGCATTGAGAATACAGCACACCTTCCCCAGATTGCTGTTCACACAGATGCTTCAGTAGATATTGGGGTCCAATGTGTCTCCTCTCTTATATAGAGATTCCAGATTTCAGGGAGGCAGCCAACTTCTAGAGGCAGCCAACTGCTCTTCCTCCCAGCGAAGGGCTCCCCGATGATTGATGCGTCAATCACCGTGGAAGGCTCCATAGTGTCTCCGTCCCAGTCTGCCAGGAGTCTTGGAGTGACCCTGGACAACCAGCTGTCGGGCCACATTGCAGTGATCACTCGGACCTGCCGATTCTCCCTCCACAACATCTGGAGGATCCGACCGTTCCTCACCCAAGAGGCCACACAACTCCTGGTCCAGGCCCTGGTGATCTCACGTCTGGACTACTGCAATTCCTTGCTGGCAGGCCTACTGGCCTGTGCCATCAAGCCACTGCAACTAGTCCAGAATGCTGCCGTTCGTCTGGTGTTCAACCAGCCAAAGTTCACCCACGTCACCCCTTTACTCTCCTCTCTACACTGGCTCCCCATCGCAGCACGCATCAGATTCTGAATTCTGTACATGTAGCTAATTCTCATCACCACTGCCTACTTGCTCAACACTATGTATCCCTGCTTACTCCATAAAAAACAAAAACTTTTCCTTCCCAGTGTTACAGGTATGGTACGCAGCTGCCTGCGATATCTATCGCTGTATTACTGCACTGATCTCTTGCGTGAACTATGATTGTTCCTATCATGTAGTAATGCACATCTTCTAAGTCTCTCTGGATAAGAGCGTCTGCTAAATGCTTAAAATGTTAAATATAAATGTAGTGTAACGGGGGTCAGCTAGCCTAGCTACGGAAATGCTAGCTGACCTCCATTGTACGTAGGGAATAGCATGCTAGGTGGCTAACAGTAACCTAGGAAACTGTAACATGTCCCAGAGGCCCTTGCAGCCAGCTAAACGTAAGATTATTAGCTAGCTATGTCAAGAAATTTGCAAAGGTTCTTATGTAAAGCACCACATATGTCTGCATCCTGTTGGACTTTTTCACTGCTGTAGCACACTACATTTACACGCTTATAAATATTAAAGCTAAGTATTCTGATATGGCAAGAATTTGTATACATTTCTAACAGTGCTTAATTTGTCAAATAAAAGATGCCGGGGCTCAACTCGCCTCGCCCAACCACACACACCACCCCCGCGGAGGAAAAAGGGTAAACTTTTCCTACCTCTGTGTC
Source organism: Aldrovandia affinis (assembly GCA_029706075.1). NCBI lineage: Eukaryota > Metazoa > Chordata > Actinopteri > Notacanthiformes > Halosauridae > Aldrovandia > Aldrovandia affinis. The sequence continues at coordinate 2,527,811 of JAINUG010000149.1, forward strand.
GCTGCATTTCTGCATTTCTGCATTCTATTTACATTTGTAATGTTCACTGGACGTAACGTTGTTTAATACCAGTTTAAAATACGCGTAGTTGTCGCACTTTAGATATTTATGAGCCCGGGGCTCTGATTCTGACCCCGCATTCTAACAGGGGGCGATTCGGCGATGAGCTGCCGGAAATGCATTGATTCTCTATGAGAGTGAGCGACTTCCGGTGCCTAACCGATTGTCTGATTTATGGGCGTGGCGGTGGCCCAGAAAAGTTGAAAATTCTGAACTTTCGGGCAATGTTGCCCGGTAAGAGCCAATCAAATTCATGTCTTGCTCTTTTTACCTCCCACGCGGAAACCAACACAAAACCGAAATGTTGTTCCTAGTTCCGACACTTCAACATGGAGGAGAAACTGATAACAGCGATCTGCAGTAACCCCATACTTTATTTAATCCTAAAAGCATAAATATTTATAGCTAGTGTGACCGGTGTCTTTCTGCGTTGTTTTTTTAATGATTTGTCCAAGGAGGAGGCGGACAACTTATTTCTTTCGTCTCTGATCGTTTATTCATGCGGTATTGGGAGCTAGCGAGTTAAACCGCAGCTCCAGCTCTTTTCACTTTTGACGTCCCCGGAAAGAGACGGGGGGAAACCCAAAGTTATATAGGGTGACATGACAGGAAATCGGGTCACAGAAGGAGGGACTCCGAGTTTCCCGGTGAATATACAGTAGCCCATTAAAATAAATTAATAAAACGCATACATAAGAAAATAACAAATAAAAGAATACAGATTCTGTGTAATTATAGCAGGTCAAAACAGCAATGTTACACTAGCTAAACTTATATGGCCTACATACATCTTATTTAATGTTTGTGTTGGTTAAAAGGCTATTTTTTATCGCATGGGTACGTTTGGAAAAACGTTTGGAAAACGTACCGGAGAGAAATTCCGAGCTATTTCCAGCGCAAGTAAATGGCCGTAATTGACCCTTCGCTAAACCACGCCCCCCTTAGTTATTGTTGCTAAGCACGTCAAGCTTTCGGAGCCAGCATGGCGCTACCGCTGTCGTTAACTGCTCTCCCTGGAGAAATGTTATCCAATTTTTGGAAAATAGACAAAGAGATTTCCGATAGAACCAGACAGAAGAGCCTACAGTATGCTTTCGAAGGTTATATCCAGGATATCACAATTACTCTGCAAAAAATTACGCAAAAAAATTAGGATAGAAGGGATAGCCTACAGATCACAAAGTAAAAGTGAATCACCTGGCGATTGAGACAGAGGACAAGGACATTAAGGAGCAACACTGTTCCTGTAAAGCTGGGTAGGTCTTTATTCACTTTATTCACTATTACAATCATTAAAAAGCAAAAGCAGTAGGCCTATATAACGTTACATTCAGTAGTAAGTTAGCTAGCATTAGCTAACTAACGTAACATTAGTAGCCTGTGCTGTAACGATATTACTCTGGTTAGCTCCACAGGTTTCTGCGCCCATTGACAAAGTGCTGAAATAGTAATGATCGTAACATCTTAACGTTAGCAAGCTGGCTGGATCACGAATAACAAAGCTAACATTTAGTCTAACTTTACAAACGTTGCAACCCGGAGCTGTATATCCAGACCGTAGCCACGTTAGCGTCGCTGGCTGGTGCTTGCTAGCGCCACGGATAGCTACAAACCTTACGATAATTTAGGTTAACCAGCTAACATCTGATAACAACAGCATAACATTATTTTACGGTTGATAAGAGTAATTACTGACCTTGGAGCAGACAAAGCTGTGCTTGTTGATCTTGGAGGTGTTCAACTGGCCATGAGGACGTCCACATAGCTTTATACACAGTCTACACTTTTCACGATTTGATTTAGGTTTTGTAAAGGGAAAAAAACGTATATCTCCTTCAAACCTCTCTGGGTAACGAGTGTCACTGTTACACGTGCCCCAGGCACAACGTTTAACCATAATTTGCTAAAAATCCGCAAAACCAGCTCGAAAATGAAGAAAAATTCTAATTTTTGCATGAAAGTCAACGGAGGGCAGCAAAAGACTGTCGGACTATCTGTCGGAGTATGTAAAACACGGCGCTGTGATTGGCCAGTTTGCGTTTTGGGGCGTGGTTTAGCGAAGGGTCAATTGCAAAAAGCCTTCTGAGTTTGAGTTTGCGGTTCATAATTGAAGGAAACAATACTGCTAGCCAACTAATATTTATAATAAAGATTCTCAAAATCTATGATGAACTATTCGTTTACCATGCAAAAATGTTGTAAGCACGTCGGAAGCATTTTTGAGGAAGCCAGTCAAGCGTGGTGAACGCCCACTGGGCAATTTATTCGCCTAGTATCGCCCCCTGTTAGAATGCGGGGTGAGTAAGACATTTGCCGGGGAGCAAAATCGCTAGCCCCGGCACAAATTAAGCACTGATTTCTAAGCTTTGTGGTCATGAAAACATCGGGGAGGCATACTGTTATGGAACTCCAATTTATTTATTTAAATTACGGTCTTGAGTTATAATTTGTTTTTGAATTAAAGTTTTTCATTTTTGTTTTTTGATTTATATTATTCTTTTGTTTTGTTTCCCTGTATATGTAAACCATTCAATGTGTACCCAGTTCTATTACTGTGTCCTGAATGTTTTCATATTCTCCCCTGTCCATTGTGTTTTCCTTGGTTTGATTTAAATTTAAAGGGATATTTTAAAAGAGAAAAATTATTATCTGATTATAAAAATATCCTGATTTACTCGAAATAAAATACTATTTCAACACACTGCTCCTATTTGACTCAATTAGGGAACTTGTGTGGTCTGTTCAGACATTATCGTTCTCAATGATGTGCACTTCCATCTAACACAACTAGATGTCACTGTTTGCACAAGGTTTTTCCCCCTCAACAATTATTGCATTTTGGGGACACTATGTGTCAGTAAAGTCAAACCTCACTCAAGAAAAACCCCAGTCAACACTTTATGTAACATTTTATGTTACTTTTTACCATACGTGAAGGCATGAAGGCGTATTCTAAGAAAATAAAAAGCTCAAAAATACTTCAGTCTCATTACATTTTGTTAAAGTCAATGAAAAGAGAGTCACTGAAAGCCTCAAACCACAAGTGTCACTGCACTAGTGTAACTCTGTAAATGATGCTGTTCCTCCTGTTACATTTCAGTGTTTACTTGTATTTATTTTTCTTTTCAACACCAAACTTCTGAGTTGAGTCTGATCTCCGAAGATTCAGCGGGTTTACACACTGGACATGTTTCTCCAGATCAGGATGTGTACAGCACATTGGGCCCGACCTCAGACAACAGCCCAGGGGCTCAGCACAAGGACACCTGCACAGCACAGTAGTAGGGAGTACTCAAGAGTAAGGATTAATAGTGAGGATGAGAAGTTGGTGAAGTCTGTCCTCCAGCAAAGCAGCATAGCACTGGCGTTGCAGAGCAAGGCACAGAGTTGCGACAGGAATGGTATATACACATTATGTATTTGGGCACAGTGCCCTTTTAAAGTCTACATCCTTTAAAGTAAAGCATTTCACTTTTTGTTGCTTTATAGCCTGATTTTCTTTCACTTGTAAATAAAGGTGGACCAGTCTGTTTTAATGTTTTGATTTCAGTAAGGTGACATGGGTGTAGGCTTTAAAGGGGCACTATATATATATAAAGGGGGTATATATACATATATGTACACTACCGGTCAAAAGTTTTAGAACACCCCCATTCTCCAGTTTTTACTGAAATTGAAACAGTTCAAGTCCAGTGAAGAACCTGAAATGGTACAAAGGTAAGCGGTAAACTGCTAGAGGTAAAATAATATTAATAATGTTTAGGTTACCAAAAACGTAAAAATAATGTCAATTTCAGAGTTTAAAAAAAGGCCCTTTTCAGGGAACAAGTAATGGGTTAACGTGGGTTAACAGTCACTCTGTGCAAGTCACCGACTCTGGATCCAGCAAAAGAGCCCCAGACCATCACACTTCCTCCTCCATGTTTGACAGTTGGTGTCACACACTGAGGACAGCCTACAAAAACCTTTCAAAATTTCACATTTTGATCGGTCCATAAGACCTTCTTCCAGTCTTCAGTAGTCCACTGGCGGTGCTTCATGGCCCAGGCAAGCCTCTTTTTCTTATTTTGCCATCTTAGCAATGGCTTTCTTACTGCCACTCGACCTGTCAAACCTGCAGCTCAAAGTCCTCTCTTCACAGTTGAAACTGAGACTTCCTTACTTCGACCAGTGTTAAGCTGTGCTTGAAGCTGTTGTCCTGTGAGCTGCCTATCAGACAAGCTGTTGATTCTCAGAAACTTGTCTTCTGATTTTGTTGTGGCTTTGGGTCTGCCAGACCTCTTCCTGTCAGAGTTTCCTCCAGTTTCCAAGTGCCTTTTGATGGTGTAGGAAACTACTCACAGTTTTGAGTGAGGAAAAGAAGGGTTCAATTCTGGCTTTACTGGCAGAGGGATACAGTTGCTTCTATCCTTCAAATTTCAAAGACGGTGGTTCATAAGAAAAAGGTCAAGCAGCAGACATTGGGGACAACAAAGCTACAGACCGGCAGAGGACGAAAACTACTCTCTACTGACCGGGATGACCGCCAACTAATTTGAATGTCACTCAACAACCGTAGGATGACATCAATTGATCTACAAAAAGAATGGCAAACGGCAGCTGGGGTGAAGTGCACGGCGAGGACGGTTCGAAAGGCTGTTCGTCCTAGGGGCAGGGCTGAAGTTGTGCAAAGCTAGAAAAAAGCCCTTCATCAATGAGAAGCAAAGAAGAGCCAGGCTGAGGTTTGCAAAAGACCACAAGGATTGGACCGTAGAGGACTGGAGTGAGGTCATCTTCTCTGATGAGTCCAATTTTTAGCTTTGCCCAACACCTGGTCGTCTAATGGTTAAACGGAGACCTGCGCCCTTTCGCACCCACTGTGAAATTTGGTGGAGGATCAGTGATGATCTGGGGGTGCTTCACCAAGGCTGGAATCGGGCAGATTTATCTTTGTGAAGGACGCATGAATCAAGCCATGTACAAGGTTATCCTGAAAGAAAAATTGCTTCCTTCTGCTCTGACAATGTTCAACAACAATGCTCCATGCCACACAGCCAAGTCAATCAAAGTGTGGATGGAGGACCACCAGATCAAGACCCTGTCATGGCCAGGCCAATCTCCAGACCTGAACCCCATTGAAAACCCCTGGAATGTGATCAAGAGGAAGATGGATGGTCACAAGCCATCAAACAAAGCTGAGCTGCTTGAATTTTTGTGCCAGGAGTGGCATAAAGTCACCTAACAGCAATGTGAAAGACTGGTGGAGAGCATGCCAAGACACATGAAAGCTGTGATTGCAAATCAGGGGTTATTCCACCAAATATTGATTTCTGAACTCTTCCTAAGTTAAAACATGAGTATTGTGTTGTTTAAAAATTAGTATGAACTTGTTTTCTTTGCATTAAAGGTCTGAAAACACTGCATCTTTTGTGTTATTTTGACCAGTTGTCATTTTCTGCAAATAAATGCTCTTTATTTGGGCTTCCGGTTTTGACATGGCCGAGTGAGGACGTGTTCCGAAGGCTCTCCGCTGAACTTTCTTTTATCCTTTATAAATATAGCGTTTGAATCACCAGAGACAGTACACATTATTGTTGTAAACGACCACCAACTACTTCTTAATGTCAGGGAAGAATAAGTCCCGCGGGGGAAGCAAGTCGACGAAATCCGACAACTCCTCGCTAGCTAGCCAAACGACAACAGGTGAAATGGTGGGGTTGAACACTGGGGACGATGTGATCTCAACCATCCGTACTGAGGTGAAAGCACTACAGGCGGAGATTATGGCCGAATTTCGTGCAACAGCTTCAGCTATGCGCGAAGAAATAGTCAAAGAACTCCGCTCTGCATTGATTTTATTACAGACAACAGTGTCTGACCACGCAGATAAAATCTCCTTGCTGGAAACCTCACAGAATGTAGTCACGGATAGGCTAGCGGAGCTGGAGGCCCAATGTGCTTCCCTGGCTGCGGACAATGTTGTGCTAAAAGCCGCAGTAGATGACCAAGGAAATCGCTCCCGCCGACAGAACATAAGAGTGATTGGCATACCTGAGGGCGAAGAGGGCACCAATCCGACTGCTTTTATGGGATCCTTTTTGAAGGAAGTCCTGGGCGAGGAAACCTTCGCCGACCAGCCGGTCATTGACAGAGCGCATCGTACCCTCGCAACCAAACCACCTCCAGGTAAACCCCCGAGAGCTATGCTAGTGCAGCTGCACTACTACCAGACGAGGGAAATGATTCTCCGCGCATCCCACGAACGTGGACAGTTATCCCACAAAGGGAAAAAAGAAACTCATTAAAAAAAAGAAGTTCATTAAGAAACTTAAAAAAAACATGGACACCTTTTCTGGACTATGCGAAGACCTTGACAGTTGTTCCAGAGGATGGAGATAACTAAAGCCATGGATGTTGGAGGGAATGTTCGGCATATATTCACATTTATGCACCTACACACACAGTTTTATTTTATTCTTTCTTTTTTCTTTTATTTATTTATTTCTTCATTTTTATTTTTATTATTATTATTATTTTTTCTCTCTCTCTTCGTTCCTTTATTCACTTTTATTGTTGATGTAATATGATTAGTCTGTTTTGCTTTTGTATTCTGAACCTTTCCTTTACCTAATTTGTATTTGAAGGTCTCCCAATCCTGTTTATCTCTCTGGGGTGGGGAGGGTGGGGAGGGAGGGAGGGAGGGAGGGTGGGTGGGTGGGTTGGGATGCACAAGTTCAACTGTTTCTGTTATGTTGGAATAATTGCAAACCTAATAAACAGATAAAAAAAAGCTCTTTATTTGGAATTTGGGAGAAATGTTGTCAGTAGTTTATTGAATAAAACACAAATGTTAATTTTTACTCAAACACATACCTATAAATAGTAAAACCAGAGAAACTGATCATTTTGCAGTGGTCTCTTAATTTTTTCCAGAGCTGTATATATATATATGGGGCCAGAAGGAGCCTCTTGGCAGCTGTACGTGTGGAGGGGGAAGGGTGGTATGGGTGGAGTGGGGGACGGGGGTGGAGGTCTTTAGGTGTACTTCCTGTGTTTCCGTGAGGACGGGTGGAGACAGGAAGTCCTCACCCTGTCTGCAGATGTCAGAGGTCGCATTAGTTATGCTCACAAATCCTTTCACTCTTTCACTCCCAGCCATATACAATTTTACAGTCACAGACACATGGAGTCTCTCTCACACACACACACACACACACACAGAGTAATATGTAAGTGCCACACAGTCTCATACTACCACAGTCATGCACACACATGCACATACACCCCTGCAGTCACATGCACACATGCTCCTCACGTGCTCGCCTCTTCTCTGTCCTCTTCTCTGACCCCTCGGTGGTGGAATGGCCTTCTGCAATCGGTCAGGACTGCGGAATCACATACGATCTTCCGCAAGAGACTCAAAACCCACCTTTTCAGACTCCACTACCACTGAATTCTGTACATCATCACCACTGCCTACTTGTTCAATACCTTTTGTATATGTATCCCTGCTAAAAAAAAATGTAATAACCTTTTCCTTTCCAGTGTTACAGGTATGGTATGCAGCTGCCAACAACAATGTCTATCGCTGTATTACTGCACTGATCTCTTGAGCGAACTATGATTGTTCCTACCATGTATTAATGCACATCTTGCAAGTCGCTTTGGATAAGAGCATCTGCTAAATGCTTAAAATGTAAATGTATGCATGTGTAGCGGATGAGCTCTGGTACGTGAGCGTCTGCTACAGAATGTGACATTAATAAGAGTGTGATCAGTTCCGAGAGTTAGGGAACTAAATCGAGATCATCGGTTCGAAACTCGCTGCGGGCAGAACCAACTCCGTTAGACATGCACAGATACAAACACACGTACAAGTAGATACACTTAAATCTGTGTCCAGATTTGGCAATCAATGCACTTTAATTACAGTACAGCCCACACTTGCCACAGTTTAATAATAAGAGTAAAAAAAAAAAATAGAGGATAAAAAGAAAATGGCAAAGAAAAGTAAAATGGCGGACATTCTGAGACAATGAACAGTAGAAAATAATAAAAAGATAATACCAATATATACAGCATATATACAGTAGCAATATTTACAAACATATCAAAACAATACACCTTGAACAATATCTGACAAAAATGAAAACTGATTTCATTAGCTCATTGCGTTTTTTCACAGGTCTTCTGGCTTTACTCTTTCATTCTGAAACACACTCACCCCATAATTGAGCTTTTCTTTAGTCTTTAGCTTTTCTTTGTGCTTGTTCATGTCTCTCATTCCCTCATTCACTCAACACCCTGCGAGTGTATATGTACAGCAGCCTTTCTTGTGCTTCTTATTCTGTCTGCTCCTTCAGTGGACAGGGTTCAGTAGTCACATCCTGTTCCACCAATCACATGACTTCAGGGTTCAGTAGTCAAATCCTGTTCCACCAGTCACATCATGCTAGGGTTCAGTAGTCATATCCTGTTCCAACAGGTCACATGACTCTGTGACCGGCGAGTGTTGTGCTGTTGAAGCGGGTTCCACAAAGTGGCCACACCCCTTTAAAACATGCACACAAGAGCTGGGCTTTCACAGACGAGGAAGACCGGGGTCACAACCTTCTTTGAAACGCTCTGAGAATATCACACACAGATATGAGGTTTCACACACACGCACACACACACACATTATAAGGGAGGAAAGCACAAGCACAAATCTGGTTATTTCTTCTGACAATCAAATGAAGAAAATTACAATTTAAAATGAATGAAAAACAAGTTGGTACTCCTCCTTCCTCTCCTCCTCCCCACCTTCTCACTCTTCCAACAGGAGGGTCGATATAACCCCCACTGTGTGCTGAGTGTTTGTCGGGTACAGTTCAGTTCAAGTGTTACATTTTGCCCAGGGAGGAAGGGGGGATCAGGACAAGCCCTAAAAAAAACCCTGACATCAGGGTGGGGAGGGATGGGGGGGCGGAGGGAGAAAGGGGTGGGGACTGGGGGGATGGGGGTTGAGTTGGGGGAGTGGGGATGGGGATGGGTTGAAAGGAGGGGGTTGGATTAAGGGTCAGTTTGTAGGGAGAGATCACTTCTGGGGTCCCTGGCAATGACCTTTTCAGCTCAGAGGTTTAGCCTGGGGTCAGAGGTCGGTGTGAGGATCACACCTCAGGTCTGCGGTGATGGTCCCACTCTCAAAGGTCAGGGGGTCATGGAGTCACACCTGCAGCTCCTGGCATTCGGGATAGTGGAAGCGGTTAAGTTTCTCCCTCTCGAGGTTAGATATGTCTATTTTGGGGGTGTGGCTGGGCTTAGGAGCGGGGGTGGGGTCTGGGTGGGAGGGGGGCAGGGTCAGTTCGATCTCCTCACAGCAGTGGGGGGCGTGGCGAGGGGCCAGGAGGGGTGCGGTGCGGTCCAGGTTGCAGATGAGGGTGACAGCCTCTCGCTGGTTGTTGATACCCTCATCCGGCCCCGCCCCCTGCAGCTGCTGCTTCTGCCGCTGGCTGTGCAGCCGAGACAGCAGCAGCACGCAGCCAACGCAGACACCCACCAGCAGGGCCAACACGCCAACCAGCATCACGTACACACTGATTCCGCCCCCCCCTGGATCAGACATAGCACCTACAAGGAAGAGAAGAAAGAAAGAGGGGAAGGAGGAGGAGGTTAGGAGAGAGAGAGTAGAATGAAAACAGCACGAGGGAAGCACATTAAACACTGAAATCAAGACATAAGAAAATCCACTCAGCCAAACTGAAAAAAGTCCACTTATCTTAAAGAAATAAATTGTCCCACCCATCCACAACTGTACAGAGAAATCACCACGCCCACTCTCCTGACAGACAGACACCTGCCCCGCCCGCCTACCTGGGCATTGCTGTCCATGGCAGGGATCCTTGAGGCTCATGCACTCGTTACCATGGTAACCCTCGGGGCAGGCGCAGAGGTACCCTTCCTCGGTGCTCCGACAGGGCACCCCCTGCTGGCACGGGTTAGGACTGCAGAAGTCCACCACGACCTGGAGAGAGGGTGGGGGAGCTGAAATAAGCCAGAGGGAGGGGAAAATGCTAGAGAGGAAGTTGGAGACAGGAAGTCAGTGCTGGAGAGGAAGTTGGAGACAGGAAGTCAGTCTGGCTGACCTCACAGTGTGTGCCTGTGTAGCCCAGTGGACAGTGGCATCGTGTGGCTCCTCCTTCCTCCTCCACGCATTGTCCTCCATGCAGGCAGGGGGCACTGTTGCAGGCACTGGGCCCATTCTGGCAGTACTGCCCAGAGAAACCCAGCAAGCAGTGGCACTGGAATCCCAAAAGAGTCTCCTGCAGGTCACAGACACACACATACACCCATATGCACATGTGTACACACACACACCCCCACATGCAGGCACACGCGCACGCACACACACACACGCATAAGCATGGTTATTCAGGAGAGGTGAGCTGACCTTTTAAGCTAAACAAAAAAAGTGGCAGTACATATCTAAACCCCACTCACTCCTCAAACCACAATAATATAAATTCACTAGATAGTTTTCCTTTTTGTCTCACATATTGCATTACACAATCTCACAACTTAATGTCAGCACCACAATTGGTGGGCATGCCAATATAAACCTCTAAGTCAAAGTAAATCAGTGCAACTCTTAATATAAAGCTTTACACTGTAAATTGAGACTTGAAACCAGCACACCAGAGTGTGTGTGGGGTACAGATATAACCTGCACTGTGTGTTGAGTGTGTGTGGGTACAGATATAGCCCACACTATGTGCTGAGTCTGTGTGGGTACAGATATAACCCACACTGTGTACTGAGTGAGTGTGGGTACAGATATAACCTGCACTGTGTGTTGAGTGTGTGAAGGTACAGATATAACCCACACTGTGTACTGAGTGAGTGTGGGTACAGATATAACCTGCACTATGTGCTGAGTCTGTGTGGGTACAGATATAACCCACACTGTGTACTGAGTGTGTGTGGGTACAGATATAGCCCACACTATGTGCTGAGTCTGTGTGGGTACAGATATAACCCACACTGTGTACTGAGTGAGTGTGGGTACAGATATAACCTGCACTGTGTGTTGAGTGTGTGAAGGTGCAGATATAACCCACACTATGTGCTGAGTGTGTGTGGGGTACATCACAGTGGGGCCTTACCTCGCAGCGCCCCCCATTGAGACACCTCCAGCGGCAGCTGCTGTTGGCTGTGGAGTCAGACAGAAGGATGGATGGCACAAAAAAACAGATAAACACAAGAACATATAGGCATTTACAACGGTGTCTCTCAGAGTCACTGTAGCAGTAGGGTCAGCAGTATGTTGGAGCCAGCATGGCACGCTGTTAAAATCAGTGTCTGTTAACATCAGTCAGATTACTATCTCTCACTTCCTCCCTCCTTCTTACCCTCTCTCTGTCTCTGTCTCTCTTTCTCGTACTCACCAATGTCACAGTTTGGCCCAGTCCATCCCTGCAGACAGTCACAAAGGTATCCACCAATCAGGTTACGACATGTTCGAGCATTGACACACACCCCTGCCTCACATTCGTTGGTATCTGTGAGGGTGGACACAGGAAGCACACAAACATTTGTATCACAGGTGTAGCTGACTTACTGCCTGGAACAGTAGGGAAAGCAGTACTGGGTGCTGAACTGAGGCATGAGTGCTCATAACACTGTACAGGGCTGTGTCAATAGCATTAGCTGTGGGTTAGGCCCTACTGCTGGGTCCTGGGATACATGTGAACAAAATTAAGTTGCAATTTTTCCAATACATTCCATTGATATTCACACCAGTCACATGAAATACCACCCTTGTTATATACATTATGTGAGTTATGTGAGTCACAGTGTACATTCAGTTGTGTTAATATATGTTTGAAAGGTCAATTCCATGTTCGAACATGTGTTACATTTTAATATGCAGGTCATTCGGTGGGTCAGGGGCTCTGGAAGTCTGGCCTGACATCCTTATCCAAAGGAAACAAAGAACTCATAATACGAGTCAAGTGCGATTTCAAGTGGTACCTGTCTTGGGGGTTATTATCATTTGGACAGGGATTCAAACTTAAAAACCCTGCACATGGGTGTAATGTTACAGGGGACCAGAGTAAGCGGAGACGGTATGAACATGTAGCGATTCACAAACAGGGAGAAAATAATCGCATAGCTTGCCACAAAATAGTATCACAGAATAAGAAAAGAGGCTACAACAAACACTGTCTTTCTCCCACACACACAGCAGAGAGGACCCTCTGACACACACACACACACACACACACACACACACACACACACACACACGCACACTTTTCACCACCACTGATCACATGACAGCTGCTTGTCTCTCTCCTGGTACAGTGAGAGTAGGTTGGATATCCACAACTGATTAAATAGCATTAACTCAAAATACACTGCGAATTTCATAAATATCAACAATTGTCAATTGTAAACACTTCTATGTATAATCCTGAGAGCATATAGCTACATAGTTTACTTTCTGAGAAAGTCAGTTGCATCACACGTTTCTGCCAACTTTAGCTAACTTACTTGATCAGTGACATAAGGGCACCTGTCTGCCACTCTGTAGCTAGCGAACTCCCAAAAAATCATCACCAGCACCACTGATCATCAGTACCTCCTCATGCACACAGGGAGCTAGGTAATGTTAGCAAACGTATTCAACATGCACTGTTACTGAGTGAGGGCATACATTAGCCCACAGTCCTGTCCTGTGGCTATACAATTTATCAGCACGTTCTATAATAAAAAACATTTCAGTCACACAGGAAGCATTCTACTCAGTCATTTTAGACAAACGCACACAGACTCTGCGTCCTCCGATGTGAAAATCCCCTTGCGGGGAACACAAACACTTAACCATATGTCACTCACATTAACCAACAAGACCAACACTCTAACACTACACAATACGCGTACATGCACGCACACGAATGACAAGGCAACAACTCTGAATACGCACACATGAATGACATGACCAACAACTGATTCCCCACTCGCCCCACCTGCTCTTAGGCTTACTTTCTGCCTGGCTCAGGTTAGGCAATCCCCTGTCCATCATTCACATACCAAATCACAAAACACCAAACAATTCACGTACACCACACCCACTCACATTCTCACACACAACCAGGTAAGCGAATAATCACTTACCATCCACACCAATTAAATAATTATGAAATAATTGTGACCTTTGGAACTAGAATTTCGGGCACCTGTCAGCAATCTCGTCAACTGCGAGATTGCCAAAACTGGCCCTGGAAAGTACAACTGTTCCAAACCTCCTCCATAGCAAAACTGTGGCAAAAGAGAGGCAACCCTGCAACTCCCCTGTTGCAGAGACCGACGCCCTCCACACCCATTTTCCGAACTGGTCCTTTTATTGTCAGTCAAGTTCAGAAACTCCAAGGTGTGTTATAATCCTTTGATTACCCATGATTGTAAAACGTTAACTGGTGAACTGGTGTAGTAAATCTAAACACAACTAAAGTTAGATAGCCTACTGTTACTTAAGCCCCTTTCCCATATGGTTTCTGCAACATTGTCCAATTGTTCAATTATCCAGGTCAGACAGTGTTTTTCAACGTTCCAATATAGGTCTCCTATACGGAAAAATTCTGTGTAGAGTCTGTTCCCACATGACGTGATCGTTTCGGATATAGTCAATGCAGGATGTATTTATTTGAAGATTTACGTCTCTTCTGTCTCATTATACCTCGTCCATGTAGGATGTCTGCTATTTTGTTGTAGACCATGGCATCTCTCACTGTGCCACAGAGCTGTCAGTTCATTTCGTGGTCTGCGCAGATAGACAAAAGTTCCCTTGTCTCAGAGTTGGTCCAATTTCCAGACCTGTTCAACAGCTAAAACAAAGACGCTGCTAACTACCGTTAGGAGTTACAATGGATTTTGAAACTGAACCCCCCTGGCCATATATTTTACACATTTTATGACCTTTCAAGAGTCAACTGACAAAGGTTACACATTTTTAACTATGCACTTAGAAAAAAAAACTAGACAAAACTCCTAGCAATGTTAAATACTACCCAGCTATCAATCGGCTAGCAAGCTAATGTTCACTATTTGGCAATGCGATTAGTTAATACAATGCTCATATGCCACATAGCTATCTATTTGCATAATGTAATCAGATTTTTATATCTCAGTTACTTTCTCTCAGATGGATGGATGTGAAATGTTGTGAAAATAGCCTCCATAAACTAGCGTCAGTAGCTAGCTGGATATGAAATGCTTGTTCGCTAACTTGCGATTCAAATAGTTAAAATAATAGTTTATATGTTTGGTTTGATCATTTAACTAGCTATCTATCAATCAATCAATCAATCTTTATTTTTGTATAGCGCCATTTACAAACAGGTTGTCACACAGCGCTTCACAATTGGCATTTTCCAGAGGGAATCAAAAAACCAGAAAACCATTGGAGCCAATGTAGGAAACTGGAAAATTATTCCCTGACCCCTTAAAAGGCGGTCAAGATGAACTCCTGGAAAATTGTGGGATACAGAGAAAAACAACACAAATAGTCCTTGAGGCTCATGCGGCTTAACAGACCACTGGAAGGGCATTCTAAGTGTAGGAGTGGGGTGGACCTCATCCCTCCAGATACCAGGGCAGGGCGGGGGATGGAACCAGCAGCTAGGGTCTGGGCCAGCGGCATCCGGCTAACACATGGCAGGGGTGGGGGGTTGACTCTGGGGCAGGTGAGCTCGGGCAGGTGCCCACGGCCGGGAGAAAAGAGGAAAGGTGCAATTATGACTATGATAAATATCACGCCGGATCAGGGGAAGAGTAGTGATAACACTTTTGCACCAGCAGAAGTAATCTAGGGCAGCATAACTAATTAGGTGAGTGGCACAGGGAGCACGCAGCCATGAGGGCACTCAGAGACCATCCCACCACATCATCAGCAGTCCTGATAGGGGCGGATCATCACTTATGATTGGTGACAGTAAGGATAGCTCATTGCACCAGAAGGCTCTATTGCTACGCCCTCCACATCTGCACCTAATGACTATAAGAGAGACTAAAGAGATGCGTTTTTAACCTAGACTTGAAAATTGAGACCGTGTCTGACTCCTTCACAGAGATGGGTAGACTGTTCCACAGTAAAGGAGCTCTATAGGAGAAAGCTCTGCCACCTGCTGTATTTTTGATATTCTAGGGACTACCAAGTTGCCTGCATCTTGTGAGCGAAGTGAACGTGGGGGATTGTACGGATGAAGTAGATCCGTCAAGTAAGAGGGTGCAAGTCCATGCAACACCTTATAAGTTAAGAGGAGTACCTTATAGTCTACACGATAGTTTATAGGAAGCCAGTGAAGTGACGCTAACACAGGACTAATGTGCTCATATTTCTTTGTTCTAGTCAGGATCCTTGCAGCAGCATTCTGTATGAGTTGTAGGCTCCTGAGTGAGGCATTGGAACAGCCAGACAGTAATGCATTGCAATAATCTAATCTAGATGTAACAAAGGCATGTACCAATTTTTCTGCATCTATTAATGACAGGAAGCCCCTAATTTTGGCAATATTCCTCAGGTGAAAAAGGCTACTCTGGAAATGTTTTTGATGTGACTATCAAATGAGAGACCAGGATCTATAGTAACACCAAGGTCTTTTACCGCCAAACTTGCAGCAACAGAGCAACCATCCAGATTAAGAGATAAATCAGATAACCCTCTTCTGAGGTTTTTGGGCCCCAAGACCAACATCTCTGTTTTATCAGTATTCAGCAATAGAAAATTATCTGACATCCAGTCTTTTATGTCTTTAAAACAGGCCTCCAACTGTTCGAATTGTCCTTCGCCAGGTTTCATTGATAGGTATAATTGTGTGTCATCTGCGTAGCAGTGAAAATGTACGCCATGTTTACGAATGACATCACCAAGTGGCAACATGTAAAGGGAGAACAATAATGGCCCCAAAACAGAACCTTGAGGGATACCATATTCCACCTTGATGAGAGCAGAGGGCTCGTCATTTAACTGCACAAATTGATATCTATCTGATAGGTAGGATTTAAACCAGGAGAGTGCCTGTCCACGCAGTCCAACTAGGTTTTCAAGTCTGCTCAGAAGAGTTTGGTGGTCTATTGTGTCAAACGCAGCACTTAAGTCCAAAAGCACAAGAATAGAGACACATCCACAGTCAGCTGATATCAGTAAGTCATTGACAACTTTAATAAGAGCAGTCTCAGTGCTATGGTGTTGCCTAAATCCTGACTGAAAAGTTTCATAGATGTCATTTGATGTCAGGAACGAAGTCAGTCTCTGAGCTACAGCTTTCTCTAGGATTTTTGAGAGAAAAGAAAGATTAGAAATTGGCCTGTAGTTACTGAGATTTTCTGGGTCAAGGTTTGGTTTCTTTAAAAGTGGCTTAATTACTGCCACTTTTTGAGAATTTGGCATATAGCCTGATGAAAGAGACAGATTAATAATGTCTAGCATGGATTGCCCCATAACAGGAAGAAGTTCTTTAACAAGTTTTGTTGGGATTGGGTCTAATTGACAAGTAGATGGTTTGGAGGACATAACCAATTTAGAAAATTCAGTCCACTCCAGAGCACTAAAAAACTCAAGAGTAGCCATAGGACCCCTGTCCTGGTAAGCCTGTGCTTTCTGATCAGTGTCCGCTACAGCAGAAGGTGCCATTTTAGAAATTTCATCTCTAATTTTCTCAATCTTCTCAGAGAAAAAGTTCATGAAATCTAGCTAGCTAGTGCATTAACATAGCTTATTATATTATATTATATTGTTACATATATATCATATTATATTGTGAACACACTGTTATCTGGCAATGTGAAACCACCATATGTAAGAACATGGTAACCGTTTGCATGCTTTATCTGGGAATGTTGCTGCTTTTCGTTCCCACTAGAGCCGTGGCAGAAGATTTCCGTAAATCTTACTAGGTCCTGAGCTGGAAAATTGCCGGAGTGTCTTACACGGAAAAGCGACACCGGCTCCTGTTCCCAAATTACCGGAACATTTACGGGTTAAGGTGCATGTGGGAAAGGGGCTTTAGTACTCTTTAATAAAATGTATAGTTTCACATTTTCCCCCATTTTCCTCCCAATTTGGTTGCTAATTATACCCTCTATTTATCTCAATTCACCCTCCCCCATGAGTCTGCCGCACGTTCTCCGGGTAACGAGCCAATTTTTCCAGGCCGGTAGATCCGCGTCTTCTGAGATGGAACTTGACCACGGACGCCCTTCCTGCTCGTCGATGGACTCGTGCCGGCTCACCCTCCCCCCTCCACCTGGGGCGGACAGCCAGATGCCGCCTCCAATCGGGGCAATCGGCCAATATTGTATATTAACACACATACACACACACACATACACACTGTCCAATCATAACTGCAATAGAAGATGCCTGAAGCACTGCTGGGTCCCCTGCCACACACTTGCACCAAAATAAGTGACTGCATGTAGCTGCATGTCTCTCCCTGCACCAGTACCAGAGCTGAGGAGGAGCACATGGGAATGAAAGCCATTGTTACTGTGGGAACAGCTCCCAGGTGTGTCTTTGCACACCTGGGAAGTCCACCAAGCTACAGCATTGCTCAACCAGCTATAACACACTGACACCCGGTAACACAGAGAGGCAATGCTCTCACACATACAAACACATACACTCACACACACACACACATACACACACACACACTCACACATACACACTCACACACACACGCATGCACACACACACACACACACACACACACACACACACACACACACACACACACACACACACACACACACACACAAACACTTGCACACGCACACTCACTTGCTTTTATCCAAAGCGACTTACAGTAATGAATGCATAGATTTTTCAGTATATGTGGCCCCAATGGGAACAGGTGATGATCCCAAATGAGGTGGGGAAAAAAGGAGAAAGATATCTGTATAAATGCAAATAAGAAATGCAAATGATGTTGCTTGGATAAAGAATCTGAATATATAACATATTATATATGTATGTGATGTCACTCAAATTGTATGTTGCTTGGATAAAGAATCTGTTTCAGAATAATCTTATTTTCATCCCCACTAACGAGGTGTCATGTTTCCTTGGAGATGCTGTTATGTCAAACCGCTGTTTTATGCTGCTGTACAGAGATCAGAGATACAATATTTTCATTTACCACGACATTGCATACAGATCAGTGCTGGGTGTCTTTCTGTATAGCCCCAGACAACCGCACAATTAAACAGGAATCAATTCAAACACATAATCATACATAATCAAGTCCCCTCACCCTTGAAATGATTGCTACAGGGAGCAATACAATTGCAGGTTATGACACATGATTACAACATTCAGAAGCTCTGTAGCATGACTGTCTTCTGATGACACACAATATGATACAAAGAGACAGACAATCCCAGAAATCTGTTCTGACATTGCAATTCCCAGTGCATTCTGGGACACATGGTAAAATGTTTTCAAAAGAAATTGATCACATTGTTTCATAAGCCAACAGGTTAACAGAGCTGCGTATATAAGAATAAATTGAGAATCTACATTGGATTTTACATCCACACATTTATATAAATATGAAGATGTTATCCTTGAAAGGCACTATATAAATGCTTTAATGCTGCCTTCATGCAGTGATGGTGTGTGTGTGTGTGTGTGGACACTGACTCACCTAGTTGGCAAGTTCTGCCTGACCACCCGGGGGCACACAAGCACTGGAAACCTTCTGGCTGCTCCTGGCATGTTGCACCCTGACCACATGGACTGGAGGCACACTGCCGTACTGCTGCAGAGGATACACACACACACACACATACACACACAAACAAATATTCAATCAATGTGTCAATCAGTCTGTACATCAGACAGTCATGAGAAAATGTGTCGGATGTGGGAGGTGTGCGTTTGTGCATGTGTGGGGTCTGACTATGCCTTGTTCCACTTCTCTGGAGAGGAATTACAAACAGAGAGAGGGGAAGACTGCACTCTCACACACTACTACAGTGCCATGGGAACCACACACACACACACTACACAGACACACTTCCCGTTTATCCTGTGGGTATCACATAGTCTGCCTTAGCACTGCAGTGCTCCTCCCCCACCACTATTTTTAATGGAAGGCCATTTAGAGAACTCTGTCACATACAATACAATACACTCATTCCCCTGGCCAGTTTGAGAGAGAGAGGAATTTAAATGTTCTTCCCCATTAGCTGAGTGCATATAAATCAGGTTTGGAAACAGAGGGCTCGTGTTGTTTTCTTGGCTGTTGTCCCTCATACAAACAGGCCCTCGTAGGGTCTTTCACTTTCCAGCGTGGAAAATAACCAGACACTTCAGAACATCTTCATAACGTTAAAACAACAAACACTGCACACTGCACTGCACACACTGCTATACTACACTGCACTGCACTGCACACTACTTCTCTGCACACTACACTACACACACTGCTCTGCACACTACACTGCACACACTGCTCTGCACACTACACTGCACACACTGCTACACTACATGACACACACTGCACTGCACAGCACACTGCTGCTACGCTGCTATATGCAGAGCTGTAAGGCTGTGAGCTGTAATGCCCTCTAGGGTCATTATCTGTAGTGTGCCTGGTACTATTGTGGTGTGTCATGATTGGGCTACAAGTATGTATGTAGGTTGTATATATATGTGTTTGTGTGTGAAGGACAGTAGAAGGTCAGGCACACACACACACAGACACACATACTGTATATATATATTGTATATATACACCCCCAAAAGTTTTAGAACACCCCCATTTTCCAGTTTTACTGAAATTTAAGCAGTTCAAGTCCAGTGAATAACCTGAAATGGTACAAAGGTAAGCGGTAATCTGCCAGAGGTTGAAAAAAAAAAAAAGGTTTACGTTACTGAAAAATAACTGAAAAATAATGTAAATTACCAGTTATAAAAAAACCTCTGCAGTTTACCACTTACCTTTGTACCATTTCAGATTATTCACTTCAATAATAAGGACTTGAACTGCTTAAATTTCAGTAAAAACTGGAAAATGGGGGTGTTCTAAAACTTCTGACCGGTAGTGTACACACACACACACACACACACACGCACACACACACACACATATACACCTCCCCACATACACACACACACATATACACAACCCCTCCACACACACACACACACACAGCTGCCTATGAAGCAGAATGGTGTTTTGGTTCACACACACTGTTGTTGTTGATGTGATTGGTGCTTTGGTTCACACACACTGTTGTTGTTGATGTGATTGGTGTTTTCGTTGTGCTAATGACTTATCCTGGCTGTCTGATTGTGGCAGCTTGTGCAATCACAGTGCTGATTGGTGCTGATTACCGGCTGCACAGGTGTGTCCTGTCCAGCCATCTGCGCAGATGCAGCTGAAGCCTGTGGTGTCCTCCACACAGGTTCCTGCATTTAGACAGGGGGCCGACAGGCAGGCGTGCTCAACTGCGCAGAGGAGAGAGAGAATCTAAACCAGGCTGACCCACACTACTACCAGCACAAAGCACTGAAAACCAGCCAGCCATAATCGTCTCTTGGATCAACTGGCTCTCAAATACTAATGTGTGCACAGTGCACCAGACAAAATGACACCAGCAGCATTCAAATTAACTTTAATAATTTATAATTGGCATGAGGAAACAAAATCAAAACATAAATTAGACTATTACATTTTACATTTACATTTTAAGCATTTAGCAGACGCTCTTATCCAGATGTGCATTAATAAATGGTAGGAACAATCATGGTTTGCGCAAGAGATCAGTGCAGTAATACAGTGATAGACATCATTGTAGGCAGCTGCATACCATACCTGTAACACCAGGAAGGAAAAGGTTAGTAATTATTATTATTATTATTTTTATTTTTTTAGGAATAAACAAGTATACATGTACAAAAAATATTAAACAAGTAGGCAGTGGTGATGACAATTGGGTAGATGTATAGAATTCAGTGGTAGTGGAGTCTGAAAAGGTGGGTTTTGAGTCTCTTGCGGAAGATCGCAAGGATTCTGTGGGCCTGACCGATTGCGGAAGGTTGTAACACCACAGAGAAGAGGCGAGACCGTGTGGAGCGGCTGCCGGGCGCCCGGAGGGATGGGACAGTCAATTTGCCAGAGGAGGCTGAGCGGAGGGGTCTGGCTGGGGTGTAGGGTGTGATGAGTGTCTGGAGGTAAGGGGGAGCAGTTTCTCTAGCCGCCTGAAAAGCAAGCACCAGTGATTTGAATTTGATGCGTGCTGCGATGGAGAGCCAGTGCAGAGGGGAGAGGGGTGACATGGGTGAACTACTCCCTAGCACAATATCTGGCCAGAGTACAACACTTGTGGAATAATCTTCCTGTAAATTTTCAGGCTTCAGGAACACTCTGTTTTTAAATCTAGTCTAAAAACCTACTTTTTTAGTCAATCCTATAGATGAGTGGAGAGACTGGATTGAGACCGTAGAGCTGTCTGGTGAGCTGAGATGATGGTGCTGTCTCCCTATCACTGCCTGTGAGCGCTCAGGGTTAGCTGCTCTGTGCTGTGTTACGGTGCTGTCAGTTCTAGTCCACTCTCATGGTTGATACACCCACTTTCTGCTCATCTTTTAGCTTCCAGAGCTTAGACTGTCCAATGTTACACTCTAGCCTCTCCATGTACTTCCCTAACACTCTTAACCTATCTATTATTATGACTCGCCCTTAACCGCTCCAGCACCAACCCTCTCCTGGTTCCTCCCTGAGACTACTTAGTGGGCTCCCCCACTAAGATGGGTTCCTCCTCAGATTTCTTCACACTGGGGAGTTTTTTTCTTTCACTTTTTTGTGACAGTTCTCTGTAAAAAGCTATATATAAATAAAAAATTGAATTGAAAAAACAAAAAATTACATTAACAATGTACAGTGCCAATGAAAGAAGCCGCTGCAAAAAAGTGACAATTTATTTATTTTTCTCCAACTTTTCTTCCCTAATAAATCAATATCAAGACCTACCAGACCTAGACAAATTAAAAATAGTTCTGGGTGAAGTTACTATTTAATAGAGGTAGCAGCCTAATATGCCTACCAAGTACATTTACCATGCAAACAAAGAATATTTGAATTTGTATTTGAGAGAGGGAGAGA
>JAINUG010000149.1:2555000-2560000 GCA_029706075.1 Aldrovandia affinis
AACGTCTCTTAATAGTTTTAATTGTCCCTTATTTCCTTTTCCCAATGTTTTCAATCTAGATTTTTCAAATACTTTTTTCAGAGAGCCTGTCAAGCTCAGCAAAACAAAAATAAGTAAAAAATGATTGCTTGATAAAGTTTTTGCAAATAAATCTAATTTAAAGTGAACACTCTAACTATTAAGCAAATAGGTAAAGTGCTCACTGCCCCCTTACCCTGCCGACAGTCAGGCTCCACCCCTTTACCCTGCCAACAGTCAGGCCCCACCCCCTTACTCACCCTGTCCATAGTCAGGCTCCGCCCCCCTTACTCACCCTGCCCACAGTCAGGCTCCGCCCCCTTATGCACTGCACACACATACACACACACTGCACGCACACACACTGCATGCACATGCACATGCACACACACACACACACTGCACGCATACACACACACATTTTAACAATTTATTTATGTCCACATAAAGAAAAGCATACAAGGACACAAATACTGAAGGTGCAGTACAGTTGCATTCACAGAATCATGGCACAGATCTTCAAGATACAAAACAAAACACATCACTTATGGGTATACGGTAAGTAGCAGCGTCTCCGCCATATATGGCGGCTGCCAATGATAGCAGAGACAGCACAATATTTAGCTAGCCTTTTAGCCCCCTTTTTGGGCATCCCAAGTTGTTGAAACCCTCTAACAACCAACCTGTGAGTATGTCCTAGGCTGCTAAATATGAAAACGGATAGTCTGCACCTATAGCCTAGCTCTGAGATGGTATTTAGGAGTGGTTGGTATTTAATGACCTTGGTCATAAAGGCTTCCTCTAGGCTAGGGTCAAAGGTGCAGGCTATCTCTAATACAGACACTTCTTTGGCCTCTTCATTAACAACAACATCTGGTGTATTGGCAGACAACTGTGTAAAAATGTCTAGGTTACCATCACAGAGATGGAACATGGAAGGATTGACATGGGAATGTTTGTACATTCTCAGTGAAGAAGAGAAATGGTTTAATATGTCCTTCACTATGAGGCCCACTATTCTGTTGTGACGTGCTATTTGCTAAATGCTTATTCCTTTGTAAGCATAACAGCCATTCAAGATGTGTGACATTGTTTCAGTGACCTGTTCTGTGGTGTGGTGTAAGTAATGGGGAACCTGAGTAGTAGGAAACCAGATAGAGATTGAGTCTGGTAGGAAGGACTTGTAGTCTGGCTTTTACAGTAAATGTGACAATGTCCTCATTGAGCGCAGTGTTCTTAAAGAATGAATGAGAAACAGAATGATCGGCAGAGACATGCAAGGAAGACATGCAAGTTTTCCCTGAAGTTTTAGTCCAGTCCAGTGTTGTTGTTGTCTATGTTGGTGTAGATCCATGAGAATTTGCCTGGCACCTGCAGATGTTAGCAGGTGACTGTGTCCAGCATATGTGGCTGTTGCCTTGACCTGGATGAGGGGGTCAGTTATAATGTCATCTGAGACCCTCACGGTCCCAGAGTCAGACCGCGCCCACTCCAGGGACACTCCAGTTCGGACACAGAGGTCGTTCAGATCCGGCCAATCTGACCAAACCCCAAAACCAGCGGAATGGGTGTCAAGTTTCCCGCTGGGCTTCCTTCTGAATCCGAGGAAGTGGGGCTCTGGTTACCTGGCCAGTGGGACCTTACGTCTCCTTAGGTCCAGGAACAGGGAGGATCAAGCCAGCTCCCTAACATCCTTGTCATCGTTATTCAGCATTTTCAGAAGGTGGGAAATCCACATGCTGGTATAAATCCACTCCACGTTTGGTACCCCCAGCCCTCCCTCCCACTGGGGATGAAAAATAATGTCACGGGTACTGTGTGAATTGAGTCCAAACCACTTTCGCACTAGGCTCACTGTTTTGTCATTCATTTCACTCAGCACTTTCTGTTGGATGTGGACATTGGAGAACAGGTACTGAGCTTTAGACAGGGCCACCTGTCTGACAGCTTCCAACTTCATAGTCAGCGGCAGCGGACTTCTGTTAATCAAGTCCAGCCTGGATGTGAACTCAGACAAGATGATGTTAACTTGTTCCTTCCATTCTCCTGCAATGTTAATTTTATGTCCAAGATAGGTGTATATCTCATGGAGAGAGTATACATGTATGGGTTCTGTTGCTATTGTGAACGCAGGGCATGTGTCAGTTTTTGAACGATACCACCGATTCCCTCCACTCCTCCTCTCATACAGAACAGCACATTTTGTGTTCTTGACCTCCAGGCCGGACCATTCCAAAAAAGAATCTGTCTTGGTGAGCATGTTCTTAATTGTACTCTCTTCCCTAGAGGCTAGCAGGATATCATCCGCATAGCCCTGTACTGGGTTGGGGGAGATCACACCGTGGGGGGCACACTGACACATCCACTTTATCCATTGATTGGTGGCAATTATAAAATTAACTGCGCTCCATGGACAGCCAGTTTTAATGCCTATCTGAAGAGGTGTTGGGTGAGTGAGCTGTTTTCCACAGATTACTTGGATAAAGGAGCCTCTGTATACATCTTTCACTATGTCAATGAATAGTTGGGGTAGTTGTATTTCCTCCAGTGATCTAATCATGACATTGTGAGTTAGTGTCCCAAATGCATCTCTAAAGTCAAGGAAGACTGAATACAGTCTACAGGACTCGTGCTTAAAGTAATCTATCCCTGTTTTAAGGCAGAATACATGTTCATTCATACCTTGCATGTTGATGTATGCCTTCTGCTTGGTGGACAAAATGTCAGCATTCACCAACCAAGGGAGGACTCTGGCCAGTATGCACTTCATGAATACCTTATAGATGGTGGGTAGGAGAGATATATCCCTCCATGTTGTTAGATCCTCAGGGATATTGTCTTTTTTGGGAATACGGTGGATTAATGCTCCTTTCCATGAGTCTGGTACTCTTCTATTTTCCAAACAGACATTAAAGATAGTTGTTAAAATCTGACATGACTGCGTGGCTTTAAGGGTCTCGTATGTCACCCCATCTATGCCGCTGGCTTTGTTTTTAGGAAGGCCATGTAAAACAGTCTCTACCTCCTCAAAGGTAAAGTGCGTGGTGTTAGGGAGGAATGTTGGCCTGAGTGACGGCACATCCCTGTGCCAAGGCGGGGGTGGGAGATCGTCATTAAGCCTTCGGTTTTTACATTTATTATCATAAAAAGCTTGTATGGCTGCAATGTCACTGGGGCAAGGGGGAGGATCGGGGTGCTCACTGTTGTTTAAAATGATTTGGATCGCTTTAGATCTTCTATGCTGCCACCCCCTTACTCACCCTGTCCATAGTCAGGCTCCGCCCCCCTTACTCACCCTGCCCACAGTCAGGCTCCGCCCCCCTTACTCACCCTGCTCCGCCCCCTTACTCACCCTGTCCACAGTCAGGCTCCGCCCCCCTTACTCACCCTGCCCACAGTCAGGCTCCGCCCCCCTTACTCACCCTGCCCACAGTCAGGCTCCACCCCCCTTACTCACCCTGCCAACAATCAGGCTCCGCCCCCTCACTCCCCCTGCCCACAGTCAGGCTCCGCCCCCCTTACTCACCCTGCCCACAGTCAGGCTCCGCCCCCCTTACTCACCCTGTCGACACTCCGGCCCAGTCCAGCCCTCCAGACACACCTTGACTCCAGCGGCATCACAGCCGAAGTGGCCGAAGAAGTCACTGCGCGCGCGGCACAGCTTGTTGCAGAGCGGGCCGTAGTAGTTAGTGGCGCAGCGGAAGCGCAGTTGGTACTCCAGACTCAGCTGCCGGCCGTGGTGTCGGAAGGTCTGCCACTGCTCCCCTGGATTGAGCATGGAGGAGAGCAGCACCCGCTCGATCAGCTCCTCCTGCCCTGCAGGGGGCAACAGAGAGAGGGGAAGGTGAAGAGCGAGGGAGAGACAGATACATGAGATGACTCTCTCTGCTGTATTGAAAACAAAGTGGATTCCAGAGAGGCTCACAGAGCCTGTCATCTCTAACAATCAGGAATTTAACTCTCACAGGGCATTGTGTGTGTGTGCAAGAGAGAGTGGTTAACTTTTAGATTAGCTGTTTGACAAATCACAGATATAATAATATATAAGAATATAATAAGAGAGAGAGGGGAGGGGCGAGAGGGAGGGAGAGAGATAGAGAGAGAAAGGGAGGGAGAGAGAGAGAGGGGAGGGGGAGAGGGAGGGAGAGAGAAAGAGCAAGAGAGAGAGGGAGGGGGGGAGGGGAGAGAGAGAGAGAGAGAGGGAGGGAGGGAGACAGGGAGGGAGAGAGAGAGAGGCTATGCAACCAAGCAGAAGAGGAGGGAGGGAGGCCATGTGTGTGCTAACATGATCCGAAACTCCAGATAGAGATGAGATCATCTAGGCATGAAAGAAAAGAATGAAAACAGAAGCAGAAAGAGGAAGAATGAGGTGAGAGGGAGAACAAATAATTCTCTCTCATCTCCACAGGCGTGAATCCCCATCGGCATGTTTTTAAATGAGACCTTGTTATTCAGAGTGATTTACAGATCAGTGCAAATACACACACTGCACACACATACACACACACTGCACGTACACACACACTGCACGCATACACACACACACACACACACACACTCTGCACACACTGCACACATGCAGACATTATTGAGGGTGTTCTCTTCCTGGTTGGAATGTAATTGAATGAAAAATACCTATAATGTTCTATGGAGATTTTTCTGGAGAATTTCACTCAGTTTCCTGAATTGTCTGAAATGGACCCCACAACCCTGCAGGGAGGAGCTCCAGAATCAGAATGATTCAAATAACTATGAGTCACAGTTACATTCCGCCCTGCGTACCTGTTCCTGTGTGTGTGTGTCTGTGTGAATGCGTGTGTGTGTGTGTGTGTGTGTGTATGTGTGTGTCTGTATGTGTGTGTGTGTGTGTATGTGTGTGCGTGAGTGTGTGTGTGTGTGTGTCTGTGTGAATGTGTGTCTGTGTGAATGCGTGTATGTGCGTGAGTGTATGTGTGTGTGTGTGTGTATGTGTGTGCGTGAGT
>JAINUG010000149.1:2562500-2587500 GCA_029706075.1 Aldrovandia affinis
TGGGGGGGTGTATGGATGTGTGTGTAGATCAAGCCTTACCTGGCTCTGAGGTGTCATTGTCATAGTCCAGTGCCTCAAGCACTAGGGAAAAGGATTTCTGCAGACAGACAGACAAACATAGTCCCGTGTTAAAACATTCCACTAGTGTTCTCATACAGGCATCGTGCTGGTCAGGATTAGTGTAGTTCAGAGGAGTCTGGAGAGCTGCAGGGGTGAAACTCTTCCAGGAAAAGTTATGAAACGTTATGCTCTACAATGCAATGGCTAAAAATGTAAATAAATAATAAACTCTATAAATGATATAAACACAACAAGGGAACACGTGAACAAACTCCTGTCCAGAGCGTGGATGGATCCAGTGGTCATGGTCCATATTTGAGCCACTGACATAGGTAAGGGTAGGTTTAAGGTACTGCAGGACACATTTATAGAATTAGGAACAAAGTTAAGGGGCAGAACCTCCATGGTGGTCTTCTCTGGAATTCTGCCAGTACCACGTGCTAGTAAAGGGAAGCAGAATTTTATATGGAGATTTAACACGTGGCTACAAACCTGGTATAGGAAAGAGGGGTACAGGTTTATGGGGCACTAGGACTCCTTTTGGAACGGGGGTTACCTGTACAAGCGGGACGGGCTACACCTGAACCAGTGGGGTACAGCTACATTATGCTTAGGGTAGAGGAGGAATATTTAAACTAGGGACCGGGAGGGCAGGGAGGTAAATTAGTAGCAGTATTAAGGATATGTTGGTTATGGACTGCCCATACCAGGGCTGAGTATAATAATAACTGTGAGGACATAATTAATAAAGATCTTTTAAAGCATAATGTGTGTAGAGATGGTTTTGCACAGTTATGTGTTGGGGGTGGAAGAGAATAAAGGTACCTTTGTTTAAACACTAGAAGCATAAAAAATGGTCATGGCTGTCATGTTGAATGGGGGTTATGACATTGTTGGGATTACTGAAACATGGCAGCGGATGGGGATGAATATAATGTGGAGGGGTAGAAATTGTTCAGGAAGGACAGAACATATAAAAGAGAAGAACAAGTGGCCCTTTAATTGAAAGAAAACCTTAATGTGTAGGAAATTACAGAAATGAACTCTCATTACTTGTGAGGACATCTGGATTAGACTACTCATCATGAGAAGTGGCGATAATATAGCAGTATGCTATAGACCTCCAGCTTCAGATAGTAACATAAATACTATGCTCTATGGTAACAAAAAACAAACTTGTGCAGAAGAAGAAATGTTAATAATGGGCAACTTCAATTACCCCTCTATCAATTGGGAAGTAGTGTCAGGTCAGGGTAAATGTGAAGAGGAGTTTTTAGATGTGGTTAATGACTGCTTTTTGGTACAGTCTGTTACTCAGCCTACGAGAAGGAAATCAATACTGGATCTGGTTTGGTGTAATAATTCTGACAGAATTTGCAGCACAGAGGTAGTAGAACCACTAGGGACAAGTGATCATACTGCAGTCACTTTTGACATTTTTTGGGGGCAAATTAACACGACCTCCTCTAACTCTAAAACTGAACAGACAAGCTGATTTTGATCAAATCAGAGAGAATTTAAGTAATATAGATTAGATAAAACTTCTAGATTGCAAAACTGTAACAAAAAATGTATTAAATTTAAAAGGGTTATCCATTTCCTGGACGCCCCCTAGAATTTTGACTGCTGCAGGTAAAAGAACTATGATTCAGCACAAATCCGTAATGCATACATTCATAGAATAGCATGCATGGATCACTAATATTCTACTACCTAGTCTAAAGGCAAACTCTGCATGGATATCAGGAAGTGTTTAAAAAAAAAAAGAGAGAGTTGTCAATGCCTGGAACAGCTTGCTAGGTCGGGTAGTAGAGGCAGAAACACTTGGGCTATTCAAGTCCAGTATGCAGTACTTGATGCAGTACTGGATACTCTTTAGATTAGGACATAACAAGCCTAGATGGGCGAAACGGCCTGTTCTGGTCTTCATGTATTCTTATGTTCTTAACATGGCTGACTAAGGGAAGTGCAGATCATGGTCCAACACCACTGCCATTCTACTACTGCCCTTTCCCTACTGCCCTTTCACTGTTGCCCTTTCACTACTGCCCTTTCACTACTGCCCTTTCACTGTTGCCCTTTCACTACTGCCCTTTCACTGTTGCCCTTTCACTGTTGCCCTTTCACTGTTGCCCTTTCACTGTTGCCCTTTCACTACTGCCCTTTCACTGTTGCCCTTTCACTACTGCCCTTTAACATTGCCCTTTCACTACTGCCCTTTCCCTTTCACTACTGCCCTTTCACTACTGCCCTTTCCCTTTCACTACTGCCCTTTCACTGTTGCCCTTTCACTGTTGCCCTTTTAGGTGTCTTAACTTCCCTAAATGACCTCTCTTCACACTACTCTTCCACTGAATATATATATATATTTTAAATCATTTTCTCCCTGTTTTGTAGGTTGTGGTGTGCATCTTGGTGATGGAAACCATTTTATTGTAGCTGTACTGATCTCTTGCTCGGGCTGTGATATTCTTGCCATATAAAATGCACTTATTATCGCTCTGGATAGCAGCGTCTGCTCAATATCGAAAATGTAAAAACGTACAATGTAGGAGGTACTGCCCTCCCTCTGGGAGACAGGCACAGTGTGTATCACACACACACACACAGATAAGATTGCAGAGAGGCGGGCGCTTGGAGGACCAGAGGCAAGAGCTGCTGATGAGCTACTGGGATGTGCAGGCACGCCTCCCAAACACACAGTGAGAGGGGGAGAGAGAGACGGAAGAAAATGAGAAAGAAGAGGAAACAAAGGGAGAGGAAGAACGGAGGGATGGAGGAAAGAGATGACAGATACAGAGTGGGGGAGAGAAGAGATGGAAAGAGAGGAGAGAGAAGGAAATGAGAGATTAAGAAGCAGATGAAAGGAATGAGAGAAAAAGAGAGGGGGAGAGGGAGCTGACAGTGACAGCAAGCTTGTATATTCAGGTGCATCAAACTATTATAAAAAATATTCCTGGTATTTGATAGAACACACATTTGACACAACGTGTAATACATATTGTATTAATTGACAGTACTAAATTACCCAGCAGGTAAGATATAGTTACTCATTTAGACCTGCTATAGTTTATATTAGACCACATAGCAAAGATACAAAAAGATTATGCTTGAAAGTCGTCATGGTAACACAACTGCTCATAGTGGATGCTGGGAAGGAGGGGAGACTGTGAGTGAGTTCTTTACGTGACGGTGTGCTTCTGTAGGAGCAGCTGCTGTAGCTCATTATCATGGGGGGATTATGTACCAGTAAAGAATTCAATTCTAATCTCACCTCTGAGAAAGGTGGAGGAAAAGGAATGGAGGGGAGGGGAAGCTGAGTGAAGAGAGAGAGAGAGAGAGAGAGTAGAGAAGATGAAAAAAAGACGAGAGAAAGAATGAAAGAAAGGGGAAAATGACAGAACAGGCAATGGGAGGAAGTACAGCGAGAGAGTGAGAGAGGAAAAGAGAGAGGAGAGGAAATTAAAGGCCAAAACACAGCTGTGTTGTTTCTCTCCTCTCCCTCCCCCTCTCTCTCTCCCTTTCTCTAACCTCTCCCTCCCTCCCTAGCCCCTCCCTCCCTCTCCCCCTCCCTCCCTCCCACTCTCTCCCCCTCCCTCCCTCCCACTCTCCCCCCTCTCTCTCTCCCTCCCCCTCTCCCTCCATGATGGGGAGTATTCCTGTTAGAGGACACACCTAAATGAGCTCATTCCTGCAGGTGAGTCACAACTCTAGGATGGGTGTAACATACAGGTCGCGGGGTCGGGGTCAATTTCAATTCAATTCTTATCCCAGATGGGAAATTTGCTTTTACAGTTAACACAGCTTCCAGTCTCAAATACACAAATGCATGAGAGTAAAATACCAGTGCAAATAGTATATGGGACCTGGCCCTGTTTTACTTGACTCAACTGAATCATATATACATGTGTAATAAATGATTTAAAATGTGTAATAAATGATTTATAAAGTCATGCAGAGAGGATGTTGTGGCTTGGTGCAGAGGGCTAGGGTACAGGTCCAGCACTAAAACATGGACCCTCTCCCTCTCCTCCCCCCTAGCTGTGGCCAACGGCCTGCTTGGAACCTGCTGTCCCCTCTAAAAGGTTTCACACCATGGGCAGCAGCTCACACTTCCCAATGTGGCTCATATGTTTTGATTGGTTGGTGGCTCATTAGTGTCTGCTGGTTGTTATGGTGATTTTGATGGATGTGAAGCGTTCCATCCACAGTTCCCAAACAACCAAAATAAGATAATTAAACAAAAATAAATCACATTCAAACAACATGCGCCATTCCGGCCCCAACTCTGGTCTTTCATTATACAATTAAGGCTCATATTTAACACAGTGACAGCCTGACCACCATCAACGCTTATCTCCCTCTCTTCATTCTCATCCCTCTTTCTCTTGATGTCTCCCCAGTCCTGCTCTTTCTCTCCCTCCCTCAATCTCTTTCTCTCTCTCAGATGGCAGAGGAGGAAATCCTGGCTGATCCAGGCTGTACAAAGAGAGCTGTGTGTGACAGGAAGAGCCCTGTCCCACTGAGAGGAATTTCCCCTCTCAACGACTCTCTCACTGACACACACACACACACACACACACACACTCTACCCCCCTCTCTCTCACTCTCTCTCTCTCTTCCACACACACACACACACACACACACACACACACACACACACTCACTCACTGACACACACACACACACACACACACACACACACTCTCACACACACACACACACACACACACACACACACACACACACACACACACACACTCACACACACACACACACACACACACACACACACACACACACACACACACACACACACACACACACACACACACACACACACACACACACACACACTCTACCCCTCTAATGAATTACAAGTAAATATTGCCAAAACATTCACAACAAGAAATTAATAGAACAATTCACAAAAAACAAAGCATTGTTCAAATGTACATACGAACAATGACAATAATAATAATAATAATACAATGGCGATAGCCACATATGATCATCAACATTTTTGTCAATGATGACAGGAGTTCTACTGGCTGTTCTACTGGCTGTCCACGAGGTTGTGGCAAGTTGTGACATCTTGAGGCGTGGCACATTCATTTTTTTCAGGTAGCCTATTTCATCTGATAAGTTTTCAAATTCATCAAATTTTTTGGCAATCTTATGGAAAAATAAATCTCTTTCTTTTTCGAATTTCTCACAATACAGGAGGAAGTGCATCTCTGTTTCGATTTTTCCGCCGGGGCAGAGCTGACACACTCTTTCCTTCTTTGGTAGGCAGGTCTGCCTGTGTCTACCTTTTTCTATGGCCAGGGTGTGCTCGCTGAGTCTGTACATAGTCAGTGTTTTCCTCAGTTTTGGTTCTGACACGTAGGTCAGATACTCTGCCAGTGTGTACTCTCTATCTAGGGCCAAATAACATTCAAGTTTACTTCGATTTTTTTGTAGTATTTTTCCAGAAGTCAATATAAATGTATTTTTGTTTGCTTATAATTTGGTTGGGCCAGATTGTTTGAGGGTTGTCCTGAGGGATTGTTGGATAAGACTCCTGACTTAACCTCTATACCAGCTGGCTGAGAGAACTCTCTTGTTGCTTGAAAGCTTTGTGATGGTAGGAGTTGGGGTCACTAGTTTTAAGGTGATTATAGAATTTGATAGATCTTTTTTTAATATGAATTATAAGGGGAAATTGGTTCTGCTCTACATTAATTATTTGGTGTCTTTCTTGAACTTTTAGGATAGATTTATAAAATTCTGTGTATAGAGTTTCAATTTTGTGTTTGTCCCATTTGGTAAATTCCTGAGTGGTCAGTGGACCCCACCTCGCTACCATACAGGGCTATTGGTTCAATGATTGTTTTGAATACTTTAATTAAATTGGTTGATCTTTTAATTGCATAAAAAGCCCTTGCCTTTTCGTTCAGCTCATTCACAGCCAAGTTGAAGTTTCCTGTGGAGCTAATATTTAGCCCTAGATATGGGTATGTATGTGCATGTTTGATGTTATTGGAGCCCAGTAAAAAACTAAATCCGTTTCCCTGACACCTGGACCTTTTCTGAAATATCATGATATTAGTCTTTTTTAGGTTAACAGTCAGGGCCCAGGTCTGACAGAATTGTTGCAAACAATCTAGGAGCTGCTGTAGCCCCTCTTTAGAGTCAGACAGCAGAACCAGATCATCTGCAAACAAGAGGCTTTTAATTTCAGTGCCATTCAAATTGATACCAGGTGCTTTAGAGTCCTCAAGGGTTTTTGCCAATTCGTTAATGTACATGTTAGTGTTGGACTAAGGCTGTTGCAGGCCTTGCATCACCCCGCGCCTGTGCATTTGGGGTGATGCAAACAGCACATTTGTTGTTTTTGTACATTGTTTTTATGACATCATATCATTCTAATAGCTTGAGCAAAAGACCCTCGTGCCAAATTGAGTCGAATGCTTTTTCAAAATCAACAAAGCAGGAGAAAATCTTTCACTTGTTTTGGTTTACATGTTTGTCTAAGAGGGTGTGGAGAGTAAAAATATGATCTGATGTGATTTGGTGATTTGTTAAGAATCCAATTAGGCTTTTTCTCAGGATGTTATGATCTCTAAGAAACTTTTGTAGTCTGTTATTAATAATTGAACAGAACATCTTTCCCAGGTTGCTGTTGACACATATGTCTCTGTAATTATTTGGGTAATATTCTTTAATATTGGTGTAATTACGCCTTGGTTCCAGATGTCAGGGAAATGTCCCACACCCATGACTACATTAAATAGAGTATGGCCATACTAAATTTGTCATCAATGTATTTGGTCATTTCATTTAATAACCCATCTGCACTACAAGCTTTTTTAGGTTGTAGTGCCTGGATTTTCTCTAATAGCTCATTTTCAGTAATTGGGAAATCCAATGGGCTTTGGTTGTCTTTAATGGCAGATTATAGGGTGTGTAGTTGATTCAATATGTTGTTTTGGGCAGAATTGATTGTGACTTCTTTGTATAGTTTCTCAAAGTGGGTTTTCCATGTGTCCCCATTTTGAATGGCAAAATCTTCTTTGTGTGGATGCCTCAATTGCATCCAGTTGGTGCCGATTATGTTGTTCTTTTTTTGGTTGTAATTGTATATTTGTATTGTTTTAATGCTACCCAATACTGAAGGTGTATTTTCGTCATTGTTTGGTTTTCTGTGTTTTTTTTTGGTTTGATACGTTTCTGAGCACTCTCTTTTTTTCTCACACTCATACACACACACACACACACACACACACACACACACACACACACACACACACACACACACACACACACACACACACACACACTCTCCCCCCTCTCTCTATTTCTCTCTCTCTCTCTCTCTCTCTCTCTCTCACACACACACACTCTCTCATTCTCTTGTGAAAGGGCTGAATGCACAGGCCTGTCTGCCCTGGGCCCCAGCCCTACCCCTCTGACTCTCACAGGAAATGAGAGTGTACCCTAACCCTACCTCTCTGACTCTCACAGGAAATGAGAGTGTACCCTAACCCTACCTCTCTGACTCTCACAGGAAATGAGAGTGTACCCTAACCCTACCCCTCTGACTCTCACAGGAAATGAGAGTGTACCCTAACCCTACCCCTCTGACTCTCACAGGAAATGAGAGTGTACCCTAACCCTACCCCTCTGACTCTCACAGGAAATGAGAGTGTACCCTAACCCTACCCCTCTGACTCTCACAGGAAATGAGTGTACCCTAACCCTACCCCTCTGACTCTCACAGGAAATGAGCCGGTCTGCCTGAATGTTCACACATATGCCATACACAGGGGGCCTCGGGTAACGTGTAACGGTAAAAGCAATCACCCGGAATGCAGGTTACCAACTGCGGCCGGGGTTCAATCCCCGGCTGCGCCGTTCAGGGGCGGCTGTCCGCCCCAGGGGGAGGGAGGAGGGAGAGCCGGCATGAGCTCGCCGAGAAGCGCGGAGGGCATCCCTGTGAGACAGGTGGGTGAGTTCCGTCTCGGAGGAGGCGGTTCATTGCCAGCCTTGGGGTAGGGGCTTGTCCCGTAGATGCGGACAGAAGAATCGCGGGGATGGAGAATTGAAGAAATAGAGGGTACAATTGGCCACCGAATTGGAAGAAAACCATGGAAAATTTCTGAAATAAATGTATTAAAAAAATTAAAATATAAAAGGATATACGTGTGTGTGTGTTTGACCGTGTGTTTGTATTCATGTATGCATGTATGTATGTACAGTTCCTCTTTAAAGTCTACACCACGTCTTAAACACTTCACCTTTTGTTGGCTTACAGCCTGAAATTAAAGCATATTAAATCAGACTTTTTTTTCACACTTCCAAGTGAAAAACAATTCTCAGAATTTCTGAACATTAATAAAAAATAAAAAAATAGAATAACTTGGATTGATAAGTCTATACCCCGCTTATCATACCAATTGTAAACTAGCTCAGGAGTGACCAATCACCTTCCAGATCACAGACCAAGCTAATTGGCCTCCACCTCTGTTCAATTGTAGTGATTCTGATTACTTCAAATCAGCTGTTCCTGGAGGATTCCACTGCTAGGTAGTGCATTTCAGAGGAAATAATCCATCATGAGCAACATGGAGCTTTCAAAAGAACTCATGGATAAAGCTGTGGAAAGGCACATATCAGGAAATGGGTATAGAAAGATTTCACATATCTTAAATATCCCTTGGAGCATGGTCAAGACCATAATTAAAAAGTGGAAGGTGCATGGCACCACCAGGACCTTGCCTAGATCAGGCAAGCTGGCTGACCGAGCAAGAAGGAGACTGATCAGAGGCCTCCAAGAGGCCAATGGCAACTATGAAGGAGCTACAGGACTTTAAGGCAAAGAGTGGTCAATGTGTGCATGTGTCAACAATACAGAAAGCTCTCCACAATTCTGGTCTGTATGGTAGGGTGGCAAGAAGGAAGCGACTACTCAAAAATGTCCACATTCAGTCCCGTTTGAGGTACGTAAAAAACACAAGATTCTGATGCCATGTGGTCAGTTGTGTGTGTGTATGTGCATGTATGCATGCATGTATGGGCAGGGTTGGGTTGTAACGGAATACATGTAATGGCGTTACGTAATCAGAATACAAAAATAAAGTAACTGTATTCAGCTCACGTTATATTTGAAAAACGAGTAATCTGAATACAGTTACTTTAATAAACCTGAAGTGAATACATTTTGGAATACTTATTGGAATTCTTGGTGGAAAGTTTTCCTTACAAACATTAATGAGCTGATATTCATTACTAAAGCTACAGCATGAAATTCTCATGCCTACATGATTATCATCACACAGCTCACGAAAACTACCGCCACTGAACAGAACCAAAAAAAATGTGTTTAAAAAAAAAAGCACGCGCCCACACTCAGAGAAACATTGACAGCGACAAGAAAAGTCAGCTTTCAGTTCGTGGCGTTATCGACACCATTTCCAGTTTAAACAAGACCAAGAAGACCATGGGAAAAATCTGTCGGTCCAGTGTACCTTGTGTCTTCCAGGAATAAAGATGCTGTCGGCATCAAAGGACTCGACTTCGAATCTTAAAAAGCACTTGGAGTAAGTCAACGTTAGCTAACCTTCAGCTTAATGAACACAGTTATGCAGTAATTTGCTGTTACCTGACCTTAGCCTATGGTTTGAGGCATCGCAATAACTGCTCTGCTAATTTTATACTGCTTTCTTTATTGTTGAAACGATGACATTTTATTTTTATTTTTTTTATTTTTTATTTTATTCTTTTTATTTTTCCCAGTTTTCTCCTATTTGGTAGCCAATTGTACCCTACTATACGTCAATTACGTTATGCACTGCTGAGCATTCGCCGCACGCGGACACAGCCCGCCAACACTGGCACTTTTCTAAGCCATATCCCTCACAAGTCGCTGTTATTCCAGTGCATTTTAAAAAGTTTCAAAAGTTATTACATTGTTTCAGATGTTGTGTTTGAGTTATGCTCATGATGAGCCATTAAAACAGTAAAAAGAATTTGCCTTTCAGTTTCCCATTGCTTTTTATTATGATTAATTTTTAATCTGTCCATTCTAATTCCATAACATGTTAATGATGATGACTAAAACAAAAAATGCAGATACAATGTTGCATATATTTAGCTAAATGGACATCTCAAAGTTATTAGTATTTATTATTAAATGAACAGAAGCTGACCTGACCTCTACACAGTGGAAAGTTGAACATGACATCCTTTTTCAAAGTGTAATGCATAATAACTATTTAAATGTATTACTGATAAAATAAAAAAGTGAACATGGCCTGTGCAAAAGTTTGAGCACCCTTTTAGTACTAAGGAGCACCACCTTTGGCTATATAACAGCTTCCAAATGTCTCCTGTACCCCAAAACATACCCATCTGTGATGGAAAAAGTAAGTATTCCAAAAGTATTCTAAAAGTAATCTGAATACGTTACTTTTTTGAGACGTGTAACTGTATTCGTATCTGATTACTTTCAGAGCCGTGTAATCAGTATTCAGGCACTAATTACATTTACAAAGTAACCCTCCCAACCCTGTGTATGGGTGTGTGTATGGGTGTGTGTTCATGTATGTGAACTGTGTGTGGTTCTGTATGTGTGTGTGTATGCATGTATGTGAGTGTGTGTGTGTGAGTGTGTGTGTGTGGGCATGTATGTGTGTGTGTGTGTGTGTGTGTGTGTGTA
This sequence comes from Aldrovandia affinis, assembly GCA_029706075.1. Classification (NCBI taxonomy): domain Eukaryota; kingdom Metazoa; phylum Chordata; class Actinopteri; order Notacanthiformes; family Halosauridae; genus Aldrovandia; species Aldrovandia affinis. Next base: position 2,573,260 of record JAINUG010000149.1, read on the forward strand.
TGTGTGTGTCTGTGTGTCTGTATGTGTGTTTGTGTCTGTGTGTGTGTGTGGTGCTCTGCTGGGAGCCAGGGACCTGTGAAGATGTTTTTTTCTCCCGCCCTCCTTCTTTCTCCTTCTCTTTCTTTCTTTCACTCCACTGCTCAAACACACACCCTTTTTGTTTTTGTCGCTCAGTGACTCTCCCACACACATACTTGTGCTCTGACATAGACAAACATACACACACACACACCCACCCACCCAGGAGCGCACACACACACACACACACACACACACACACACACACACACACACACACACACACACAGAAGCACACATACACACACACACACAACTACACACATGCAGACAAAAAAGGATTGTGCTAAATCCATTTATGCTTTATCCTTCTGGTTTTTGAAGATAAGTACACCACATTTCCACATGAATAAGTTAATAACCTCAGGGAAAGTGTCTGATGGGTTTCAGCGGTTGAATGGTTTCATCTGGGTGCAAATTCGATTTAAATAGAGCTTTCAGGGGCAGTGGGGAGATACAGAGATGATCACCTGGAAAACACTACAGGGACACAACATGGGGCATGAAACAACATCTGGGTGTGTGTGCGTGCATGTGTGTGTGTGTGTGTGTGTGTGTGTGTGTGTGTGTGTGTGTGTGTGTGTGTGTGTGTGTGTGTGTGTGTGTGTGTGTGTGTGCGTGCATGTTCATGCGTGTCTGCACTGTATGTTTTGTTGGAATAGAGGAAGTGTAATACACAGGAGAGTATGGTTAAAGATGTCATCCTCTCATATTGTCTTAGGACAGACTTTTTATAGAATTTATTGATGTGTTCCTGCCCTTCTCTTGTAATATCTCGTGTTCCCTCTTCTTTCCCCTCTCTGTTGTTACCCTACCCTCTCTCTACCCTCCCTCAGTTCTGCCTCAACCCTTTCTCCATCCTCCTTCAATCTCCTTTCTCCCCCACTGTTTCTCTTAGTCTCGTCCTTGTCCTTGTCGCCCTCTCACTGCTCCCTGGGTACCTCGATAGACAGTGTTTCTGACTTCAATATGATCCACACAGTCAGACTCACAAACACACAGACTCAGACACACAAACTCACAAACACAGAAACACACAGGTTCACAAACACACAGACTCACAGGCTCACAAACACACAGGCTCACAGACTAACAAACACACAGACTCAAAAACACACAGACTCACAAACACACAGACTCACAAACACACAGACACACAAACACACAGACACACACAGGCTCATGGACTCACAGACTCACAAACACACAGGCTCACACAGACACACAGACTCACAAACACACAGGCTCACAAAAACACACAGACTCACAAACACACAGGCTCACAAACACACAGACTCACAAACACACAGGCTCACAAACACACAGGCTCACAAACACACAGACTCACAGACTCACAAACACACAACCACAGACACACACACACACACACACAGAACCACACACACATCCATACACATACACACACAGTTAAATACAGTTGGGTTATTGCAGCTATTTTACACTAGATTCCTACAATGTACAATGTAGTGCATAGGGAATGGAGGTTGTTGAGTCACTTCAAAATACACTAATCTAAATAAATGTTATCATTTATTGATTGGGATCACTACATCTGATCTCAGCCAAGGCCTCCCTACTCTCCCTGCAGTTCCTGGTGCTCACGGAGACATGGATCACTCCCCAGAACATGACCACCCCTGCTGCTCTCTCCACTGCCTACACCTTCCCCCACACTCCATGACCCACAGGTAGAGGTGGAGGGACAGGTATACTGATCTCCCCCCTGTGGGGATTTTGTATTGTTCCTCTTCCTCTTTCTCATCACCTTCCTCCTTTGAATATCATGCTGTCACTGTCCAATGTAAACTGCACATTATTGTTCTGTATCATCCACCAGGTCCACTGGGGAGCTTCCTAGATGAGGTGGATGCCCTACTCAGCTCCTTCCCTGAAGATGGCACTCCCCTCAGTGCTTCAACTTATAGCTGGACACCACTCAGTCCTCTGGCTTTCTCCCCCCTCCTCCAGCCCTTCGACTTCAAGTCCCGACCCACCCACAAGGCCGGCAACCAACTAGAACTTGTCTTCACCAGGAACTGCACCTCACCTAACATTACAGTAGCTCCCCTTCATGTGTCTGACTATTGCTTTCTGTCTTTTTCCCTCCCCCTCCCCCTCCCCTCTGTACCCAAACCCGCTTCACCTGGCCCCACTCTCTGTCTGTTGCAACCTCCGCTCTCTCTCTCCCACAACCTTGTAATCTACTGTTCTATCATCTCTATCCCCTACTGATACCTTATTTCAACTACCTGTTGAGGAAGCCTCATCCACTCTGCTATCCTCTCTGTCCTCCTCCTTTGATTCACTCTGTCCTATCTTCACTAAACCAGCTCATTTTCTACCCCCCAGTCCCTGGCTATCTGACTGCATTCGTTCTGACCAACTCAAACTGCGAGCAGCAGAAAAGGAAATGGAGAAAATCCAAATCCCCTGTTGACCTGGCAGCCTTCCACACTCTCCTGGCTATCTTTTTCTCTAACCTGTCCTCTGCTAAGTCTGCATTTTTCTTTTCTAAAATTCAATCCTCTGCATCTAACCCACATTTTCCTCTCTCCTCCTCCTAAAACCCCCTCTACTCTCTAACTACGGATGACTTTGCTTCCTTCTTTTGCAAGAAAGTCAAGTCACGGTGGTGCAGTGGATAGCATTTCACAGCAAGAACTCCTTTATGTTCTCGCTGATTGGTTTTCCCACAGTCCAAAGACATTTGCTAATTGGAGAGTCTAAATTGCCCGTAGGTATGAGTGTGTGAGTGAACCCAAACCAGGGTGTACACATGCTGGGATAGGCTCCCAATGACCAGGAATCCTTCAATGGATGGATGGATGGATTTCACTCCCCTGATTGGTTCTCTGACACTGACACGCCTCCCAATCTCACTGACTCTATTCAACTTATTCCCACCGTCCTACCACCTGCCCTCTTGATCCCATTCCCTCCCCCCTCTTCCAGTCTATCGCTATGGACATCCTCCCCTTTGTCTCCAATATAATCAACTCCTCTCTTTCCTCTGGTTCTGTCCCCTCTGACCTCAAAAGGGCCCATGTCACCCCCCTCCTCAAAAAATAATCTCTGAACCATCCCAATTCCTATCCAAGACTGTAAAATGGCTGTATATAATCAATTGTCTCTCTATCTCCTACAGAACTACCTGTTTAATCCCAACCAATCAGGCTTCAAGGCAGGTCACTCCACTTAAACTGCTTTGCTCTTCACTTGGCGAAGACTCAATCATTCAGCTCCGTCCTCCTCCTGCTCAACCTATCGGTGGCATTTGACACCGTTGACCACCAGATCCTGCTCTCATCTCTAACCGAGATGGGAATCTCAGGATCTGCACTGGCATGGTTTGAATCGTACCTGGCTGCCTTCTCTAGTTCTGAGTTGGCACGGGGAACAATAAGCATCATGTAATCCTGTGAGCATTTACCATGATTAATAGTTTTAGCATTTAACAGAGATGTCAAATAAATAGATTAAATAATCCTGTAAACCTTTGTAAATAAACAGTAAGCTATGTTGATCCCTTTGTACTGCAAGTGAAGGCCATCCAACCTTCTGATAAAGTGTACAGTGATGTGTTCTGTGATTATCAACAGTGATGAAGGGAAGGGTACTGTGATATACTGGATCAAGAGAATTAATTGTAGAGGCAGCTGTATGCATATAAATAATGTCACCATAGTCCAGAGCAGATAAAAGTGTTGCCTGTACAATTAGCTTTCTATGGTTAGCAGATAGGCAAGCTTTATTCCTATAGAAAAAACATAACTGAATTCTCAGTTTCTTAGTTAATGTTTCTATGTGGGTTTTGAAGGATAATTTATCATCTAGCCATATGCCGAGATATTTATAAGATGAAACCTTTTCAATTGGTGTACCACTTAAGGTGCGCGTGGTTACTTCAGAGGGTACATTACTAATGGTTTTAGATTTGGAGAATGGCATATACTTGAGTGCTTTTTGCATAGTAGTAAAATCGGATTGAATCAGTTTTTAATGGCTAGATCCATTGAAGATGCTGATGAGTAGATAACTGTGTCGTCAGCATATAAATGAATAGAGCTATTTTTGAGGTTTACACCCATGTAATTTACGCATAGAGTAAATAGCAGTGGGCCTAAAACAGAACCTTGCGGTACCCCCTTTCTGACAGCTAAAAAGTTTGACTAGTGACCATCAGCTACAATTGCTTGGGATCTAACTGTAAGGTAGTCTTAAAACCAGTTGTAGGCATTGTCATCCAGACCAATTTATTGAAGTCTTTCAAAGAGGATATTGTGGTCAACGGTATCAAACACCTTTGATAGATAACAAATTAGGCTATGCATGCATGTTTTTGTATTTGTTTAGGGAACATGCTACATCATTAAACACCTTACAGGCGATAGTTATTGTACTATGACCAGTTCTAAACCTGGATTGATGAGAGTTTAAAACATCATTTACAGATAAAAATATGCGTAGTTGAGAGAGTACTAGCTGTTCGAAATTTTTTTATAAGTGTGGTAATTTAGAGATTGGATAGTAATTTTTCCACTTTTCCAACTACTTTGCATCACTTTATGTACTGGCAGCACATGAGCTGATTTATTTGGGGTATACTACCTGTGGTTATGGTTAAGTTAAAAAGATGTGTTATTGAATGTGCTAATAATGGTGCAGCCATTAAAAGGAGCAGTTATCTGCTCCAATCGATTTTCTTGGTTTGATGGAATATAATACATCTCATACTTTTCTTTCACAGAATGTTCTAAAGGTGATCTTTTGAGGCCTATTGACACCATGACTCTCATTCTGTCTTGCATTAGTATTCACATTTCTCATATTGATTTGCTCATGATCTGAGATACTTGAGGGCAGTGCGGTACTCTCAAACAAGTGACCAGCTGAAATGAAATGCTGGTTAAAGGCTTCACATAATTGTTTTTTATTCGACATAGTGTTACCATTTTGGTTGATCTGTTTGGGTAGGGACAAGCTGTAGCCTTGCTTTAGTGTTTTTATTGTTCTCCAGAATTTTGATGGATTACCGCTGCATTCAAATAAAGTGTTAACATAATAACTTGATATTGCTTTCCTTATTAATGGAAGACATTTAATCCTAAATTGTCTGAATAGATGTTAATCCAGTGGATCTACCTTTTTTCCAAGCTGTATTCCGCAGGCGTAGCATATCAGATATTTCATTTGGATTAAATCTTTTTTTTTTACCCTCGGTTTCTTGAAGGGAGCATGTTTGTCCACTATACCATTAAAAACATCAATAAAGTGTCTTAGTGCTGTGTCAACATCTGTGATAGAGGATATCCAATTAATGTCGCTGAAAAATAAGTCTCTAAAAAGGCTTGGTCATCAAAATGTATAAAATGTATTTTAAGCACAATTTGAGGTTGTGATTTTATGATTTTTACATCCTTAACACAGGCAATGGGACAGTGGCCACTAATATCCAGTGGAAGTACATCATTAGTAGAATATTTTTCTGGTTTGTTAGTGAGAATAAAATCAACCAAGGTTCATTTGACTGGGTCTTTGTAATTTGGGCGAGTCGGTTCCGTTATTAATTGGGTCAAGTTTAGGTCATTAAAAACATCTCTTGGTTTGGCTGTGCTATTTAACCAATCTAAATTAATATCCCTCATGACAAGCAGTTCAGAAGACACATATTCTGACAATAAATCAGTAATTCCGTCCAGAGCAGTTTGTAATCCAGAGGGTAGTCTCTAAACACCTGCCACTGTAAATCTAATGTTATTGCAAAGCACGAGATCTAGTGCCAAGAGTTCAAACTGTTAAGGAACAGATACCGATTTTAAGACAAAAACATTTTTAAAAAAATTCACAAAAATAACAACTCCACCACCTCGGCCATTTCTGTCTGCTCTATAAATATTATACCCATGCACATTTATATCAGTATCAGAGACAGATTTCTTAACCCAAGACTCTGATAAAATGAAGATGACTGTGTCTGACTCTTGTCCCATAAATGTACAAAGTCCACAAGACCATTTTAGGAACAAGGCTTCTAATGTTCATATGAACAAATTTTAGGCCACGACACATTTTTGGGCCCTTTTCCATTGCACAAAAAAAACAAGAACCAGAAATTTTTCCCAGAAAATGGGAACTTTTCCATTCGCCAAGGTTCCAGTTCCGCATAGTTCTTGTTGTTGATTTTTGGTGTCTGTTCAAGATGTGGTACTTACCATATCAAACAGAACCTTGGAGGCAGGACTAACAGCACTATTTATCACTATTTATCGCTGATTGGTTACGCACTTTGCATCACTCAAGTGACTGATTGTGAGGAGGAAGAATCATTGTTAGCATTTGTTGAAGAAGGAATATCAGCATATTGTAGAAAACCATGAAGCGAAAAATCAATCCTTTGCATTGCTGATGTTTGCTCTGAATAAGCGCAAACCATAACTGTTTCCCTGGAAACAAGGTAAGTAGAACCGGAACTAGTGCTAGTTCCTGTTAGTTCCCGTTAGGTCTAGTTCTTTTTTTTGTGCAATGGAAAAGGGCCCTTTAAGTTTGTAAAGGAATGAAGAGTCTGTGGTTCCACACAATGCAGACTAAGAGCAGGAGACATCGGTTTTGTATGAATGGGAATTAGATTATGATAATCATTATGTCCAGATAAGGGGCGCATATGCTGTCCATGCGAACAGGGATATTAAAAACCACCACTATTTTTGTAGTATACTTTATGCTAAAAAACCCAGAAAATTCCAAACCTACATTACTACAAGACTAGCCTGTCGTTTGTGCGTCGGCTAATGGGGATCCTGAATAAACAATAAACAATAAACATTACCAATACAATTGTTCAGAAAAAACATATTTTGTTTTATTAATAATCACAATTATTCATACCCCTAACTATTCTTTTAAATTCATACCCCTAACTATTCTTCCAACAAAAACAAATCTTCATAAATACACAACTTATTTGAAGTTAATTGGAAGGTTATGGAACTATACAGTGGCCTACAATGGTTTACGGTTTCCCTTGAGTATAAAAAAGAGGGAATACACGTTTGAAATACTGTGGTTAGCCATCATCATGGTGAAAGGCAAAGAACTCCCTGAAAGTATCAGACAAAAGGTTATTGACCTCAGATCAGGAGATGGCTACAAAAAACTAAAAAGTTAAAATATACCGTTTTCTACTGTTGTATCAATTATTAGGAAGTTTAAGGCCACTGGAACAGTGGCTAACCTGCCAGGTAGAGGACGCAAGTCTATCTTGCCCCCACGTGTAGTGAGACGGATGGTTCGAGAGGCAAAAAGAAGTCCAACGAGCACAGTTCAATATCTCCAAAACAACCTGGCATCTTGGGGTTACTAGGTGTCTAAAGCTACCATTCGACAATTCTGAAGACAATTCACTGAACTACATTTGAACTACAATTGGAATGGTGTCTTGTGGTTAGATTAAACAAAAATCTAGCTTTTTGGACATGCACATCAGTGTTATGTTTGGCGTCCAAAGAATGCAAGTAATGTTGAAAAGCACCTCATGCCTACGGTGAAATATGATGGTGGATCTTTAATGCTTTGGGGTTATTTGGTATCCACAGGCCCTGGGGGCTTTATTAAAATAGATGGAACCATGAACTCCAGCATGTAAAACCAAGACATTTTGTCCAAAAACCTTGTCCCCTCTGCCTGGAAGCTACACTTTAGCCGCAGGTGGACCTTCCAACAAGACAACGATCCCAATCATATGTCCAAAGAAACTAAGAAATGGTTGACAGAGCACAAGATCCTGACGTGGCCATCTCAGTCTCCAGACCTGAATCCAATTGAACACTTGTGGTTTGAACTCAAAAAAGCAGTATACTTTATGAACCATTCGATTGTGAATGATTGAATTGGGAGTTGCACTAAACAGTACTGACAGGGCCAAATGTAAAGAGATTTGAGTGTAAAGTGCTAATGGAAACAATATTGATTAATAATTCCTTCTGATTACCTGATGAACCACTGGTGCCATTTTTAAGAGCTAAGATGAGGTAGAAAGAGAGAAAGGGAGAGAGTGAGAGCAGGGTAGAGAGAGCAGGAGAAAGAGAGAGCACCCACTCCAGCCTTTCACAAGTGTTCCATAGGATTAGGGTTGGTCCCAAAAATTGCCACGCAAATTCATTGGACCACCCCCAAAATTCCTCAGCCACACGCCCCCCCACCCATAATATCCCAACAGAACAGCAAGTAAGTATACATGTCACTGTAAGAAATGAAGAAATGACATAACTCACAACTGTACCCCTCTATTCTCACAGACAACATCACTAGCCGCTTCCATGCCCTGAACCTGCTCTCAAAACCCAACACTGCGAAGCCATTTTAAAGACAATCACACACACACAAACACACACACAAACACACACACAAACACACACACGCACACAAACACACACACTCTCCCTGAAGAGAAGAAACTATGGGGGGCTCACCTTCTCTCATAATGACTCTGCTCACCTGTTTGCCCCTTCACCTGGAGCTATAGTATCATGATACCACTTCACCCCCTCACTTCCACTGCCCCCACCCCAAAGCCACACAAAGATAGCCAGATAATGCAAGTCTTTCAGTCCCCCCATTCCCCATAGAGATCCATTCATTCTCTCTTTCTCTCAATCTCTCCTTTCCCCACCCCCCACCCTACTGCCCAGCCCTGAAACTGATACAGATTGGCTTTCTGGGAGAGAACTTTCTCACACTCACAGCTATCCCTCACACACTTTGCTAATATAAGCCCACAGTGAATGTACGCATAAGAATGTATGTGCACACACACACAAACACACACACACACAGGCAAACACACGAACACATATGCACACACATACACACATGCACACATATGCATACAAACTCACATACACACACACACACACACACACACACACACACACACACACAAACATGCACATCACACACACACACACACACACAAACATACACACGCACTCACACACACTGTTTTCAATGTATTTAGTCTGTGTGTGCATGTGTACGTGTGTGTGTGTGTGTGTGTGTGTGTGTGTGTGTGTGTGAGTATGTGCGTGCGTGCATTCCGTGGCAATGGCTCTTACATGACTCCAGAAAGCAGGAATCAATTTGACAAAAAATATAAATGCTTTTAACAAGTGTGGATAAGTGGATAAAATAGCCCAATTAGGAGAGGAGGTCGCTCTGCAGCTCTAACCCATAGCTCTATGGTGTGTTACATTTGGAGAGGAGGCACTGTGTAGTACTATTTTCATCTGTTTCTTTTTTCTTCTTATCCTCTGGGGTGTGTTTTTAAAGATATGTTTTGCAGGAGGGACCACTTATTATCGATGTGTCCATTCTAATGCACAATTAATAACCCTGCGGTGTAACCCAGACACGGTCTGCCCCCGGCTCAATGACCGATAAAGGACAGAGCAATCGATCTGGGCCCAGGAGGGAGAGAGAGGGACTTATAATTACACGCACCAGGTGAAATTTTAGAGAGAGAGGGAGATGGAGAAAGAGGGAGAGGGAGGGTGAGAGAGGAGAGTCCTTCTGTATATAGATCAGTGGAGGTTACTCTCATTCCACAGTGCCATGCTATGCTGCATTATGATGTTATTCACTGTGCTGTTACACACTTAGAGCTCACTGTGCTCTGTTGTGTGTATGCTGTGCTATAACCTGCAGGAAGTGTGCACTTCCTGTTTTTGGCAATCAGGAGCGGTGCGGCACCCATCAATCATGGGGTTGCCATGCCACGAGCCTCCATGGCAACACCCTCGGTAACATTAAGTCATCTCTCATCCTAGGACTTGGACCAGGCCTCAGATCAGCGAGCCAGGAGAGCCAATCACCACACCTGACTGAGCACAGCGTGGGCAGGGCATGGACCTGCAGCCAATCACAGAGGCAATCACCACACCTCACTGAGCACACTGTGGGCAGGGCATGGACCTGCAGCCAATCAGAGAGGCAATCACCACACCTGACAGAGCACACTGAGCACAGGCCTGCTGACTGTCACTCAAGGTTTGTGGGTGGCTCTCCCCCACTCTCACCTGCTTCAGCCTGGTTTAATTGTGACATACAGCAAGGACACTGCTCTTACCGGCCAGGCGTACTTGAAGGGAATGACAATGCGTCCAGTGCCGCTGTCTCCGTCTCCTCCTCCAGCCCCGCCCCCTTTTCCGTGGCCATGGTGATGCAGGGAGAAGGAGTTTCCGCCCAGAACGGCAGTGTTGCCCGACCCGAAGGTGCAGGTGCCAGTGGGCACGACCCGAGCCTGGTACTCCTTCAGGCAGACGTGGAAGAAGGTGTCGCACTGGTCGCTGAACGAGCACCGCTGCCCTCTGCTGGCCAGGAGGTCACAGCATGCCCCGTTCTGCAGCAGCCCTTGGGAGTTCTGGACCTGCCGGATCTGCAGCTCGAACATGCCAACCGCACACACCACCTGGGGAGAGACACACACTGTAACACATACACACACAACCACACACCACCTGGGGAGAGACACACACTGTAACACACACACACACACACCACCTGGGGAGAGACACACACTGTAACACACACACACACACACACCACCTGGGGAGAAACACACACACAACCACACACACCACCTGTAAGACACACACTGTAACACACATATATGCACACAGCTGTGACACACACACACCGCTGTAACACACACTCTCACACATGCATATGCACACAGTTGTGACACACACACACAGCTGAGACACATACAAACACATAGACACACACAGCACCCAGAGGGGGCAGAAGACGGGTGAGTAGATGAAGTGAAGGATGAGGAAAAAAGGGAAATGAGGGAGGGATGGATTCAAGGAAAGTTTGATGAGGGGAAGTTGTGGAGAGTGAAAAGGTGAAGGGCTGAGGGAGAGAGTGCAGTTCGGATACTGAGATGCAGAAAAAGAGAAAAACAAAACATCTCATCAGGCCCAACTGTGCACACGGTTAGAGGAGTATGCTTACACACACTCGTCTCAGTGAGAGAGAGGAAGGAGAGTGAATAGGGGGGAGGGAGGGAGGGAGAATTTGCAGCACCTTTACCCCAAATAAATAAATATTGAACCCCTCCATCCAACTGGCACATACACCCACACTGCCCTGTCCACTCTCGCGGTCTCTTCATCTCCTTCTCCCCTATCCTTCCCTTATCTTTCACTCTTTTTCTCTTCCAGAATCATCCTTTCTTCCTACACCTCTCCAGACAGACACTGCCTATGTTTCCATTACAGGTACTGCTGTTAACACTTACTGTTTTAAAACAAGAGAATTAAGCCTAATGGAAACAGCTGTAGTTTGCATTTAAGTCATCTCTCCCGCTGGGAGTAGTTAGACTGGATGTATTTAAGGGCATATTTGCATCCCTTCATTTACAGAGCCCAACCTGCTGCCTTTCTTATCTTCCTCCTGTACTTCTCTTCCCTTCCTTTTCCCTCTCTCTATCTCTTGCTGTTTGTCTGCCTTTCTGCAGGGAGTGGGTGACTCTAGAGGTCTCTCTCCTGTAAGTCTGCAACCAGCTTCTTGTCTTTCAATCCATCTTTAATTATTTATTTCTCCATTTCTCTATCTGTCCATCAGCCTCCCTCCCTCCTTCCCTTTCTCTCATTCTGTCTCTGGGGAGGACAGACACTGAGAACTCTCTCCCATGCCCAATACGCTACCTTTCTTACTCCCTCTTCTTTTCTTTCTTTCTTTATCTCACTTTATCTCTTTCTCTCTGTTTCACTCCCCCTCCCACCCTTTCTTTCTGTCTTCTCTCCAGGGAGGGCAGAAGAACCACTCTTTTCCTCCTCCCCTCCTCTCTCTACCTAAGAACAGGCTGTGACTTCTCCCTCCCTCCCTCTCTGGCTCTTCTTCACCTAATTGTTCATTTTCTTCCTTTCATCATGCCATTCTGCCCTCCTTTCTCAGCCCTTTCTCCTGACCTGCTTCCCCAGACACGCCTGCCCCTCTGTCTACACTAACAAGCCCCCCAGGGAGAAGCAGTGTGTGTGTGTGTGTGCAAGTGCGTGTGTGTAAATGTCAGTGTGTGTGTGTGTGTGTGTGTGTGTGTGTGCAAGTGTTTGTCTGTGTATGTGTGTGTGTATGTGCAACTGCGTGTGTGTGATTGTGAGTAAGTGTGTGTGTGTGAATGTGAGTAAGTGTGTGTGTGTGTATGTGTGTGTGTGTCAATGTGAGAAACACACACGCACACATATGCACAGCTGCAGCTGTAACACACACTCTCACACAAACACTTGCACACAGTTGTGACACACACACACAGCTGTGACACATACATACACATAGACACACACACAAAGCAGTAACACACACACAGCACCCAGAGGGGGCAGAAGACGGGTGAGTAGATGAAGTGAAGGATGAGAAAAAAGGGAAACGAGGGAGGGATGGATTCAAGGAAAGTTTGATGAGGGGAAGTTGTGGAGAGTGAAAAGGTGAAGGGCTGAGGGAGAGAGTGCAGTGTGGATACTGAGATGCAGAAAAAGAGAAAAACAAAACGTCTCATCAGGCCCAACTGTGCACAGGGTTAGTGGAGTATGCTTACACACACTCGTCTCAGTGAGAGAGAGGAAGGAGAGTGAATAGGGGGGAGGGAGGGAGGGAGAGAAATCTGCAGCAAAGAAATACATATTGAACCCCTCCATCCAACTGGCACATACACCCACACTGCCCTGTCCACTCTCACAGTCTCTTCATCTTTCTGATCCCTTTCATCTCCTTCTCCCCTATCCTTCCCTTATCTTTCACTCTTTTTCTCTTCCAAAGTCATCCTTTCTTCCTACACCTCGAAGACACTGCCTATGTTTCCATTACAGGTGTAATGGAAATGTGTGTGACATTGGGGTGGAAAGTAACAAGTGGAAGTGATCTCTTCCTGCCATGGAAATAACATACCACATAAAAACACCACATACACACACTCACATGAACACACACACACACACACACACACACACAAACAACATCACAGAATCTCAGAGAGTGTGTGTACTATCAGCCTGTTGTCAGTGCAGGGCATCTCAGCCCATTGCAGGTCTACCCAGGGGGAGCTAAGCACTCACGCATCAAAGGGGCTGTGGAGATAGAGAGACAGGCCCCTCTTTCTCCTCCTCTCTCTCTTCCCTTGCTTTCTCTCCTTCATGGCCATTCCAAGCATACCTGTGTTTCAGCACTCTCCCAGAGCCTCAAAGAGCCACATCCCTCAGTACGAAGTGACTGAACCCCAACACAGACCTGACCATTTCCCCTCTGTTGCCACTCAACACTGCACTGTTCTACACTGTCCCAACCACACGACACCTATAAACACTATGCCACACCACCATGTGTTAAAAATAAACATATTCATACACAAACATCACACTGCACTGTTCAACACTGACTGACCAACAATATAGTAATACACTGCACCGTTTAACACTGACTGACAACACTGTAGTAATACACTGCACCGTTTAACACTGACTGACAACACTGTAGTAATACACTGCACTGTTTAACACTGACTGACAACACTATAGTAATACACTGCACTGTTTAACACTGACTGAACAACACTGTAATAATACACTGCACTGTTTAACACTGACTGACAACACTGTAGTAATACACTGCACTGTTTAACACTGACTGAACAACATTATAGTAATACACACTATTCTACACGGACTGAAAACTCCTGTATGCACTGTTCTACACTAAAAAGATAAAACTGTAATGAGATACAATGCACTTAAATCGACTTTCCTGAACTATACTGTGCAATGCTATATCACCATTTATTTACTCTTCAGCATCTTTAATGCCATCCTCATCCTCATACTCTTCTAATGATGCAACAGGTTTAATACATACTCTGTTCTGGTCTAAATGGAGAACACATACATACTCTAATACATACTCTGTAACCAAAATGAATGAGAGCGGATAGGGAACATTTTAGTGTACTCCAAACAGCACATGAATAGCCCCGTCTGGACAGGATTAGTTTCACTAGGCAAGGTCAGGTAATGTAACTTTCACCAGTGTAATTCAATCATTTCAATACCGTGTGAACGACCATGTCAGTGATTTTTATGACATGGTCATGACTTT